>JBBELK010000874.1:0-126410 GCA_037783545.1 Henricia sp. BOLD:AAB3569
GTGAGTCAACGGCCGTACAAATGTACACCAGCGCGGCGCAGGGTGTCCCAACAGCCACGGTTAGGGGAATAACCACGCAGCCGAGCTCCGTTTTCCCTAAACTCTGAAATTTCTCCGTCATTTCCCAGCGAAAATCTGTCAATTTTGCATGACAAGTGCGGATATATACAGTTTGGAGCATGCAAAATTTGAAGTTGGTTGGAAAATTCCTTGATTTCCAAATTTGCCGGCATTTGGGACACACTTTGACCTAATTCCCGTCACAATCTGGGGTGAGTCAACGGCCGTACAAATGTACACCAGCGCGGCGCAGGGTGTCCCAACAGCCACGGTTAGGGGAATAACCACGCAGCCGAGCTCCGTTTTCCCTAAACTCTGAAATTTCTCCGTCATTTCCCAGCGAAAATCTGTCAATTTTGCATGACAAGTGCGGAATATATACAGTTTGGAGCATGCAAAATTTGAAGTTGGTTGGAAAATTCCTTGATTTCCAAATTTGCCGGCATTTGGGACACACTTTGACCTAATTCCCGTCACAATCTGGGGTGAGTCAACGGCCGTACAAATGTACACCAGCGCGGCGCAGGGTGTCCCAACAGCCACGGTTAGGGGAATAACCACGCAGCCGAGCTCCGTTTTCCCTAAACTCTGAAATTTCTCCGTCATTTCCCAGCGAAAATCTGTCAATTTTGCATGACAAGTGCGGAATATATACAGTTTGGAGCATGCAAAATTTGAAGTTGGTTGGAAAATTCCTTGATTTCCAAATTTGCCGGCATTTGGGACACACTTTGACCTAATTCCCGTCACAATCTGGGGTGAGTCAACGGCCGTACAAATGTACACCAGCGCGGCGCAGGGTGTCCCAACAGCCACGGTTAGGGGAATAACCACGCAGCCGAGCTCCGTTTTCCCTAAACTCTGAAATGTCTCCGTAATTTCCCAGCGAAAATCTGTCAATTTTGCATGACAAGTGCGGAATATATACAGTTTGGAGCATGCAAAATTTGAAGTTGGTTGGAAAATTCCTTGATTTCCAAATTTGCCGGCATTTGGGACACACTTTGACCTAATTCCCGTCACAATCTGGGGTGAGTCAACGGCCGTACAAATGTACACCAGCGCGGCGCAGGGTGTCCCAACAGCCACGGTTAGGGGAATAACCACGCAGCCGAGCTCCGTTTTCCCTAAACTCTGAAATTTCTCCGTCATTTCCAGCGAAAATCTGTCAATTTTGCATGACAAGTGCGGAATATATACAGTTTGGAGCATGCAAAATTTGAAGTTGGTTGGAAAATTCCTTGATTTTCCAAATTTGCCGGCATTTGGGACACACTTTGACCTAATTCCCGTCACAATCTGGGGTGAGTCAACGGCCGTACAAATGTACACCAGCGCGGCGCAGGGTGTCCCAACAGCCACGGTTAGGGGAATAACCACACAGCCGAGCTCCGTTTTCCCTAAACTCTGAAATTTCTCCGTCATTTCCCCAGCGAAAATCTGTCAATTTTGCATGACAAGTGCGGAATATATACAGTTTGGAGCATGCAAAATTTGAAGTTGGTTGGAAAATTCCTTGCTTTCCAAATTTGCCGGCATTTGGGACACACTTTGACCTAATTCCCGTCACAATCTGGGGTGAGTCAACGGCCGTACAAATGTACACCAGCGCGGCGCAGGGTGTCCCAACAGCCACGGTTAGGGGAATAACCACGCAGCCGAGCTCCGTTTTCCCTAAACTCTGAAATTTCTCCGTCATTTCCCAGCGAAAATCTGTCAATTTTGCATGACAAGTGCGGAATATATACAGTTTGGAGCATGCAAAATTTGAAGTTGGTTGGAAAATTCCTTGATTTCCAAATTTGCCGGCATTTGGGACACACTTTGACCTAATTCCCGTCACAATCTGGGGTGAGTCAACGGCCGTACAAATGTACACCAGCGCGGCCAAGGGTGTCCCAACAGCCACGGTTAGGGGAATAACCACGCAGCCGAGCTCCGTTTCCCTAAACTCTGACATTTCTCCGTCATTTCCCAGCGAAAATCTGTCAATTTTGCATGACAAGTGCGGAATATATACAGTTTGGAGCATGCAAAATTTGAAGTTGGTTGGAAAATTCCTTGATTTCCAAATTTGCCGGCATTTGGGACACACTTTGACCTAATTCCCGTCACAATCTGGGGTGAGTCAACGGCCGTACAAATGTACACCAGCGCGGCGCAGGGTGTCCCAACAGCCACGGTTAAGGGGAATAACCACGCAGCCGAGCTCCGTTTTCCCTAAACTCTGAAATTTCCCCGTCATTTCCCAGCGAAAATCTGTCAATTTTGCATGACAAGTGCGGAATATATACAGTTTGGAGCATGCACAATTTGAAGTTGGTTGGAAAATTCCTTGATTTCCAAATTTGCCGGCATTTGGGACACACTTTGACCTAATTCCCGTCACAATCTGGGGTGAGTCAACGGCCGTACAAATGTACACCAGCGCGGCGCAGGGTGTCCCAACAGCCACGGTTAATGGGAATAACCACGCAGCCGAGCTCCGTTTTTCCTAAACTCTGAAATTTCTCCGTCATTTCCTAGCGAAAATCTGTCAATTTTGCATGACAAGTGCGGAATATATACAGTTTGGAGCATGCAAAATTTGAAGTTGGTTGGAAAATTCCTTGATTTCCAAATTTGCCGGCATTTGGGACACACTTTGACCTAATTCCCGTCACAATCTGGGGTGAGTCAACGGCCGTACAAATGTACACCAGCGCGGCGCAGGGTGTCCCAACAGCCACGGTTAGGGGAATAACCACGCAGCCGAGCTCCGTTTTCCCTAAACTCTGAAATTTCTCCATAATTTCCCAGCGAAAATCTGTCAATTTTGCATGACAAGTGCGGAATATATACAGTTTGGAGCATGCAAAATTTGAAGTTGGTTAGAAAATTCCTTGATTTCCAAATTTGCCGGCATTTGGGACACACTTTGACCTAATTCCCGTCACAATCTGGGGTGAGTCAACGGCCGTACAAATGTACACCAGCGCGGCGCAGGGTGTCCCAACAGCCACGGTTAGGGGAATAACCACGCAGCCGAGCTCCGTTTTCCCTAAACTCTGAAATTTCTCCGTCATTTCCCAGCGAAAATCTGTCAATTTTGCATGACAAGTGCGGAATATATACAGTTTGGAGCATGCAAAATTTGAAGTTGGTTGGAAAATTCCTTGATTTCCAAATTTGCCGGCATTTGGGACACACTTTGACCTAATTCCCGTCACAATCTGGGGTGAGTCAACGGCCGTACAAATGTACACCAGCGCGGCGCAGGGTGTCCCAACAGCCACGGTTAGGGGAATAACCACGCAGCCGAGCTCCGTTTTCCCTAAACTCTGAAATTTCTCCGTCATTTCCCAGCGAAAATCTGTCAATTTTGCATGACAAGTGCGGAATATATACAGTTTGGAGCATGCAAAATTTGAAGTTGGTTGGAAAATTCCTTGATTTCCAAATTTGCCGGCATTTGGGACACACTTTGAACTAATTCCCGTCACAATCTGGGGTGAGTCAACGGCCGTACAAATGTACACCAGCGCGGCGCAGGGTGTCCCAACAGCCACGGTTAGGGGAATAACCACGCAGCCGAGCTCCGTTTTCCCTAAACTCTGAAATTTCTCCGTCATTTCCCAGCGAAAATCTGTCAATTTTGCATGACAAGTGCGGAATATATACAGTTTGGAGCATGCAAAATTTGAAGTTGGTTGGAAAATTCCTTGATTTCCAAATTTGCCGGCATTTGGGACACACTTTGACCTAATTCCCGTCACAATCTGGGGTGAGTCAACGGCCGTACAAATGTACACCAGCGCGGCGCAGGGTGTCCCAACAGCCACGGTTAGGGGAATAACCACGCAGCCGAGCTCCGTTTTCCCTAAACTCTGAAATTTCTCCGTCATTTCCCAGCGAAAATCTGTCAATTTTGCATGACAAGTGCGGAATATATACAGTTTGGAGCATGCAAAATTTGAAGTTGGTTAGAAAATTCCTTGATTTCCAAATTTGCCGGCATTTGGGACACACTTTGACCTAATTCCCGTCACAATCTGGGGTGAGTCAACGGGCCGTACAAATGTACACCAGCGCGGCGCAGGGTTGTCCCAACAGCCACGGTTAGGGGAATAACCATGCAGCCGAGCTCCGTTTTCCCTAAACTCTGAAATTTCTCCGTCATTTCCCAGCGAAAATCTGTCAATTTTGCATGACAAGTGCGGAATATATACAGTTTGGAGCATGCAAAATTTGAAGTTGGTTGGAAAATTCCTTGATTTCCAAATTTGCCGGCATTTGGGACACACTTTGACCTAATTCCCGTCACAATCTGGGGTGAGTCAACGGCCGTACAAATGTACACCAGCGCGGCGCAGGGTGTCCCAACAGCCACGGTTAGGGGAATAACCACGCAGCCGAGCTCCGTTTTCCCTAAACTCTGAAATTTCTCCGTCATTTCCCAGCGAAAATCTGTCAATTTTGCATGACAAGTGCGGAATATATACAGTTTGGAGCATGCAAAATTTGAAGTTGGTTGGAAAATTCCTTGATTTCCAAATTTGCCGGCATTTGGGACACACTTTGACCTAATTCCCGTCACAATCTGGGGTGAGTCAACGGCCGTACAAATGTACACCAGCGCGGCGCAGGGTGTCCCAACAGCCACGGTTAGGGGAATAACCACGCAGCCGAGCTCCGTTTTCCCTAAACTCTGAAATTTCTCCGTAATTTCCCAGCGAAAATCTGTCAATTTTGCATGACAAGTGCGGAATATATACAGTTTGGAGTATGCAAAATTTGAAGTTGGTTGGAAAATTCCTTGATTTCCAAATTTGCCGGCATTTGGGACACACTTTGACCTAATTCCCGTCACAATCTGGGGTGAGTCAACGGCCGTACAAATGTACACCAGCGCGGCGCAGGGTGTCCCAACAGCCACGGTTAGGGGAATAACCACGCAGCCGAGCTCCGTTTTCCCTAAACTCTGAAATGTCTCCGTAATTTCCCAGCGAAAATCTGTCAATTTTGCATGACAAGTGCGGAATATATACAGTTTGGAGCATGCAAAATTTGAAGTTGGTTGGAAAATTCCTTGATTTCCAAATTTGCCGGCATTTGGGACACACTTTGACCTAATTCCCGTCACAATCTGGGGTGAGTCAACGGCCGTACAAATGTACACCAGCGCGGCGCAGGGTGTCCCAACAGCCACGGTTAGGGGAATAACCACGCAGCCGAGCTCTGTTTTCCCTAAACTCTGAAATTTCTCCGTCATTTCCCAGCGAAAATCTGTCAATTTTGCATGACAAGTGCGGAATATATACAGTTTGGAGCAAGCAAAATTTGAAGTTGGTTGGAAAATTCCTTGATTTTCCAAATTTGCCGGCATTTGGGACACACTTTGACCTAATTCCCGTCACAATCTGGGGTGAGTCAACGGCCGTACAAATGTACACCAGCGCGGCGCAGGGTGTCCCAACAGCCACGGTTAGGGGAATAACCACGCAGCCGAGCTCCGTTTTCCCTAAACTCTGACATTTCTCCGTCATTTCCCAGCGAAAATCTGTCAATTTTGCATGACAAGTGCGGAATATATACAGTTTGGAGCATGCAAAATTTGAAGTTGGTTGGAAAATTCCTTGATTTTCCAAATTTGCCGGCATTTGGGACACACTTTGACCTAATTCCCGTCACAATCTGGGGTGAGTCAACGGCCGTACAAATGTACACCAGCGCGGCGCAGGGTGTCCCAACAGCCACGGTTAGGGGAATAACCACGCAGCCGAGCTCCGTTTTCCCTAAACTCTGAAATTTCTCCGTCATTTCCCAGCGAAAATCTGTCAATTTTGCATGACAAGTGCGGAATATATACAGTTTGGAGCATGCAAAATTTGAAGTTGGTTGAAAAATTCCTTGATTTCCAAATTTGCCGGCATTTGGGACACACTTTGACCTAATTCCCGTCACAATCTGGGGTGAGTCAACGGCCGTACAAATGTACACCAGCGCGGCGCAGGGTGTCCCAACAGCCACGGTTAGGGGAATAACCACGCAGCCGAGCTCCGTTTTCCCTAAACTCTGAAATTTCTCCGTCATTTCCCAGCGAAAATCTGTCAATTTTGCATGACAAGTGCGGAATATATACAGTTTGGAGCATGCAAAATTTGAAGTTGGTTGGAAAATTCCTTGATTTCCAAATTGCCGGCATTTGGGACACACTTTGAACTAATTCCCGTCACAATCTGGGGTGAGTCAACGGCCGTACAAATGTACACCAGCGCGGCGCAGGGTGTCCCAACAGCCACGGTTAGGGGAATAACCACGCAGCCGAGCTCCGTTTTCCCTAAACTCTGAAATTTCTCCGTCATTTCCCAGCGAAAATCTGTCAATTTTGCATGACAAGTGCGGAATATATACAGTTTGGAGCATGCAAAATTTGAAGTTGGTTGGAAAATTCCTTGATTTCCAAATTTGCCGGCATTTGGGACACACTTTGACCTAATTCCCGTCACAATCTGGGGTGAGTCAACGGCCGTACAAATGTACACCAGCGCGGCGCAGGGTGTCCCAACAGCCACGGTTAGGGGAATAACCACGCAGCCGAGCTCCGTTTTCCCTAAACTCTGAAATTTCTCCGTCATTTCCCAGCGAAAATCTGTCAATTTTGCATGACAAGTGCGGAATATATACAGTTTGGAGCATGCAAAATTTGAAGTTGGTTAGAAAATTCCTTGATTTCCAAATTTGCCGGCATTTGGGACACACTTTGACCTAATTCCCGTCACAATCTGGGGTGAGTCAACGGCCGTACAAATGTACACCAGCGCGGCGCAGGGTGTCCCAACAGCCACGGTTAGGGGAATAACCATGCAGCCGAGCTCCGTTTTCCCTAAACTCTGAAATTTCTCCGTCATTTCCCAGCGAAAATCTGTCAATTTTGCATGACAAGTGCGGAATATATACAGTTTGGAGCATGCAAAATTTGAAGTTGGTTGGAAAATTCCTTGATTTCCAAATTTGCCGGCATTTGGGACACACTTTGACCTAATTCCCGTCACAATCTGGGGTGAGTCAACGGCCGTACAAATGTACACCAGCGCGGCGCAGGGTGTCCCAACAGCCACGGTTAGGGGAATAACCACGCAGCCGAGCTCCGTTTTCCCTAAACTCTGAAATTTCTCCGTCATTTCCCAGCGAAAATCTGTCAATTTTGCATGACAAGTGCGGAATATATACAGTTTGGAGCATGCAAAATTTGAAGTTGGTTGGAAAATTCCTTGATTTCCAAATTTGCCGGCATTTGGGACACACTTTGACCTAATTCCCGTCACAATCTGGGGTGAGTCAACGGCCGTACAAATGTACACCAGCGCGGCGCAGGGTGTCCCAACAGCCACGGTTAGGGGAATAACCACGCAGCCGAGCTCCGTTTTCCCTAAACTCTGAAATTTCTCCGTAATTTCCCAGCGAAAATCTGTCAATTTTGCATGACAAGTGCGGAATATATACAGTTTGGAGTATGCAAAATTTGAAGTTGGTTGGAAAATTCCTTGATTTCCAAATTTGCCGGCATTTGGGACACACTTTGACCTAATTCCCGTCACAATCTGGGGTGAGTCAACGGCCGTACAAATGTACACCAGCGCGGCGCAGGGTGTCCCAACAGCCACGGTTAGGGGAATAACCACGCAGCCGAGCTCCGTTTTCCCTAAACTCTGAAATGTCTCCGTAATTTCCCAGCGAAAATCTGTCAATTTTGCATGACAAGTGCGGAATATATACAGTTTGGAGCATGCAAAATTTGAAGTTGGTTGGAAAATTCCTTGATTTCCAAATTTGCCGGCATTTGGGACACTTTGACCTAATTCCCGTCACAATCTGGGGTGAGTCAACGGCCGTACAAATGTACACCAGCGCGGCGCAGGGTGTCCCAACAGCCACGGTTAGGGGAATAACCACGCAGCCGAGCTCCGTTTTCCCTAAACTCTGAAATTTCTCCGTCATTTCCCAGCGAAAATCTGTCAATTTTGCATGACAAGTGCGGAATATATACAGTTTGGAGCAAGCAAAATTTGAAGTTGGTTGGAAAATTCCTTGATTTTCCAAATTTGCCGGCATTTGGGACACACTTTGACCTAATTCCCGTCACAATCTGGGGTGAGTCAACGGCCGTACAAATGTACACCAGCGCGGCGCAGGGTGTCCCAACAGCCACGGTTAGGGGAATAACCACGCAGCCGAGCTCCGTTTTCCCTAAACTCTGACATTTCTCCGTCATTTCCCAGCGAAAATCTGTCAATTTTGCATGACAAGTGCGGAATATATACAGTTTGGAGCATGCAAAATTTGAAGTTGGTTGGAAAATTCCTTGATTTTCCAAATTTGCCGGCATTTGGGACACACTTTGACCTAATTCCCGTCACAATCTGGGGTGAGTCAACGGCCGTACAAATGTACACCAGCGCGGCGCAGGGTGTCCCAACAGCCACGGTTAGGGGAATAACCACGCAGCCGAGCTCCGTTTTCCCTAAACTCTGAAATTTCTCCGTCATTTCCCAGCGAAAATCTGTCAATTTTGCATGACAAGTGCGGAATATATACAGTTTGGAGCATGCAAAATTTGAAGTTGGTTGAAAAATTCCTTGATTTCCAAATTTGCCGGCATTTGGGACACACTTTGACCTAATTCCCGTCACAATCTGGGGTGAGTCAACGGCCGTACAAATGTACACCAGCGCGGCGCAGGGTGTCCCAACAGCCACGGTTAGGGGAATAACCACGCAGCCGAGCTCCGTTTTCCCTAAACTCTGAAATTTCTCCGTAATTTCCCAGCGAAAATCCGTCAATTTTGCATGACAAGTGCGGAATATATACAGTTTGGAGCATGCAAAATTTGAAGTTGGTTGGAAAATTCCTTGATTTCCAAATTTGCCGGCATTTGGGACACACTTTGACCTAATTCCCGTCACAATCTGGGGTGAGTCAACGGCCGTACAAATGTACACCAGCGCGGCGCAGGGTGTCGCCAACAGCCACGGTTAGGGGAATAACCACGCAGCCGAGCTCCGTTTTCCCTAAACTCTGAAATTTCTCCGTCATTTCCCAGCGAAAATCTGTCAATTTTGCATGACAAGTGCGGAATATATACAGTTTGGAGCATGCAAAATTTGAAGTTGGTTGGAAAATTCCTTGATTTTCCAAATTTGCCGGCATTTGGGACACACTTTGACCTAATTCCCGTCACAATCTGGGGTGAGTCAACGGCCGTACAAATGTACACCAGCGCGGCGCAGGGTGTCCCAACAGCCACGGTTAGGGGAATAACCACGCAGCCGAGCTCCGTTTTCCCTAAACTCTGAAATTTCTCCGTCATTTCCCAGCGAAAATCTGTCAATTTTGCATGACAAGTGCGGAATATATACAGTTTGGAGCATGCAAAATTTGAAGTTGGTTGGAAAATTCCTTGATTTCCAAATTTGCCGGCATTTGGGACACACTTTGACCTAATTCCCGTCACAATCTGGGGTGAGTCAACGGCCGTACAAATGTACACCAGCGCGGCGCAGGGTGTCCCAACAGCCACGGTTAGGGGAATAACCACGCAGCCGAGCTCCGTTTTCCCTAAACTCTGAAATTTCTCCGTAATTTCCCAGCGAAAATCTGTCAATTTTGCATGACAAGTGCGGAATATATACAGTTTGGAGCATGCAAAATTTGAAGTTGGTTGGAAAATTCCTTGATTTCCAAATTTGCCGGCATTTGGGACACACTTTGACCTAATTCCCGTCACAATCTGGGGTGAGTCAACGGCCGTACAAATGTACACCAGCGCGGCGCAGGGTGTCCCAACAGCCACGGTTAGGGGAATAACCACGCAGCCGAGCTCCGTTTTCCCTAAACTCTGAAATTTCTCCGTCATTTCCTAGCGAAAATCTGTCAATTTTGCATGACAAGTGCGGAATATATACAGTTTGGAGCATGCAAAATTTGAAGTTGGTTGAAAATTCCTTGATTTCCAAATTTGCCGGCATTTGGGACACACTTTGACCTAATTCCCGTCACAATCTGGGGTGAGTCAACGGCCGTACAAATGTACACCAGCGCGGCGCAGGGTGTCCCAACAGCCACGGTTAGGGGAATAACCACGCAGCCGAGCTCCGTTTTCCCTAAAACTCTGAAATTTCTCCGTCATTTCCCAGCGAAAATCTGTCAATTTTGCATGACAAGTGCGGAATATATACAGTTTGGAGCATGCAAAATTTGAAGTTGGTTGAAAATTCCTTGATTTCCAAATTTGCCGGCATTTGGGACACACTTTGACCTAATTCCCGTCACAATCTGGGGTGAGTCAACGGCCGTACAAATGTACACCAGCGCGGCGCAGGGTGTCCCAACAGCCACGGTTAGGGGAATAACCACGCAGCCGAGCTCCGTTTTCCCTAAACTCTGAAATTTCTCCGTCATTTCCCAGCGAAAATCCGTCAATTTTGCATGACAAGTGCGGAATATATACAGTTTGGAGCATGCAAAATTTGAAGTTGGTTGGAAAATTCCTTGATTTTCCAAATTTGCCGGCATTTGGGACACACTTTGACCTAATTCCCGTCACAATCTGGGGTGAGTCAACGGCCGTACAAATGTACACCAGCGCGGCGCAGGGTGTCGCAACAGCCACGGTTAGGGGAATAACCACGCAGCCGAGCTCCGTTTTCCCTAAACTCTGAAATTTCTCCGTCATTTCCCAGCGAAAATCTGTCAATTTTGCATGACAAGTGCGGAATATATACAGTTTGGAGCATGCAAAATTTGAAGTTGGTTGGAAAATTCCTTGATTTCCAAATTTGCCGGCATTTGGGACACACTTTGACCTAATTCCCGTCACAATCTGGGGTGAGTCAACGGCCGTACAAATGTACACCAGCGCGGCGCAGGGTGTCCCAACAGCCACGGTTAGGGGAATAACCACGCAGCCGAGCTCCGTTTTCCCTAAACTCTGAAATTTCTCCGTCATTTCCCAGCGAAAATCTGTCAATTTTGCATGACAAGTGCGGAATATATACAGTTTGGAGCATGCAAAATTTGAAGTTGGTTGGAAAATTCCTTGATTTCCAAATTTGCCGGCATTTGGGACACACTTTGACCTAATTCCCGTCACAATCTGGGGTGAGTCAACGGCCGTACAAATGTACACCAGCGCGGCGCAGGGTGTCCCAACAGCCACGGTTAGGGGAATAACCACGCAGCCGAGCTCCGTTTTCCCTAAACTCTGAAATTTCTCCGTAATTTCCCAGCGAAAATCTGTCAATTTTGCATGACAAGTGCGGAATATATACAGTTTGGAGCATGCAAAATTTGAAGTTGGTTGGAAAATTCCTTGATTTCCAAATTTGCCGGCATTTGGGACACACTTTGACCTAATTCCCGTCACAATCTGGGGTGAGTCAACGGCCGTACAAATGTACACCAGCGCGGCGCAGGGTGTCCCAACAGCCACGGTTAGGGGAATAACCACGCAGCCGAGCTCCGTTTTCCCTAAACTCTGAAATTTCTCCGTCATTTCCTAGCGAAAATCTGTCAATTTTGCATGACAAGTGCGGAATATATACAGTTTGGAGCATGCAAAATTTGAAGTTGGTTGGAAAATTCCTTGATTTCCAAATTTGCCGGCATTTGGGACACACTTTGACCTAATTCCCGTCACAATCTGGGGTGAGTCAACGGCCGTACAAATGTACACCAGCGCGGCGCAGGGTGTCCCAACAGCCACGGTTAGGGGAATAACCACGCAGCCGAGCTCCGTTTTCCCTAAACTCTGAAATTTCTCCGTCATTTCCCAGCGAAAATCTGTCAATTTTGCATGACATAAGTGCGGAATATATACAGTTTGGAGCATGCAAAATTTGAAGTTGGTTGGAAAATTCCTTGATTTCCAAATTTGCCGGCATTTGGGACACACTTTGACCTAATTCCCGTCACAATCTGGGGTGAGTCAACGGCCGTACAAATGTACACCAGCGCGGCGCAGGGTGTCCCAACAGCCACGGTTAGGGGAATAACCACGCAGCCGAGCTCCGTTTTCCCTAAACTCTGAAATTTCTCCGTCATTTCCTAGCGAAAATCTGTCAATTTTGCATGACAAGTGCGGAATATATACAGTTTGGAGCATGCAAAATTTGAAGTTGGTTGGAAAATTCCTTGATTTCCAAATTTGCCGGCATTTGGGACACACTTTGACCTAATTCCCGTCACAATCTGGGGTGAGTCAACGGCCGTACAAATGTACACCAGCGCGGCGCAGGGTGTCCCAACAGCCACGGTTAGGGGGAATAACCACGCAGCCGAGCTCCGTTTTCCCTAAACTCTGAAATTTCTCCGTCATTTCCCAGCGAAAATCTGTCAATTTTGCATGACAAGTGCGGAATATATACAGTTTGGAGCATGCAAAATTTGAAGTTGGTTGGAAAATTCCTTGATTTCCAAATTTGCCGGCATTTGGGACACACTTTGACCTAATTCCCGTCACAATCTGGGGTGAGTCAACGGCCGTACAAATGTACACCAGCGCGGCGCAGGGTGTCCCAACAGCCACGGTTAGGGGAATAACCACGCAGCCGAGCTCCGTTTTCCCTAAACTCTGAAATTTCTCCGTCATTTCCCTAGCGAAAATCTGTCAATTTTGCATGACAAGTGCGGAATATATACAGTTTGGAGCATGCAAAATTTGAAGTTGGTTGGAAAATTCCTTGATTTCCAAATTTGCCGGCATTTGGGACACACTTTGACCTAATTCCCGTCACAATCTGGGGTGAGTCAACGGCCGTACAAATGTACACCAGCGCGGCGCAGGGTGTCCCAACAGCCACGGTTAGGGGAATAACCACGCAGCCGAGCTCCGTTTTCCCTAAACTCTGAAATTTCTCCGTCATTTCCCAGCGAAAATCTGTCAATTTTGCATGACAAGTGCGGAATATATACAGTTTGGAGCATGCAAAATTTGAAGTTGGTTGGAAAATTCCTTGATTTCCAAATTTGCCGGCATTTGGGACACACTTTGACCTAATTCCCGTCACAATCTGGGGTGAGTCAACGGCCGTACAAATGTACACCAGCGCGGCGCAGGGTGTCCCAACAGCCACGGTTAGGGGAATAACCACGCAGCCGAGCTCCGTTTTCCCTAAACTCTGAAATTTCTCCGTCATTTCCCAGCGAAAATCTGTCAATTTTGCATGACAAGTGCGGAATATATACAGTTTGGAGCATGCAAAATTTGAAGTTGGTTGGAAAATTCCTTGATTTCCAAATTTGCCGGCATTTGGGACACACTTTGACCTAATTCCCGTCACAATCTGGGGTGAGTCAACGGCCGTACAAATGTACACCAGCGCGGCGCAGGGTGTCCCAACAGCCACGGTTAGGGGAATAACCACGCAGCCGAGCTCCGTTTTCCCTAAACTCTGAAATTTCTCCGTCATTTCCCAGCGAAAATCTGTCAATTTTGGCATGACAAGTGCGGAATATATACAGTTTGGAGCATGCAAAATCTGAAGTTGGTTGGAAAATTCTGGAAAATTCCTTGATTTCCAAATTTGCCGGCATTTGGGACACACTTTGACCTAATTCCGTCACAATCTGGGGTGAGTCAACGGCGTACAAATGTACACCAGCGCGGCGCAGGGTGTCCCAACAGCCACGGTAGGGGAATAACCACGCAGCCGAGCTCCGTTTTCCCTAAACTCTGAAATTTCTCCGTCATTTCCCAGCGAAAATCTGTCAATTTTGCATGACAAGTGCGGAATATATACAGTTTGGAGCATGCAAAATTTGAAGTTGGTTGGAAAATTCCTTGATTTCCAAATTTGCCGGCATTTGGGACACACTTTGACCTAATTCCCGTCACAATCTGGGGTGAGTCAACGGCCGTACAAATGTACACCAGCGCGGCGCAGGGTGTCCCCAACAGCCACGGTTAGGGGAATACCACGCAGCCGAGCTCCGTTTTCCCTAAACTCTGAAATTTCTCCGTCATTTCCCAGCGAAAATCTGTCAATTTTGCATGACAAGTGCGGAATATATACAGTTTGGAGCATGCAAAATTTGAAGTTGGTTGGAAAATTCCTTGATTTCCAAATTTGCCGGCATTTGGGACACACTTTGACCTAATTCCCGTCACAATCTGGGGCGAGTCAACGCCGTACAAATGTACACCAGCGCGGCGCAGGGTGTCCCAACAGCCACGGTTAGGGGAATAACCACGCAGCCGAGCTCCGTTTTCCCTAAACTCTGAAATTTCTCCGTCATTTCCCAGCGAAAATCTGTCAATTTTGCATGACAAGTGCGGAATATATACAGTTTGGAGCATGCAAAATTTGAAGTTGGTTGGAAAATTCCTTGATTTCCAAATTTGCCGGCATTTGGGACACACTTTGACCTAATTCCCGTCACAATCTGGGGTGAGTCAACGGCCGTACAAATGTACACCAGCGCGGCGCAGGGTGTCCCCAACAGCCACGGTTAGGGGAATAACCACGCAGCCGAGCTCCGTTTTCCCTAAACTCTGAAATTTCTCCGTCATTTCCCAGCGAAAATCTGTCAATTTTGCATGACAAGTGCGGAATATATACAGTTTGGGCATGCAAAATTTGAAGTTGGTTGGAAAATTCCTTGATTTCCAAATTTGCCGGCATTTGGGACACACTTTGACCTAATTCCCGTCACAATCTGGGTGAGTCAACGGCCGTACAAATGTACACCAGCGCGGCGCAGGGTGTCCCAACAGCCACGGTTAGGGGAATAACCACGCAGCCGAGCTCCGTTTTCCCTAAACTCTGAAATTTCTCCGTCATTTCCCAGCGAAAATCTGTCAATTTTGCATGACAAGTGCGGAATATATACAGTTTGGAGCATGCAAAATTTGAAGTTGGTTGGAAAATTCCTTGATTTCAAATTTGCCGGCATTTGGGACACACTTTGACCTAATTCCCGTCACAATCTGGGGTGAGTCAACGGCCGTACAAATGTACACCAGCGCGGCGCAGGGTGTCCCAACAGCCACGGTTAGGGGAATAACCACGCAGCCGAGCTCCGTTTTCCCTAAACTCTGAAATTTCTCCGTCATTTCCAGACGAAAATCTGTCAATTTTGCATGACAAGTGCGGAATATACTACAGTTTGGAGCATGCAAAATTGTTACGTTGGTTGGAAAATCCTTGATATCCAAATTTGCCGGCATTTGGGACACACTTTGACCTAATTCCCGTCACAATCTGGGTGAGTCAACGGCCGTACAAATGTACACCAGCGCGGCGCAGGGTGTCCCAACAGCCACGGTTAGGGGAATAACCACGCAGCCGAGCTCCGTTTTCCCATAAACTCTGAAATTTCTCCGTCATTTCCCAGCGAAAATCTGTCAATTTTGCATGACAAGTGCGGAATATATACAGTTTGGAGCATGCAAAATTTGAAGTTGGTTGGAAAATTCCTTGATTTCCAAATTTGCCGGCATTTGGGACACACTTTGACCTAATTCCCGTCACAATCTGGGGTGAGTCAACGGCCGTACAAATGTACACCAGCGCGGCGCAGGGGTGTTCCAACAGCCACGGTTAGGGGAATAACCACGCAGCCGAGCTCCGTTTTCCCCTAAACTCTGAAATTTTCTCCGTCATTTCCCAGCGAAATCTGTCAATTTTGCATGACAAGTGCGGAATATATACAGTTTGGAGCATGCAAAATTTGAAGTTGGTTGGAAAATTCCTTGATTTCCAAATTTGCCGGCATTTGGGACACACTTTGACCTAATCCCGTCACAATCTGGGGTGAGTCAAACGGCCGTACAAATGTACACCAGCGCGGCGCAGGGTGTCCCAACAGCCACGGTTAGGGGACTAACCACGCAGCCGAGCACCGTTTTCCCTAAACTCTGAATTTCTCCGTCATTTCCCAGCGAAAATCTGTCACTTTTGCATGACAAGTGCGGAATATATACAGTTTGGAGCATGCAAAATTGAAGTTGGTAGGAAAATTCTTGATTTCCAAATTTGCCGGCATTTGGGACACACTTTTGACCTAATTCCCGTCACAATCTGGGTGAGTCAACGGCCGTACAAATGTACACCAGCGCGGCGCAGGGTGTCCCAACAGCCACGGTTAGGGAATACCACGCAGCCGAGCTCCGTTTCCCTAAACACTGAAATTTCTCCGTAATTTCCCAGCGAAAATCTGGTCAATTTTGCATGACAAGTGCGGAATATATACAGTTTGGAGCATGCAAAATTGAAGTTGGTTGGAAAATTCCTTGATTTCCAAATTTGCCGGCATTTGGTACACACTTTGACCTAATTCCCGTCACAATCTGGGGCGAGTCAACGGCCGTACAAATGTACACCAGCGCGGCGCAGGGTGGTCCCAACAGCCACGGTTAGGGGAATAACCACGCAGCCGAGCTCCGTTTTCCTAAACTCTGAAATTTCTCCGTCATTTCCCAGCGAAAATCTGTCAATTTTGCATGACAAGTGCGGAATATATACAGTTTGGAGCATGCAAAATTTGAAGTTGGTTGGAAAATTCCTTGATTTCCAAATTTGCCGGCATTTGGGACACACTTTGACCTAATTCCCGTCACAATCTGGGGTGAGTCAACGGCCGTACAAATGTACACCAGCGCGGCGCAGGGTGTCCCAACAGCCACGGTTAGGGGAATAACCACGCAGCCGAGCTCCGTTTTCCCTAAACTCTGAAATTTCTCCGTCATTTCCCAGCGAAAATCTGTCAATTTTGCATGACAAGTGCGGAATATATACAGTTTGGAGCAAGCAAAATTTGAAGTTGGTTGGAAAATTCCTTGATTTCCAAATTTGCCGGCATTTGGGACACACTTTGACCTAATTCCCGTCACAGTCTGGGGTGAGTCAACGGCCGTACAAATGTACACCAGCGCGGCGCAGGGTGTCCCAACAGCCACGGTTAGGGGAATAACCACGCAGCCGAGCTCCGTTTTCCCTAAACTCTGAAATTTCTCCGTCATTTCCCAGCGAAAATCTGTCAATTTTGCATGACAAGTGCGGAATATATACAGTTTGGAGCATGCAAAATTTGAAGTTGGTTGGAAAATTCCTTGATTTCCAAATTTGCCGGCATTTGGGACACACTTTGACCTAATTCCCGTCACAATCTGGGGTGAGTCAACGGCCGTACAAATGTACACCAGCGCGGCGCAGGGTGTCCCAACAGCCACGGTTAGGGGAATAACCACGCAGCCGAGCTCCGTTTTCCCTAAACTCTGAAATTTCTCCGTCATTTCCCAGCGAAAATCTGTCAATTTTGCATGACAAGTGCGGAATATATACAGTTTGGAGCATGCAAAATTTGAAGTTGGTTGGAAAATTCCTTGATTTCCTAATTTGCCGGCATTTGGGACACACTTTGACCTAATTCCCGTCACAATCTGGGGTGAGTCAACGGCCGTACAAATGTACACCAGCGCGGCGCAGGGTGTCCCAACAGCCACGGTTAGGGGAATAACCACGCAGCCGAGCTCCGTTTTCCCTAAACTCTGAAATTTCTCCGTCATTTCCCAGCGAAAATCTGTCAATTTTGCATGACAAGTGCGGAATATATACAGTTTGGAGCATGCAAAATTTGAAGTTGGTTGGAAAATTCCTTGATTTCCAAATTTGCCGGCATTTGGGACACACTTTGACCTAATCCCGTCACAATCTGGGGTGAGTCAACGGCCGTACAAATGTACACCAGCGCGGCGCAGGGTGTCCCAACAGCCACGGTTAGAGGAATAACCACGCAGCCGAGCTCCGTTTTCCCTAAACTCTGAAATTTCTCCGTCATTTCCCAGCGAAAATCTGTCAATTTTGCATGACAAGTGCGGAATATATACAGTTTGGAGCATGCAAAATTTGAAGTTGGTTGGAAAATTACTTGATTTCCAAATTTTCCGGCATTTGGGACACACTTTGACCTAATTCCCGTCACAATCTGGGGTGAGTCAACGGCCGTACAAATGTACACCAGCGCGGCGCAGGGTGTCCCAACAGCCACGGTTAGGGGAATAACCACGCAGCCGAGCTCCGTTTTCCCTAAACTCTGAAATTTCTCCGTCATTTCCCAGCGAAAATCTGTCAATTTTGCATGACAAGTGCGGAATATATACAGTTTGGAGCATGCAAAATTTGAAGTTGGTTGGAAAATTCCTTGATTTCCAAATTTGCCGGCATTTGGGACACACTTTGACCTAATTCCCGTCACAATCTGGGGTGAGTCAACGGCCGTACAAATGTACACCAGCGCGGCGCAGGGTGTCCCAACAGCCACGGTTAGGGGAATAACCACGCAGCCGAGCTCCGTTTTCCCTAAACTCTGAAATTTCTCCGTCATTTCCCAGCGAAAATCTGTCAATTTTGCATGACAAGTGCGGAATATATACAGTTTGGAGCATGCAAAATTGTTACGTTGGTTGGAAAATTCCTTGATATCCAAATTTGCCGGCATTTGGGACACACTTTGACCTAATTCCCGTCACAATCTGGGTGAGTCAACGGCCGTACAAATGTACACCAGCGCGGCGCAGGGTGTCCCAACAGCCACGGTTAGGGGAATAACCACGCAGCCGAGCTCCGTTTTCCATAAACTCTGAAATTTCTCCGTCATTTCCCAGCGAAAATCTGTCAATTTTGCATGACAAGTGCGGAATATATACAGTTTGGAGCATGCAAAATTTGAAGTTGGTTGGAAAATTCCTTGATTTCCAAATTTGCCGGCATTTGGGACACACTTTGACCTAATTCCCGTCACAATCTGGGGTGAGTCAACGGCCGTACAAATGTACACCAGCGCGGCGCAGGGTGTTCCAACAGCCACGGTTAGGGGAATAACCACGCAGCCGAGCTCCGTTTTCCCTAAACTCTGAAATTTCTCCGTCATTTCCCAGCGAAAATCTGTCAATTTTGCATGACAAGTGCGGAATATATACAGTTTGGAGCATGCAAAATTTGAAGTTGGTTGGAAAATTCCTTGATTTCCAAATTTGCCGGCATTTGGGACACACTTTGACCTAATTCCCGTCACAATCTGGGCTGAGTCAACGGCCGTACAAATGTACACCAGCGCGGCGCAGGGTGTCCCAACAGCCACGGTTAGGGGACTAACCACGCAGCCGAGCACCGTTTTCCCTAAACTCTGAAATTTCTCCGTCATTTCCCAGCGAAAATCTGTCAATTTTGCATGACAAGTGCGGAATATATACAGTTTGGAGCATGCAAAATTTGAAGTTGGTAGGAAAATTCCTTGATTTCCAAATTTGCCGGCATTTGGGACACACTTTGACCTAATTCCCGTCACAATCTGGGGTGAGTCAACGGCCGTACAAATGTACACCAGCGCGGCGCAGGGTGTCCCAACAGCCACGGTTAGGGGAATAACCACGCAGCCGAGCTCCGTTTTCCCTAAACACTGAAATTTCTCCGTAATTTCCCAGCGAAAATCTGTCAATTTTGCATGACAAGTGCGGAATATATACAGTTTGGAGCATGCAAAATTTGAAGTTGGTTGGAAAATTCCTTGATTTCCAAATTTGCCGGCATTTGGGACACACTTTGACCTAATTCCCGTCACAATCTGGGGTGAGTCAACGGCCGTACAAATGTACACCAGCGCGGCGCAGGGTGTCCCAACAGCCACGGTTAGGGAATAACCACGCAGCCGAGCTCCGTTTTCCCTAAACTCTGAAATTTCTCCGTCATTTCCCAGCGAAAATCTGTCAATTTTGCATGACAAGTGCGGAATATATACAGTTTGGAGCATGCAAAATTTGAAGTTGGTTGGAAAATTCCTTGATTTCCAAATTTGCCGGCATTTGGGACACACTTTGACCTAATTCCCGTCACAATCTGGGGTGAGTCAACGGCCGTACAAATGTACACCAGCGCGGCGCAGGGTGTCCCAACAGCCACGGTTAGGGGAATAACCACGCAGCCGAGCTCCGTTTTCCCTAAACTCTGAAATTTCTCCGTCATTTCCCAGCGAAAATCTGTCAATTTTGCATGACAAGTGCGGAATATATACAGTTTGGAGCATGCAAAATTTGAAGTTGGTTGGAAAATTCCTTGATTTCCAAATTTGCCGGCATTTGGGACACACTTTGACCTAATTCCCGTCACAATCTGGGGTGAGTCAACGGCCGTACAAATGTACACCAGCGCGGCGCAGGGTGTCCCAACAGCCACGGTTAGGGGAATAACCACGCAGCCGAGCTCCGTTTTCCCTAAACTCTGAAATTTCTCCGTCATTTCCCAGCGAAAATCTGTCAATTTTGCATGACAAGTGCGGAATATATACAGTTTGGAGCAAGCAAAATTTGAAGTTGGTTGGAAAATTCCTTGATTTCCAAATTTGCCGGCATTTGGGACACACTTTGACCTAATTCCCGTCACAGTCTGGGGTGAGTCAACGGCCGTACAAATGTACACCAGCGCGGCGCAGGGTGTCCCAACAGCCACGGTTAGGGGAATAACCATGCAGCCGAGCTCCGTTTTCCCTAAACTCTGAAATTTCTCCGTCATTTCCCAGCGAAAATCTGTCAATTTTGCATGACAAGTGCGGAATATATACAGTTTGGAGCATGCAAAATTTGAAGTTGGTTGGAAAATTCCTTGATTTCCAAATTTGCCGGCATTTGGGACACACTTTGACCTAATTCCCGTCACAATCTGGGGTGAGTCAACGGCCGTACAAATGTACACCAGCGCGGCGCAGGGTGTCCCAACAGCCACGGTTAGAGGAATAACCACGCAGCCGAGCTCCGTTTTCCCTAAACTCTGAAATTTCTCCGTCATTTCCCAGCGAAAATCTGTCAATTTTGCATGACAAGTGCGGAATATATACAGTTTGGAGCATGCAAAATTTGAAGTTGGTTGGAAAATTACTTGATTTCCAAATTTGCCGGCATTTGGGACACACTTTGACCTAATTCCCGTCACAATCTGGGGTGAGTCAACGGCCGTACAAATGTACACCAGCGCGGCGCAGGGTGTCCCAACAGCCACGGTTAGGGGAATAACCACGCAGCCGAGCTCCGTTTTCCCTAAACTCTGAAATTTCTCCGTCATTTCCCAGCGAAAATCTGTCAATTTTGCATGACAAGTGCGGAATATATACAGTTTGGAGCATGCAAAAATTGAAGTTGGTTGGAAAATTCCTTGATCTCCAAATTTGCCGGCATTTGGGACACACTTTGACCTAATTCCCGTCACAATCTGGGGTGAGTCAACGGCCGTACAAATGTACACCAGCGCGGCGCAGGGTGTCCCAACAGCCACGGTTAGGGGAATAACCACGCAGCCGAGCTCCGTTTTCCCTAAACTCTAAAATTTCTCCGTCATTTCCCAGCGAAAATCTGTCAATTTTGCATGACAAGTGCGGAATATATACAGTTTGGAGCATGCAAAATTTGAAGTTGGTTGGAAAATTCCTTGATTTCCAAATTTGCCGGCATTTGGGACACACTTTGACCTAATTCCCAGCATATACTAACAGTCTGTCCATATTATTTTACGTCGCACATTATGCATTGGTTACAAGTATGCCTTTCTTGTGTATTAACAGGAACGGGTTAATGAAACTCTGTGTAAAAAACAATGTTTACAGTGTGGAATATTCTTATGGAATCAATTGTGTTAAGCAATTCCGATGTCATTCGCCATCGAAAGACAGATTAGCCCTTTCAGCCCCAATGGCGACTTTAGTCGCCCGTGCACTGTACCACGCTTGAGCCCCAATGGCCACCGCTTTCGTTTGGTGTATGATACAATAGGGGTCGCCATTACGATTTTTTTTTAAAACGACACGTGAAAAAACCTGCAACAAAATTGAATCTTCTTGCCAAAATGTGAGCACCATGGCTGATCGCGATGCAGAGATACTAGAAGAATTTTTGCAGACAGTGACTCTGACATGGATTCTGTGAGTTCATCCGAAGAATCCGCTGAAACTAGCCACGAATCTGATGAATATTCTTCGTCTAAGTCTTCAGACTCGGATATTACAACGCATAGTTAGTGTGAGTGTAATGGTTGCACACCATAGGAACCAATGCTAAATGCCCAATTTTCAAAAATCATTTTAAAATACCCACAACTCTCTCAGCGTCTGGAGACGACAACCAAAATACACATTGAAATCTCATCTTTTTAATTCTGTTAAATTTTACAGGGGTAATCCGTCACTTTCATTCCCTAATTTCCACATATGAAACAAAACTACCCCTGCAAGAGTGAAAATTGCCAAACAGACCAGCGCCATTTTGAAAAAAAGTTACATTCGCTACTGGGAAAAATAGGGCAACTTTCACGAGCTACATTCTCCAAAATGTTTGTACTTGAAAGAAAAAATACCCCACATCACGATGGTGGCCAGTTTCCCCACAAGACCACACTTGTTCAGCTCGCAATTCTCTCTAATATAGAAGAATTTGAGGGCATACAAAATATTCATGAGCTCGGCGCACGCATCTTTGCCTATTTACTTGGGTGCACTAATGTGTATTCATGTATGAACTCGCGGTGACCTTGTGCCAGTGCACGTAGCCACGCACGTAGCACGTGGGACTGGGAGCACTGTGTGAATAAACAACGTGGGCATTGCAGGCTGCATGCGCATAAACAAAGTGGGGCTGATACGGTTAAAGGTACACACCTGCCTACTGTTTACATGATTTAGTGATGTAGCAGCATTGACAATACTTTTTGGATGGTCGTTGCGAAAAATATATAATCAAAATATCCCGTAATTGACTAAAGCAGTGCAAAAATAACAAAAACGGTCAAAAGACGGGTTATAACTTATACGCTTTACCAGCCGTTGCAACTACGCGAGAGCCTCACGACTTTGTCACAAACGATTCGCTCTTCTCCTGTTCAGGATATCTCCAATTTTCTGCTCACGATTTCACTGGACAGCCCGGACGACCGAATAAGAATTTCCCTTTTCTTTTGAGGAGTTGGCATCATGTTTTTTCTTCACGAACGTACGTGCACCGAAGCAACACGCCTGCGTGTGTGTGCACTCAGGCTATTTGCCGTGCATGCTGCGCGGGGCAAATTTCTACACTCCACGGTAGCCTGCCGTAGCACGCGCTCGCTCCCGTTATCCGGACTCTCGAAAAAAACAATTATGTTCGAATTTTCATACTTATGTTTAACTTTGTTTCATACCTGTATAAATAGTCTCTCTTTTGTCAATTAGGCCTACTTATAAATATTGGGGGGAAATCAGAGTTGAATTTGGTGCAGTTCTGCAGTAACAAACTTTTCTACGGCTGGAAATACAACTAACTCACAAGACCACGTGACTTTTCGGAACCAGAATTTGGTACCGAAAGGTCACGTGACCTTGGATTTTTCAAATGTGCTCAAAAACGGCTAAATTTTACGGCGTCTTTTCAGGATATATCTAATTTACTCTCGAATGCGCTTCAGAATAATGTATGGGTCTATTTCGAGCCCAAAATAGCCCAACAAAGAAGGTGTGTTCCTTTAATGGACAGTTTACAACTCAAACCTGTCTTTTTAGGGGAATATGCTTTGAAACTTCCACCCATGCCATTAATTTACAGCATTGCCTTTAAATAAATGACATTCTGTTAATCAACAGTTTGACCGGATGTATTTACATGCAAAACCTCTGTAAAACCAGAAATACTGTCCGACACCGTTATTGTACACGAAGAAAATCTTGTAATTTTACGGGAATTTTTTACAGTTCACAGTTTGGAGCATGCAAAATTTGAAGTTCGTTGGAAAATTCCTTGATTTCCAAATAAGTGGGTATCATCGACAAGTGGCCGACTGTGCGCTTGTAGGCCCGGCAGGAGAGTTTTAACTAAACTCGTAAGTAACTCAGCCGGTTTTGGGCGAAGGTTTGTCAAATTTGCAGGACAAGTGTGGAATATAGTTTGGTTCTAACAGGCAAAATTTGAAGTTCGTCGGGAAATTCCTTGACTTCAAAATTAGCGAGTATCCCGGGCACAATATAGCCATCCAGAATTGGCTGACTGTGGGAAAACAGCTTGTAGACCGGCAGGAGAGTTTAAGCTGAACTTGTAAGTAACTCGGCCGGTTTTGGGCAATTGTAGAAGGGTGAAAACTGTTTATAAATAATTTCCTTTAAATTGTGTAATAACTGTCCCGTTTTTAATAGGTGTGCATCCCCTGTAGTATATTGTTAATGTCCTTTTAGTTTCCCATGTGTAAGCCCTATTAGATTGTGTATGACCCGTGTCTTTTGTAGTGCATCCCCCAAATAGTTTATTTCTGTAGAGGTCACTGGCCCTGTGACCACAAGCACATGGTCAGTGTGTAGACCAGCAGCATCAAGAGAAGACCTGTATTTTTATCTCTTCACAACCGTGTTTTTCTGCGGTTTTTGTAAGTCTAATGTCTGCACATCCCTGGTGAGTTTTCTTGTTATTAGGTGATGGGAACTCATTCCGATCACCTATTACTATTGTACGATTTCTTTGTCTTTGTTTTTGGCTTTTTCGTTTAGGACGAAAAAGCCTTTGTTTTCGTTCTGATTTTTGGCTTTTTCGCTTTGTGGCGAAAAAGCCTTTGTTTTCGTTTTGATTTTTTTTTCCGTTTATTTCTTCTTCTTCTTCTTCTGATTTTTTTCCCATAGACAAAGCGCATAGGCGTTGTCGGCGCTTTTTCAGGTTGTTCCCAAACATTGATCTTAACCAAACTTGGTCACATCAAAGACATAGTATAAGAGGTGTGCACCCAAGAATGGCTTCATTGTGGCGTGATCCGTTACGTCATTATAACACTTTAAAAATACCTAAAAAGCGGAAAATTGCCGAAATATGCCGAAATTTTTAAAATGGTTCCCTTGCCAAAACCACAAGACCCAGGGTTTTCATATTTGGCAAACATTTAGATCAGATCATGAGCTTTAATGTTCTTAGTGCAGGCATTTTCATCTGACCCTTCCTTCCTGGGTCAATCGAAGGTCAAAGTTCAGCCAATTCAAAAATCACATTTGTTGTATTTGTTTGTACTTATGAAGCAATATTAGCTATTCAACCATGCTTGATTTTCATAAAACTAGGTACAGGCATGGGCCCCATCACAAACGTCCACCACCATGTAGAACGTTACCATGACGTCAATGATTACGTAATTATAATAATTTCAAAATGGCACAAAAGTGGATTTTTATCATGAAAATTACCAAAATATGCATTTCGTAAAACGCTTCCCCGTATGAACCCACATGACCCAGGGTCCTCATATTTGGCAGACATATAGATCAGATCCTAGCCTACCATGTTCTTAGTGTAGGCATTTTCATCTGACCCTTCCTTCCTGGGTCAATCGAAGGTCAAAGTTCAGCCAATTCAATAATCACATTGTTTGTATTTTGTTGTACTTATGAAGCAATATTACCTATTAGCTTGATCTTTATAAAACTAGGTACAGGCATGGGCCCCATCACAAACTTCCACCCCATGTAGAACATCACCATGACGTCAATGATTACGTAATTATAATTATTTAAAATTGGCAAAAAAGTGGATTTTCGTCATAAAAATGAGCCAAAAATGCATTTCTTACAATATTTCCCTCTATAAAACCACATGACGCAGGGTCTTCATATTTAGCAGACATTATAGATCAGATCCTGAGCTACAATTTCCTTTGTGTAGTCATTTTCATCTGCCCCTTTCTTCTTGGGTCAATTGAAGGCCAAAGTTCAGCCAACTCAACATTTCCGTATATACAGGGTGGATAAAAAAAAACGAAACCGAGATATTATTGCTAATTGTAACTAAAGTAGGGCCCGTATGAATAAACAGGAGATATCATCTGTTAGGGCTGAATCTCCTCTTTAAAATGACACCATGATCATGCCATGATGTTTTCGGTTTACTGAGCAGTGACCAGTGTTATGCCAGGGGCATAGTTTTAGATTTGATCGTTCTCTATGCGAGCAAACTTCGCATAAATCAATTTTTACCGTAGATGTCTATTCCGTGTGCCCTGTGTGACACGGCGCCGGAAGCAGTCTTTTAACTGTCTACCACGGACGTGTAATTCAACAGAAGATGGTTTAACAAAAGTTCAGTGAGTAGGATACAATCTTTCATGTTATTTCAGTCTTATTTAAGAGAGTCCACTCTCTACGAGAAAGTAATTGTATGCTATTGAGGGAATGTCATAGTTTTGCCGTGAAGCATTAATTCCAATGTTTGTTTTCTTTCTTTTTAGGTTTAGTAAGGTGCAAAGCTTAATATAGGCCTGAAATCATTAAGTCATTGTTATGATTTTATTGAACCATCTTCAACAAATATAATTACGAAATTGTTCCTTCCTGGCCAAACTCTTTTCAATCTTAACAAATTATGTGCTTTGATTTATACCTTTGATGACTAATATATGTAGGCCTATATAAGTTTTTTGAGCAAACATCGGATTTCCACCCCAAATGTGAACAAAACAAACTAAAAAATTAACAATCTTTTTCGCTGACTACATCGTGAGACAGCAGATGAGTATTGATTTAGTAAAAATGAACAGTTTATAATTCGCAAAGGGAAATAAAACTTGCCTCTAAACTACGTTTTCAGGATAAACTTTTTAAATATTTAATTTATAACGGCATGTGACATTATGACAAATACATGTAGTACTAATTTTACAGTAACTTAATTGATGTTTTTAAAAGTGCAAAAACTGAAAATTGCCATATTTTAAAATCTAAACAAATCTTTTCTCAATCGGTGAAGGCTACTGTACTATTTACATAATGTACATGTTATTTTGTTTTATATGAAATTTGGCTCAAGACTCTCTTAGTATAAATCCTGAACCTACATGTTATGATACTCCTCAAGGAGCTAATTAAGTAATCAAAAGTTTTTACCTGCGCCATGACTTGGTATCTCACAGTTCATCAAACACCTGGAAGTGGCAGATCTGTATAGCAGTACACTCGGGCAAACTGACACAACTCAAAAACTGTTCATCATCAGGTATAAGAATAAATGAGCATACAATTTAATGTTTTCCATATTCAAACATTCGTAACAAATCAGCCGATTCATGCGCCATATACGGTCATTAACAAAGGTATTTAACTGATGATCTCATAATGACGTCATCACGTGTCAGATTAAAGGTGATACAAATATTATAAATAAGAAATATTAACAGATGCGAGCTACAACCTGGATTCCTTCCCATATACGATCAATAGCAAAGGTCGTTAACTTTTGGCTTTTCGGTTTATTTCTTCTTCTGATTTTTTCCTCATTGACATAACGCATGGGCGTTGTCGGCACTTTTTGAGGTTGTTCCCAAACTTGAGGTTGTTAACTTGGTAACATCAAAGACATAGTAGAAGAGGTGTGCACCCAACAATGGCGTTATCATGACGTCATCAGGTGTAAGTTTAAAGGGGCATGAAATTTAATGTTTCTATATGCAAAAATTCATAACAAAATCAACCGTTTGACCTACGATCTTGATTCTTTCGGCATATACGATCATTAATAAAGGTCTTTCAGATGCCCACATGCCTTCACATTTGACCTCATTCCCTATTGGTCAAACAGACTTTGCCTTGCCATTTGAAACTGGTAAGAGGTATTTGGATGGGGTCAAAGGTGTTTGAGTTCGACTAGGGTGCGGTATCCAAAAAATATCGCCATAACCTGTGACCTTGCTCACTTCCGGTAGAACCATGACTTGGTATCTCACAGTTCATCAAACACCTGGAAGTGGCAGATCTGTATAGCAGTACACTCGGGCAAACTGACACAACTCAAAAACTGTTCATCATCAGGTATAAGAATAAATGAGCATACAATTTAATGTTTTCCATATTCAAACATTCGTAACAAATCAGCCGATTCATGCGCCATATACGGTCATTAACAAAGGTATTTAACTGATGATCTCATAATGACGTCATCACGTGTCAGATTAAAGGTGATACAAATATTATAAATAAGAAATATTAACAGATGCGAGCTACAACCTGGATTCCTTCCCATATACGATCAATAGCAAAGGTCGTTAACTTTTGGCTTTTCGGTTTATTTCTTCTTCTGATTTTTTCCTCATTGACATAACGCATGGGCGTTGTCGGCACTTTTTGAGGTTGTTCCCAAACTTGAGGTTGTTAACTTGGTAACATCAAAGACATAGTAGAAGAGGTGTGCACCCAACAATGGCGTTATCATGACGTCATCAGGTGTAAGTTTAAAGGGGCATGAAATTTAATGTTTCTATATGCAAAAATTCATAACAAAATCAACCGTTTGACCTACGATCTTGATTCTTTCGGCATATACGATCATTAATAAAGGTCTTTCAGATGCCCACATGCCTTCACATTTGACCTCATTCCCTATTGGTCAAACAGACTTTGCCTTGCCATTTGAAACTGGTAAGAGGTATTTGGATGGGGTCAAAGGTGTTTGAGTTCGACTAGGGTGCGGTATCCAAAAAATATCGCCATAACCTGTGACCTTGCTCACTTCCGGTAGAACCGGTAGAAACCGGAAGTGCATTTAAATGAACCTATTTTGTAAAAGTGGGGAAAGCTGCCGAGATGCGGTTGGTAGTGTCAGTGTCTAAGGTAAATAGGGTTTCCAAAAATGTAAGTTTCTACGTCATTCCATAAAAGGGCGCCCTCTAGCGTCAAAATTAAAAAGTCTTAAAATGACCCTTTCATAGCAGTGTTTGCGCAAATTAGCCCAATAGTTCTGCTTATAGAGTAAGTCGACCACCAAACATGTCTGTGTGGTTAAAACATTGATGACGTCATCAATCCTTTAAAGATAACACATTAAAGGTAAACTTTTTTAAAGTTAAATAGTTGATATGCTAACATCTAATTTTGCAAGGTAAGCATGCTCATTTTTTAAGTTTCAAAAATGTGAAAAAGCCCTACGCTCTGTTCATAGAACAGACGTAGCTCTAGTTTCTTCTTCTTCTTCTTCTGATTTTTTTCCCATAGACAAAGCGCATAGGCGTTGTCGGCGTTTTTTCAGGTTGTTCCCAAACATTGATCTTAACCAAACTTGGTCACATCAAAGACATAGTATAAGAGGTGTGCACCCAAGAATGGCTTCATTGTGACGTCATCCGTTACGTCATTATAACACTTTAAAAATGCCTAAAAAGCGAACAATTGCCGAAATATGCACTTTTTAAAATGGTTCCCTTGCCAAAACCACATGACCCAGGGTTTTCATATTTGGCAAACATTTAGATCAGATCATGAGCTTTAATGTTCTTAGTGTAGGCATTTTCATCTGACCCTTCCTTCCTGGGTCAATTGGAGGCCAAAGTTCAGCCGAGTCAACATTTCCGTATATACAGGTTGGATTAATAAAAACGAAACCGAGATATTATTGCTAATTGTAACTAAAGTAGGGCGCGTATGAATGAACAGGGGATATCATCTGTTAGGGTTAAATCTCCTCTTTAAAATGACATCATGATCATGTCATTATGTTTTCGGTTGGCTGAGCAGTGACCAGTGTTATGCCAGGAGCCTAGTTTTGGATTTGACCGTTCTCAATGCGAGCAAACTTCGCAGAAATGAATTTTTAACGTTGCTGTCTATTACGTGTGCCCTGTGTGACACGGCGCCGACCGAGACAGTGACACGCTATTTGTTTTGCGTGGAAGCAGTCTTTTAACTGTGTCTACCACGGACATGTGTTCAGGCCCATTATGTCCGTTTTCACCATTATGTCCGCGCATGTTTGCGCACCGTTATGTCCGCACCATAGTATCCGAAAAACCATTATGTCCGCACCAATGTGTCCGAAAACCATTATGTCCGCACCAATGTGTCCGAAAAACCGTTATGTCCGCACCAATGTGTCCGAAAAACCATTATGTCCGCACCAATGTGTCCGAAAAACCATTATGTCCGCACCAATGTGTCCGAAAAACCATTATGTCCGCACCAATGTGTCCGAAAACCGTTATGTCCGCACCAATGTGTCCGAAAAACTGTTATGTCCGCACCAATGTGTCCGAAAAACCGTTATGTCCGCACCAATGTGTCCGAAAAACCGTTATGTCCGCACCAATGTGTCCGAAAACCCGTTATGTCTGCACCAATGTGTCCGAAAAATCGTTATGTCCGCACCATTGTGTCCGAAAACCCGTTGTGTCCGCACCAATGTGTCCGAAAAACCGTTATGTCCGCACCAATGTGTCCGAAAAACTATTGTGGCAGCATTGATAGCTTCATATACATGTAGATCAGACCATAGGCCATTTCAATCTGACTCTTCCTTCCATGGTCAATTAAAGGTCAAAGCTTAGCGAATTAAATAAATCACATTTTTTAGTTTCATTAGGCGTACTGATATCTGGGAACTAATTCTTAGATATCACCAGGAAGTAATTCCTTACCAATGCATTGGTTGAACAATGTATTTCTTCACCAATGTGTTAGTGAGGGTGGTTTCTACCTTTTGTACAGATGTGCTCAAAATGTTTAGAGTATTTTGAATCATGTTAATAAATGAGAGAGTTTTGTCTGGCTTACTTATGATAAGTATGTGACAAACAACTGAAAGAATAACAACAAGTGAAATTTTATGTAATATATTATTTTGTGGGAATGTTATTGACATATTTCCAAAAAATGTCGTATATCCATAATTATTTATACCCTTAATAAAGTCACTCTTAATAATCAATAGAAAAGCCTTCGTTTTTTTATCACAGCCTTCAAACGGTATCGGCTTACAAGGCCAAAGCATGTTTCCACCGGGATTTTCGCCCACTCGTGTTAATTGGATTGTACGCATCCTCTTTCTTTCGCCAGGCATAATCAACATTTACGAGTAAGGGACTGTAAATATCAATATTGTTTTGAAAATGTTGGCCATGGCCACAAAATGGATTTTCTTTATACTTTTATATTTGATGGACCTTTGCCCCAAACTAACAAATGTGGTAAAAGTTTTGAAAAAATACCTTTGTTGCTATGGCAACAGCCAAATTTAGATTTTTGCAATTTTCTCACTTTTTTAAGAGTGAAATTTGCATATTTTCAAAACTTCTTCACCATTCAACAAGATATAACAAATAATTATCTTTAAAAGTTATTGATAGGTGGGTCCTTGGAGACTGCATTGCGTGTATAAAAAATAGTCACCAGGTATTTCGGTGGGTTATACCATTTATTTCAAATAGGGGTGTTTTAATTTTTTTTTTTTTAATGAAAATATACCATTTTTTGACAGCTCATAACCCATATGGTAGTGCTCCAATTTCAACATAGACCACATATTGTTAAGATGAGACATTGGTCTTGTGGAATATTTCAAAAACAGCTGGGGAAAAATACTTTATTGTTCGCAGTGTTGCCAGTCTTTAATAGGTATGATAGGTATTAAATTTTGGTGCAAGGCTAGGTAATAGGCGACATTTTTAAAAAGTGACAAAAAAAGGCATTTTGAAGTAGAAGGTCGTAACATGTTGATTTAATCTAATTTTGGGGTGCTGAATCAAAAAATGACAGTTATGAAGTTGTATTTTAAGTTAAAGGTGTATTTGTGGCCCACAAATGCCAGAAATTGGTTAAAAAACAATGTACTATGTTTTCTCAAATAGAACATGGTTACATGCCATAACATGCCACTCTTTCTAAATCCATAAATGACAGTGTCCAAGCTGTTTTCTGAGGTCAAAAGTGCTTCATAAAAACATAAAACAAGTTTATAAACACTACTTTTTGGTAAAAACAAAAAAAGAGGAGAAAAGAGATATAGCCTAATTGACAAGATGAGGCTTTTTTAGTAGAAGGTTGTTACTCGTTACTTTTACCTAATATTGCAGTGCTGAATCCAAAAATTGTTGCCAAGCTGTATTTTAAGTTAAAGGGGCTTTTGGCAAAAATACTGAAAATATTTTTGAAAACGTTCATTTTTTGGTTAAAAAAACAAACAAATATCTGCGTATAATGCATGGTAACATGCCACTCTTACTTAATTTGGGGTGCTGAATCCACATGACTTTACCACCAAGCTGTATTTTGTTTTGACAAAAAGCATAAAAGCAATTTTTTAAATTCCTAAATTCAAACAATACTGTTACTATAAAGCTGTTGTTTGGTATTGAAGCGATCCTATAGAACCACAACCACATAACATGGTTTAAAATGATTACACATGTAGTACAAAGCAGGTATTTCCATAATGAAAATTAACCAGTGCATGAAAAGAAAATAATCTTATCATATCAGTTTTACATTGGAATATATATGAATATATGAACTTGAAGTGTGCAAAATACACATTACTAGGAGCGTTAAAATCTCTTTTGCTCCAGGTAATATGAGACAACGGCCTATAATTTGAAAGTGGTAATAAGAGAAGGATGGGGTGAATTTAGTTGCAAACCTGTAAATTATAATTAAAAGGTGAGAACATTTCTTGGATTAGAGATGCTTATTTTAGTACAAAACAGGTATTTTTAAGATATATCGGGAACTTGCCAATCCTACCTTTTCATCCATTTCGTTCTAAAACAAAGTGGTCGAAAATTATGTCTTTGCTTGCAACTTTGTTATGTTTTTGGTTTGTTTTGCTGTTTGTTTCTCGGATACACTTCTCATTAAAACAAATACAAACATTTGGATGGAAGCTGACCACCGGACACGAGTACAACAGCTGTGACAGTCCGCATCTCGTTTGATCTGGGCGGCTCTACACTGCAAAAACTGTGGTGTTGTCTTATATAGATACCAAGCCTGGTGTTAAATTTGAACACCACAAGTATTAGTTTTAACACCGAGGGTGTTAAAAATAATGCATTTATTCCAAGTGTGGTATTAAAATTAACACCTATGTAGAGACCATACTTGGTATCTATATAAGACAACACCACTGGTGTTAATTTAACACCACAGTTTTTGCAGTGTAAGTCCGCCATGATGGACTAAGAGAACAACGATGATCATTGTATATTCGTTGTTGTTTTTACTGCAGGCTTTTAAAATGTGTTTAATTATAACATCATTTAGATTTTGTTTCCCCAAAAGAACCTTTGCCCTCAAAATATATCTTGGACACCGCTATTTTTGGATTCAGCACCCCAAATTAAGTAAGAGTGGCTTGTTATTACCATGTTCTGTTTGATAAAACGGGGTTTTTCTGTTCTAAAAACACTTAATTGTTTTTCAACCAATTTTTTGACTTTTTGTGCCGAAAATTCCCTTTAACTTAAAATACAGCTCTGTATTTTTGGATTCACCACCCCAAATTAAGTAAGAGTGGCATGTTGCCATGTTCTATTTAAGGAAAAGGGGTTTTTCTGTACAAACAAAAATTGTTTTTCAAGAAATTTTTAGACTTTTTGCCGAAAATACCCCTTTAACTTAACATACAGCTTCGTAACAGTAATTTTTGGATTCACCACCCCAAATTAAGTAAGAGTGGCATGTTACCATGTTCTATTTAAGGAAAAGGGTTTTTCTGTAAAAAAAAAAGCCTTGTTTTTCCACAAATGTTTATACTTTTTTGCCAAAAATTCCCCTTTAAAGTAAAATACAGCTTCGTACTAAACCTTCGTACTAAACCTTCTACTAAAAAATTCCTCTTTCTGCCACCTTTTTGAAATGTCGCCTATTCTACTTAGCTTTCCACAAACATTTGAACAAATGGGGAAATGTCTGGCAACACTGCGAAAACTAAACTATTTTCCCCCAGCTATTCTTTTTATATTCCACAAGACCAATGTCTCATCTCAACAATATGTGGCCGATATTCAAATTGGAGCACTACCATATGGGTTATGAGCTGTCAAAAAATGGTATATTTTCATACTTTGAAAAAGTACAATAACACCCCTATTTGAAATAAATGGTATAACCAACCGACATACCTGGTGATTATTTGTATACATCCAGTGCAGTCTCCAAGGACCCACCTATCCATAACTGTTAAAGAAAATAATTTTCTATATCTTGTTTAATGGTGAAGCAGTTTTAAAAATATGCAAATTTCACTCTTCAAAATGTGAAAACATTGCAAAACTAGCCTAAAATCGTCATTTGGCTGTTGCCATGGCAACAAAGTATTTTTTTTTTTAAATGTTACCAAATTTGTTAGTTTGGGGCAAAAGTCCGTCAAATATGAAAGTATAAAACAAAATATATTTTTGACCGTGGCCACCCGATTCTCGATATTTACAGTCCCTCACTCTTACGTGCCCGAAAAGCTCCCTTTTTGTCTCGTCTGACCACAGAATCGATGACCAGAATTAAGCTTGGATCCTTGTCCAGGTGTGCTTTAGCGAGGCCCAGACGAGCTTTCCGATGTTTCTCCCTCAGGATCGAGTGGCGTCTTTCTAGATCGGCGGCCATGGAGACCTCTCTGGTGCAATATTGTGTGCTGCAGTGTCTGCCTGGGTATCTTGGTCCCAGACTCGCCAAGGCTGATCAGGAGACCCTTCATGGTAATGCGGGGATTGTTGCTGGCTTCTCGGCACACTTTTCTTGGCAGACGAGGTGACACCTTCGACTTAGAACCACGCCCTTTAAGGTTTCTCACTGTGTTGAACTTCTTGTACTTCCGAATAGCTCCGAACGGTGGAAACTGGCACTCTAAACTGCTTCAAAATGGCCTTGCAGCCTTGCCCTTCTTTGTGGCCATTGGCAATAGCCATGCGCAAGTCCAGAAACTGAGAATGAAGGCATCAACTCCCCTCACTTTATAGCCTACAAGTAGAGTGGTATGCTATGAAAGTCTTTGATTTAAATTTAATTGAACAGATATGGTAATGATTAAAACCTTATGCAAACATGTTAGGATAACTGTTGAACAACAAAAAGGAATCACTCGAATGTTGAAAGCAGGTACATTATCACAAAAATGGCCTGAATGCTGATATTTTGTAATAGGTATGATTAATTTTGAACATGCTCAAAAATGCAAATCTGGACGTTACTATTGTTATGCAAATGATGCTGAGCCAAAAACATGTGGTCTTGTGCAAGGCAACTAACTGTCCTGGGATACAGTGAAATAGTTCCTTCACAATAGTTTTTGGGAGTGATACAATTTGAAAAATGTTAGATTTTTCAAAGGGTATGAATAATGTTGAGCACATCTAGTTTTGTGCACTGTTTAGCACTAACATTTACTTAGCACAGAATTTCTTTGCTTTATATTGCAAAAATGGGTTGCCAGACAAAATCGTATGTGATGTGTATTTGGGTTTGTCCATCAAGTTGGGGCACGGTATCCACGTAGCATCGGTATAGTCTGTGTTAATTATATACTGAATATGTATTTACAACTTCAAATTGTTGTTGCAACGGATATGGTATAGTGCCCGGCTATATTCATTCATGTTTTCTTTGGGCAATCTCTCACTGAATATGAGATTCTTGTTTCACCGACGCTACGTGGACACCACATATGTTTAACACTGTCACGACATTTGACTCAGTCTGTGGTTTGGTACACCATAATGCAAGTACTTTTACTGTAGTGGGATATGCTTTTCTTTCTGAAATGAAATATTGACTGAAGTAGCTGGGCTAGAATGAGACACAGTTTTTGAGATATGATATGTCACAAAACGTGACCCAACTTCATGCACAAACACTAATACTTTATTCGTGTTTCTTAAAACCCAATTTGACATACATTTTTGGGTGTTAACCAATTTTATGAAGCAAACAAATTCTGTGCTAAGCATGTTTTTTGGCTAAACAGCGCCATGAAATTGGCCCCTGAAAACGTTAACATTTGGTAGACTTGAGCCACCGTACTACATGACAAAGCGCCCTCAACTGCCGCCTACGGTGAGACAGTCAGATAGTGTCGGTGTCACATAATATCCAGTCTGTGCTAATTTGCGTCCGCTCAGACAGGCTAGGACTTGAGGTCAAGTCTCTAGACAGTCGTATTTGGTCCGTCTGACGCCTATAATTCCCACACGCAACAGTCGTTATGAATAGTACCCGTCTAGAGACTTGAGAAACCTGTATTGGCGCCAATATTAATGCTTCATGGCGCGTACATGTAATATGTAATTACGCAGTTGCCATAGAACAAGTCAGATGAGTAACATGAGTATTGAATGTCCCCTGCGTTTCGACCAATCAGCTCTCTACGTCCAATTCTGGTATCAAACTCCATAGACCGTGTACAAAACGGAAACAGGTTTCTCAAGTCTGTAACTAGAGGTCGACTTGTTCCCAGTCCATTCGCGACTACGCTGCTGCGGTTTACGAACCAACCGGTCTAGTTACAGACTTGGCATCAAGTCTACGCTAGTACCTGACAATTTCACGAGGTACGCGGTCGTACCAAACGTTATTGTGATCAAGTCAGCTTAACGCGCGACGTTTGACGCGGGACACGCGACGCTCGACGCGGAATTTACCACTGTAACAGACGCCATCTTCGTAGGAAAAGTGCTACTGCGTATTAAACGCATTCAAGTACGCGCACGCACACCCTGGAAAAATGTTTTAAGCACGCGCGCCTGTTGCTCGAATTTTGTTCGAATTTTGTTCGAATTACGGCGCAGCCGATGCGCGTCATGTACGGTCGAGATCCTGATGCACGTGACAATGTGTAGGAAGTGACGTTTTTGAGAGTGATCAATTCGTATGACCCCCCCTACAATTAACCGATCCAGTAAGCTCCGCCCATTTAGCAATTTCCTAGCAAAATGGCACATATGCGGGACACGTGTCCAGTGGAGTCGCGTGGCAATGTAACATTTGGTGTACTGCTTTCCGGCCGCGCCTGCGCCCTATAGAAACACGCACACACAAACGCACACCTACACAGTACATACAACTGCACGCTGCCTGGGGAGCAAAATGTGCACAGTTAATGGGCGGAGCTTACTGGATCAGTGTATTACAATCCTATATAAGTTTGTCGTGGCATTATTAACGTGTCGATTTTTATCGTGTGACCCCCGACCGTAGATTTACTCTATTCACGCGTTAGAACCAGCGGCGTAGCTACGGGGCGGAGGCCCTGTCGCGCCATCCACTGGAAATGTGGCAAACGGAGAAAATTGTTGTGCCACGGTTTTCCCCCAAAAAGTTTCATTTTCTATTTGGTATTGTATTTAATTTGTTTGTAATTCTGTAATTGATTTTGTCGAAAATATGTAAATTCGATGATGTAAGTGTAATATACTTGTACACTGAGTGATTTAAACACCAGACTACCTGGCATATCGGGCCGTTTCCAAGGGTTGCAAGCTGGTCCACAGTAACCGGCGCGAAAGTCTGTGCGGTACCATGGAATACCTCGAACATTACTCTATGCATTTTTTAAGCTGGACCTTCCGAAATTACATATTGAAATGAACATTTAAAACATGTTGTCATCGTACATTTTTGTCAAAATAACGAAATAGAACGTGTTTCTGGACTTGAAAAGGTGAAGACTTTAACGTTTCAAAACTGTAATGATGCATTCAGAAAGTACAGAAACGATTTTGGGCGTTTATATTTGTGCTCAGTGTAGTATAGTGCTTGAGTCAATTGTACGCGAGCGCCATATAGCGCGGTGGCATTTATGTAAATATATGGCGTTACTCCAGGACTTCTCCAAAAATATCACACAAATGGTATATCCTACCCTCAGTCCTACCCCACGCCCACCGGTGTACTCCCTCTTCGACGTACTCCTATACTCCTAACCACTTCCAGGTAATGAATGATTGGGAGTAGCCCTCAAGGCGCAGCTGAGGGAGATAGTACCATTCATTTAACATGAAGGGACCATTAGATTACAGCATTTCACCATCGGTGCAGTGTTCTATTGGTTTTGCCTCAAATAATCGTTAGGCAGCTGTGCTACTCCATTGGACACATTGGTGCGAACATAACGGTTTGTCGGACACATTGGTGCGGACATAACGGTTTTTCGGACACATTGGTGCGGACATAATGGTTTTTCGGATACTTTGGTGCGGACATAACGGTTTTTCGGATACTTTGGTGCGGACATAACGGTGCGCAAACATGCGCGGACATAATGGTGAAAACGGACATAATGGGCCTGAACAGATGTGTAATTCAACAGAAGATGGTTTAACAAAAGTACATTTGAGTAGGATACAATAGTTTATGTTATTTCAGTCTTATTTAAGAGAGTCCACTCTCTACACGAAAGTAGTTGTATGTTATTGAGGGAATGTCGTAGTTTTGCCGTGAAGCATTCATTCCAATGTTTGTTTTCTTCCTTTTAGGTTTAGTAAGGTAATTATTGTCAGGATTTTATTGAACCATCTTCAACAAATCTAATTACGAAATTGTTCCTTCTTGGCCAAACTCTTTTCAATCTTAACAAATTATGTGCTTTGATTTCTGCCTTTGATGACTAATATATGTATATCAGTTTTTCGAGTAAACATCGGATTTCCATCCCAAATGTGAACAAAACAAACTAAAATTGAACAGTTTAATTAAATATTTAAGTTAAATTATACACGATCAAACATTCATAACAAATCAGGCACCTATGATCGTGATTCCTGCGCCATATACGGTCATTAACTAATGATCTCATAATGACGTCATCACGTGTCAGATTAAAGGTGCATGAAAATATTTTAAAATGCAAATTACAACATTGATTCCTTCCCAGATAAGATCACTGGCAAAGGTCGTTAATGTATGACTTTTCCGTTTATTTCTTCTTCTGATCCCCCCCCCCCCCCCCCCCCCCCCATTGACATAACGCATGTGCGTTGTCGGCACTTTTTGAGGTTGTTCTTAAACAAACTTGGTCACATCAAAGACACAGTAGAAGAGTTGTGCACCCAACAGTGGCGTCATCATGACGTCAACAGGTGTAAGTTTAAAGGGGCATGAAATTTAATGTTTCCATATTTAAAAATTCATAAAAAAATCATCCGTTTGACCTACGATCTTGATTCTTTCGGCATATACGATCATTAATAAAGGTCTTTCAGATGCCCACATGCCTTGACATTTGACCTCATTCCCTATTGGTCAAACAGACTTTGCCTTTCCATTTGAAACTGGTAAGAGGTATTTGGATGGGGTCAAAGGTGTTTGAGTTCGACTAGGGTGAGGTATCCAAAAAAATATTGCCATGACCTGTGACCTTGCTTACTTTCGGTAGAAACCGGAAGTGCATTTAATTGAACCTATTTTGTAAAAGTGGTGAAAGCTGCCGAGATGCGGTTGGTAGTGTCAGTGTCTAAGGTAAATAGGGTTTCCAAAATTGTAAGTTTCTACGTCATTCCATAAAAGGGCGCCCTCTAGCGTCAAAATTAAAAAGTCTTAAAATGACCCTTTCATAGCAGTGTTTGCGCAAATTAGCCCAATAGTGCTGCTTATGGAGTAAGTCCACCACCAAACATGTCTGTGTGGTTAAAACATTGATGACGTCATCAATCCTTTAAAGATAACACATTAAAGGTAAACTTTTTAAAAGTTAAATAGTTGATATGCTAACATCTTATTTTGCAAGGTAAGCATGCTCATTTTTTAAGTAACAAAAATGTGAAAAAGCCCTACGCTCTGTTCATAGAACAGACGTAGCTCTAGTTTTTTTTTTTTTCCGTTTTCTGATTTTTTTTTCCCATAGACAAAGCGCATAGGCGTTGTCGGCGCTTTTTAAGGTTGTTCCCAAACATTGATCTTAACCAAACTTGGTCACATCAAAGACATAGTATAAGAGGTGTGCACCCAAGAATGGCTTCATTGTGACGTCATCAGTTACGTCATTACAATAGTTTAAAAATGCCTAAAAAGCCGAAAATGACCAAAATGTGCACTTTTTAAAATGCTTCCCTTGCCAAAACCACATGACCCAGGGTTTTCATATTTGGCAAACATTTAGATCAGATCATGAGCTTTAATGTTCTTAGTGTAGGCAATTTCATCTGACCCTTCCTCCATGGGTCAATCGAAGGTCAAAGTTCAGCCAATTCAAAAATCACCTTTCTTGTATTTTATTTTACTTATGAAGCAATATTAGCTACTAAGGTACGCTTGATCTTCATAAAACTAGGTACAGGCATGGGCCCCATCACAAACTTCCACCACCATGTAGAACGTAACGATGACGTCACTGATTACGTCATTATAATAATTTAAAAATGGCACAAAGGTGGATTTTCGTCATGAAAATGACCAAAAAATGCATTTCGTAAAATGTTTCCCTCTATAAAACCACATGAATCAGGGTCTTAATATTTAGCAGACATTATAGATCAGATCCTGCGCTACAATTTGCTTTGTGTAGTCAGTTTCATCTGACCCTTCCTTCCTGGGTCAATTGAAGGCCAAATTTCAGCCAAGTCAACATTTCCGTATATACAGGGTGGATTTAAAAAAACGAAACCGATATATTATTGCTAATTGTAACTAAAGTAGGGCGCGTATGAATGAACGGGAGATATCATCTGTTAGGGTTGAATCTCCTCTTTAAAATGACACCATGATCCTGTCATTATGTTTTCGGTTGACTGAGCAGTGACCAGTGTTATGCCAGGGGCCTAGTTTTATATTTGACCGTTCTCAATGCGAGCAAACGTCGTACAAATAAATATTTACCGTAGCTGTCTATTCCATGTGCCCTGTGTGACACGGCGCCGACCGAGACAGTGACACGGTAACTTTTGACTGTGTCTACCACGGACGTGTAGTTCTACAGAAGATGGTTTAACAATAGGACATGTGAGTAGGATACAATCTTTTATGTTATTTCAGTCTTATTTAAGAGAGTCCACTCTCTACAAGAAAGTAATTGTATGTTATTGAGGGAATGTCGTAGTTTTGCCGTGAAGCATTCATTCCAATGTTTGTTTTCTTCCTTTTAGGTTTAGTAAGGTGCAAAGCTTAATATAGGCCTGATATCGTTACGTCATTGTCAGGATTTTATTAAACCATCTTAAACAAATCTAATTACGAAATGTTTCCTTCTTGGCCAAACTCTTTTCAATCTTAACAAATTATGTGCTCTGATTTCTGCCTTTGATGACTAATATATGTATATCAGTTTTTCGAGTAAACATCGGATTTCCATCCCAAATGTGAACAAAACAAACTAACAATGAACAGTTTAGAATTCGCAAAGGGAAATAAAACTTGCCTCTCAACTTAGTTTTCAGGATAAACTTTTTAAATATTTAATTTATAACGGCATGTGACATTATGACAAATAGTACTAATTTTACAGTAACTTAATTGATGTTTTTAAAAGTGCAAAAACTGAAAATTGCCATATTTTTAAATCTAAACAAATATTTTCTCAATCGATGAAGGCTTCTGTACTATTTACATAATGTACATGTTATTTTGTTTTATATGAAATTTGGCTCAAGACTCTCTCAGTATAAATCCTGAACCTACATGTTATGATACTCCTCAAGGAGCTAATTAAGTAATCAAATGTTTTTACCTGCGCCATGACTTGGTATCTCACAGTACATCAAACACCTGGAAGTGGCAGATCTGTACACTCAGGCAAACTGACACAACTCAAAAACTTTTCATCATCAGGTATAAGATTAAATGAGCATACAATTTAATGTTTTCCATATTCAAACATTCGTAACAAATCAGCCGATTCACCTATGATCGTGATTCCTGCGCCATATACGGTAATTAACAAAGGTATTTAACTGATGATCTCATAATGACGTCATCACGTGTCATATTAAAGGTGATACAAATATTATAAATATGAAATATTAACAAATGCGAGCTACAACCTTGATTCCTTCCCATATACGATCACTAGCAAAGGTCGTTAACTTTTGGCTTTTCCGTTTATTTCTTCTTCTAATGTTTTCCCCATTGACATAACGCATGGGCGTTGTCGGCACTTTTTGAGGTTGTTCCCAAACTTGAGGTTGTTCTTAAACAAACTTGGTAACATCAAAGACATATTAGAAGAGGTGTGCACCCAACAATGGCGCCATCATGACGTCATCAGGTGTAAGTTTAAAGGGGCATGAAATTTAATGTTTCCATATGCAAAAATTCATAAGAAATCAACCGTTTGACCTACGATCTTGATTCTTTCGGCATATACGATCATTAATAAAGGTCTTTCAGATGCCCACATGCCTTCATATTTGACCTCATTCCCTATTGGTCAAACAGACTTTGCCTTGCCATTTGAAACTGGTAAGAGGTATTTGGATGGGGTCAAAGGTGTTTGAGTTCGACTAGGGTGGGGTATCCAAAAAATATCGCCGTGACCTTGCTCACTTCCGGTAGAAACCGGAAGTGCATTTAAATGAACCTATTTTGTAAAAGTGGGGAAAGCTGCCGAGATGCGGTTGGTAGTGTTAGTGTCTAAGGTAAATAGGGTTTCCAAAAATGTAAGTTTCTACGTCATTCCATAAAAGGGTGCCCTCTAGCGGCAAAATTAAAAAGTCTTAAAATGACCCTTTGATAGCAGTGTTTGCGCAAATTAGCCCAATAGTGGTGAATATAGAGTGCGTCGACCACCAAACATGTCTGTATTGTTAAAACATTGATTACGTCATCAATCCTTTAAAGGTAACACATTAAAGGTAAACATTTTTTAATTAAATACTTTATATACTTTTTGCAAGCTAAGCATGCTCATTTTTGAAGTTAAAAAAATTAGAAAAAGCCCTACGCTCTGTTCATAGAACAGACGTAGCTCTAGTTTCTTCTTCTTTTTCTTCTTCTGATTTTTTTCCCATAGACAAAGCGCATAGGCGTTGTCGGCGCTTTTTCAGGTTGTTCCCAAACATTGATCTTAACCAAACTTGGTCACATCAAAGACATAGTACAAGATGTGTGCACCCAAGAATGGCTTCATTGTGACGTCATCCGTTACGTCATTATAACACTTTAAAAATGCCTAAAAAGCGGAAAATTTCCGAAATATGCACTTTTTAAAATGGTTCCCTTGCCCAAACCACATGACCCAGGGTTTTCATATTTGGCAAACATTTAGATCAGATCATGAGCTTCAATGTTCTTAGGGTAGGCATTTTCATCTGACCCTTCCTTCCTGGGTCAATCGAAGGTCAAAGTTCAGCCAATTCAAAAATTACATTTTTTTGTATTTGTGTGTACTTATGAAGCAATATTAGCTATTCAACCATGCTTGATTTTCATAAAACTAGGTACAGGCATGGGCCCCATCACAAACGTCCACCACCATGTAAAATGTCACCATGACGTCAAGGATTACGTAATTATAATAATTTTAAAATGGCACAAAAGTGGATTTTTATCATGAAAATTACCAAAATATGCATTTCGTAAAACGCTTCCCTGTATGAACCCACATGACCCAGGGTATTCATATTTTGCATACATATATATCAGATCATGGGCTACAATGTTCTTTGTGTAGGCATTTTCATCTGACCCTTCCTTCCTGGGTCAATCGAAGGTCAAAGTTCAGCCATTTCAAAATTCACATTTGTTGTGTTTTTGTGTACTTATGAAGCAATTTTAGCTATTAAAGTACGCTTGATTTTCATAAAACTAGGTACAGGCATGGGCCTCATCACAAACTTCCACCACCATGTACAACATCACCATGACGTCAATGATTACGTAATTATAATTATTTAAAAATGGCAAAAAAGTGGATTTTCTTCATAAAAATTAGCAAAAAATGCATTTCGTAAAATGTTTCCCTCTATAAAACCACATGACCCAGGGTCTTTATAATTAGCAGACATTATAGATCAGATCCTGAGCTACAATTTCCTTTGTGTAGTCATTTTCATCTGCCCCTTCCTTCCTGGGTCAATTGAAGGCCAAAGTTCAGCCAACTCAACATTTCCGTATATACAGGGTAGATAAAAAAAAAACGAAACCGAGATATTATTGCTAATTGTAACTAAAGTAGGGCCCGTATGAATAAACAGGAGATATCATCTGTTAGGGCTGAATCTCCTCTTTAAAATGACACCATGATCATGCCATGATGTTCTCGGTTTACTGAGCAGTGACCAGTGTTATGCCAGGGGCATAGTTTTAGATTTGATCGTTCTCTATGCGAGCAAACCTCGCATAAATCAATTTTTACCGTATATGTCTATTCCGTGTGCCCTGTGTGACACGGCGCCGGAAGCAGTCTTTTAACTGTCTACCACGGACGTGTAATTCAACAGAAGATGGTTTAACAAAAGTTCAGTGAGTAGGATACAATCTTTCATGTTATTTCAGTCTTATTTAAGAGAGTCCACTCTCTACAAGAAAGTAATTGTATGCTATTGAGGGAATGTCATACTTTTGCCGTGAAGCATTAATTCCAATGTTTGTTTTCTTTCTTTTTAGGTTTAGTAAGGTGCAAAGCTTAATATAGGCCTGAAATCATTAAGTCATTGTTATGATTTTATTGAACCATCTTCAACAAATCTAATTACGAAATTGTTCCTTCCTGGCCAAACTCTTTTCAATCTTAACAAATTATGTGCTCTGATTTCTGCCTTTGATGACTAATATATGTATATCAGTTTTTCGAGTAAACATCGGATTTCCATCCCAAATGTGAACAAAACAAACTAAAAATGAACAGTTTAATTAAATATTTAAATTAAAATATATACGATCAAACATTCATAACAAATCAGGCACCTATGATCGTGATTCCTGCACCATATACGGTCATTAACAAATGTATTTAACTAATAATCTCATAATGACGTCATCACGTGTCAGATTAAAGGTGCATGAAAATATTTTAAAATGCAAATTACAACATTGATTCCTTCCCATATACGATCACTAGCAAAGGTCGTTAATGTATGGCTTTTCCGTTTATTTCTTCTTCTGATTTCCCCCACCCCCCTCCCCCCGCCCCCCATTGACATAACGCATGGGCGTTGTCGGCACTTGTTGAGGTTGTTCCCAAACTTGAGGTTGTTCTTAAACAAACTTGGTCACATGAAAGACACAGTAGAAGAGGTGTGCACCCAACAATGGCGTCATCATGACGTCATCAGGTGTAAGTTTAAAGGGGCATGAAATTTAATGTTTCCATATTAAAAAATTCATAAAAAAATCATCCGTTTGACCTACGATCTTGATTCTTTCGGCATATACGATCATTAATAAAGGTCTTTCAGATGCCCACATGCCTTGACATTTGACCTCATTCCCTATTGGTCAAACAGACTTTGCCTTGTCATTTGAAACTGGTAAGAGGTATTTGGATGGGGTCAAAGGTGTTTGAGTTCGACTAGGGTGGGGTATCCAAAAAATATCGCCATGACCTGTGACCTTGCTCACTTTCGGTAGAAACCGGAAGTGCATTTAAATGAACCTATTTTGTAAAAGTGGTGAAAGCTGCCGAGATGCGGTTGGTAGTGTCAGTGTCTCAGGTAAATAGGGTTTCCAAAAATGTAAGTTTCTACGTCATTCCGTAAAAGGGCGCCCTCTAGCGTCAAAATTAAAAAGTCTTAAAATGACCCTTTCATAGCAGTGTTTGCGCAAATTAGCCCAATAGTGCTGCTTATAGAGTAAGTCCACCACCAAACATGTCTGTGTGGTTAAAACATTGATGACGTCATCAATCCTTTAAAGGTAACACATTAAAGGTAAACTTTTTAAAAGTTAAATTGTTGATATGCTAACATCTAATTTTGCAAGGTAAGCATGCTCATTTTTTTAAGTAAAAAAAATGTGAAAAAGCCCTACGCTCTGTTCATAGAACAGACGTAGCTCTAGTTTTTTTTTTCCCGTTTATTTCTTCTTCTGATTTTTTTCCCATGGACAAAGCGCATAGGCGTTGTCGGCGCTTTTTTATTTTGTAAAAGTGGGGAAAGCTGCCGAGATGCGGTTGGTAGTGTTAGTGTCTAAGGTAAATAGGGTTTCCAAAACATGTAAGTTTCTACGTCATTCCATAAAAGGGTGCCCTCTAGCGGCAAAATTAAAAAAGTCTTAAAATGACCCTTTGATAGCAGTGTTTGCGCAAATTAGCCCAATAGTGGTGAATATAGAGTGCGTCGACCACCAAACATGTCTGTATTGTTAAAACAATGATTACGTCATCAATCCTTTAAAGGTAACACATTAAAGGTAAACATTTTTTTAATTAAATACTTTATATACTTTTTGCAAGCTATAAGCATGCTCATTTTTGAAGTTTAAAAAATTGGAAAAAGCCCTACGCTCTGTTCATAGAACAGACGTAGCTCTAGTTTCTTCTGCTGATTTTTTTCCCATAGACAAAGCGCATAGGCGTTGTCGGCGCTTTTTCAGGTTGTTCCCAAACATTGATCTTAACCAAACTTAGTCACATCAAAGACATAGTATAAGAGGTGTGCACCAAAGAATGGCTTCATTGTGACGTCATCAGTGACGTCATTACAATAGTTTAAAAATGCCTAAAAAGCCGAAAATGACCAAAATATGCACATTTTAAAATGATTCCCTTGCCAAAACCGCGTGACGCAGGGTCTTCATATTTGGCAGACATATAGATCAGATCCTAGCCTACAATGTTCTCAGTGTAGGCATTTTCATCTGACCCTTCCTTCCTGGGTCAATCGAAGGTCAAAGTTCAGCCAAATCAAAAATCACACATGAAGCAATATTAGCTACTAAAGTACGCTTGATCTTCATAAAACTAGGTACAGGCATGGGCCCCATCACAAACTTCCACCACCATGTAGAACGTAACCATGACGTCACTGATTACGTAATTATAATAATTTTAAAATGGCACAAAAGTGGATTTTCGTCATGAAAATGACAAAAAAATGCATTTCGTAAAATGTTTCCCTCTATAAAACCACATGACCCAGGGTCGTTATATTTAGCAGACATTATAGATCAGATCCTGGGCTACAATTTGCTTTGTGTAGTCATTTTCATCTGACCCTTCCTTCCTGGGTCAATTGAAGGTCAAAATTCAGCCAATTCAAAAATCACATTTTTTTTGATTTTTTTGTGTACTTATGAAGCAATATTAGCTATTAAACTACGCTTGATCTTTATAAAACTAAGTAAAGGCATGGGCCCCATGACAAACTTCCACCACCATCTAGAACATCACCATGACGTCAATGATTACGTAATTATAATTATTAAAAAAAGCCAAAAAGTGGATTTTCGTCATAAAAATGAGCCAAATATGCATTTCGTAAGATGTTTCCCTCTATAAAAACCACATGACCCAGGGTCTACATATTTAGCAGACATTATAGATCAGATCCTGGGCTACAATTGTGTAGTCATTTTCATCTGACCCTTCCTTCCTGGGTCAATTGAAGGCCAAAGTTCAGCCAAGTCAACATTTCCGTATATACAGGTTGGATTTTAAAAAACGAAACCGAGATATTATTGCTAATTGTAACTAAAGTAGGGCGCGTATGAATGAACAGGAGATATCATCTGTTAGGGTTGAATCTCCTCTTTAAAATGACACCATGATCATGTCACTGAGCAGTGACCAGTGTTATGCCAGGAGCCTAGTTTTAGATTTGACCGTTCTCAATGCGAGCAAACTTTGCAGAAATGAATTTTTACCGTAGCTGTTTATTACGTGTGCCCTGTGTGACACGGCGCCGGCCGAGACGGTGACACGATATTTGTTTGCGTGGAAGCAGTCTTTTAACTGTGTCTACCACTGACGTGTAATTCAACAGAAGATGGTTTAACAAAAGGACATCCTGAGTAGGATACAATCTTTTATGTTATTTCAGTCTTATTTAAGAGAGTCCACTCTCTACACGAAAGTAGTTGTATGTTATTGAGGGAATGTCGTAGTTTTGCCGTGAAGCATTCATTCCAATGTTGGTTTTCTTCCTTTTAGGTTTAGTAAGGTGCAAAGCTTAATATAGGCCTGATATCATTAAGTCATTGTCAGGATTTTATTGAACCATCTTCAACAAATCTAATTACGAAATTGTTCCTTCTTAGCCAAACTTTTTTCAATCTTAACAAATTATGTGCTCTGATTTCTGATTTTGATGACTAATATATGTATATCAGTTTTTCGAGTAAACATCGGATTTCCATCCCAAATGTGAACAAAACAAACTAACAATGAACAGTTTAGAATTCGCAAAGGGAAATCAAACTTGCCTCTAAACTTAGTTTTCAGGACATTATGACAAATAGTACTAATTTTACAGTAACTTAGGCCTAATCGATGTTTTTAAAAGTGCAAAAACTGAAAATTGTCATATTTTCAAATCTAAACATATTTTCTGAATCGATGAAGGCTTCTGTACTATTTCCATTATATGTACATGTTATTTTGTTTTATATGAAATTTGGCTCAATACTCTCTTAAGTATAAATCCTGAACCTACACGTTATGATACTCCTCAAGGAGCTAATTAAGTAATCAAAAGTGTTTTACCTGCACCATAACTTGGTATCTCACAGTTCATCAAACACCTCGAAGTGGTAGATCTGTATAGCAGTACTCCCCCACCCAGGCAAACTGACACAACTCAAAAACTATTCATCATCAGGTATCAGATTAAAGGAGCATACAATTTAATGTTTTCCATATTCAAACATTCATAACAAATCAGCCGATTGACCTATGATCGTCATTCCTGCGCCACATACGATCACTAGCAAATGTCGTTAATTGATGACGTCATCACGTGACAGATTAAAGGTGCATCAAATACAAGTATATGCAGACGCGCACATTGCTTGACCTTTGACCTCGTTTCCTAGTGGTCAAATCTTCGTTGGCTTATAATTTTAAAGTGATAACAAACAACACGGGACTCATAGCATTATGGTTAGGTATACACGAATCCGGTTGCTAAGGACTCCTTCCTTGCAAGTCCGCCATTACTGGGGGCCATCCACTGCCATGCACTGGGCGCTCTGTCTTGTTGTTAAATCGAACAGCGCACAACGCGTACGCGTACACAGGCTTTGCAAGCAAATAAACGCTAAAAATTCGTTCGAAGTGACAACATAATGTAACAGCATATCATCAACACAAAACCCACAGTTCAGGGCACTGGATGGCCCCCAGCTAAGGCGGACGTACACGGACCATGACTTTGCAGCTCGGATTGGTGTATAGCCAAGCTTTAAAAAAAATGAAAAGGGTGACCTTTGACCTCGATAACCATTAGTCAAACAGTTTTTGGCTTATAATTTAACATTGTTCAAAAATAGATAATTTAGTTAATCATTGTATTCTGGTTAGGCGTTTTTCAAGTTTTAAAGTTAAAACATGTGAAAAAGCCCTACGCTCTGTTCATAGAACAGACGTAGCTCTAGTTTTTTTATTTTTTTATTTTTTTTCCACTCAAACGTTTCCAGAGCTTTTCTTCAAAACGGTTCAAGCTATCAACTTGAAACTTGGTAGGAACATCAATCCCAATGTGAAGGTGTGCATTGAAGTGTGACGTCATTGTGACGTCATCGGGTATTAAATTACAACCCAAAAATGACTAAAATATGCATGTTTTAAAATGCTTCCGTCTGGAAAACCACGTGACCCATGATTTTCGTATTTAGCAGGCTTATAGATAAGATCATGGCCTACAATTTTCTTTGTGTGGGCATTTTCATCTGACCCTTCCTTCTGGGGTCAATCTGAGGTCAAAGTTCAACGAAAACGAAAATCTCAATTTTTGCACTTATTGAGCAACAATGCCCATCAAACCAAGCGGAATCTTTAAGTAACTAGGTACAGGCATAGGTCCTATGGCAGACTTTCACCAGCGTGTATAATATTATGATGGCAACAAGCGTGACGTCATCGTGACGTCATCAAGTAGCAAATTACACCCCAAAAAACCAAAATATGCATATTTTAAAATGCTTCCGTCTTGAAAACCACGTGACCCAGGATCGTCGTATTTGGCAGGTTTATAGATGACATTCTGTGCTACAATTTTCTTTGTGTGGGCATTTTCATCTGACCCTTCCTTCTGGGGTCAATTGGAGGTCAAAGTTCAACGAAACTGAGAATCTCAGTTTTTACACTTACCAGCAACAATGCCTATCAAACCAAGCTGAATCGTTAGTAAATTAGATACAGACATAGGCCCTACGGCAGAATTTCACCAGAATATATAGTATCATGATGGCATCAAGTGTGACGTAATCATGACGTCATCAGGTGTCAAATTACAAAAATTCAAAGGTTATTATTTCCAAAATTCATATCTCAAGAACCGTAATAGATACTTGAACAATTCTTTCACAACATGATAAGTCTAAATGAACTGAACAAATCATACAATGTCATGACCCCTGTGTGACGCCTACTTCCGGTCCAAACCGGAAGTTGTTTGAAAATGTGCATTTTTTAAAGCGTTTTGAATGCAAATAGATTAAAAGTGGTAGTGAATTTGACCATATTTCTACGGAACGAAATGTTTCCACACATGTGGACTTTTTGACTATACCATTGGTGACGTCATCACATGGACGGTAGTTACGTAATGTGGTGTCAAAATACGCAAATTTGGAGCTGAATTGTTTTAAAATGCTGTATCTTGAGAACTACAGCAGATATTCTCATGATTCTTTCGCCACATTTAAGAACTTGATGTTTATCAAATTGTTGAACAATTTGTGCACAACATTGTGACGTCATGATATCGTCACAGGTGTCAAATTACAAAATATAAATGGTTATTATTTCAAAAATTCATATCTCAAGAATCGTAATAGATACTTGAACAATTCTTTCACAGCACGATAGGTCGCAATGAACTGAACGAATCATACAATGGCATGACTCCTGTGTGACCCAAACCTCCGGTCCAAACCGGAAGAGGTTCATAAATGTACACTTGTTTAGCATTTTGAATGCAAATAGAGCCAAAGTGGTAGGGAATTTGACCATAGTTCTACGGAACGAAATGTTCCCTCACATGTGGACTTTATGACTACATATATACCACTGATGACGTCATCACGTGCACGGTGGTTACGTAATGTGGAGAAATTATTTGTTGGGTCCCTTGATAATTAAGCTAACTCAGTCGTTTGAGGGCGCTATGCCAAGCCTCCACTAATCTGACGATTTGCGCCCATATATAGTGCTCGACTTCTAATAATAGAACTTGTATCTAGGCGGCCTATCTCGGGTCAGAGGTCATAATGTAAATATTAGGGAGGATGTCTGGGCCACACGGCCCATGATATCCACGTACGTGCGCGAGTAGTGAATAAGTCAGACAGACGAAACATAAGCAGGGCTTGATTTACAACCGAGAAAATTAGACTTTTGAAGATGTAAAACTGCTAGTTTCCGTGGCATCATCGCCAGGAAAGTTGAATGAACACTAGATAGCACAGGGACATTTACTTTTGGTGACTTAGCTGTTGTATCTTGGGTGTAATTATGTACGGCTAGCCTTAGTCGGCGGACCAGAGTAAATATGTCATCTTCCCGAAAACTGTGAATGTGACATGCTGGAAATCGTTGCTGTGTTGGAAATAGACCGTATCGAATAGCCGCCATTTCGTGGGCAACTTTTGTTACTTAAACCGTTCGACAATGGAAGCACAATATGTGCAACCATGCATGTCCTCAAAGAACAAAGAAACTGCCCCACGAAATGGCGGCTATTCGATACGGTCTATAAAATGGACATGGTGGACCGCAACTCAAGTTGACTGGAGCGTCAGTTTATTCTAGATGCAATTGAACCCCAACTCCCCACACGGCGATATCTTACAGTAATATGATCTCAAATGACAAAATCTTTAGAACTGTAATAGATATTGAAAAGATTCTTTCACCACATATAGGCATACATGTCAAAACTTGTTCTTCAGTAGATGCTTGAACAATCTGTGCACAATAGTAACGTTATGATGAGATTGACAATTATGACGTCATCAGATACACAATGTTAGCGTTGAATAGTCAGAGTCATGTCTTGAGAATTCCAATACTTTTTCAACATCAAACAACTCAAGTTTTCAAACAATCTAAAAACTGTGTCGTCATCATCATTTCAATGTTTATGTCACCCGATCACCTTGCGTTTGTAAAAAACACAAACGCGAAGCTCTAGTTTTTTTTCTTTTCTTCTGTTTCCACTCAAACGTTTCCAGAGCTTTTCTTCAAAACGGTTCAAGCTATCAACTTGAAACTTGGTAGGAACATCAATCACAATGTGAATGTGTGCATTGAAGTGTGACGTCATTGTGACGTCATCGGGTATTAAATTACAACAAAAAAATGACTAAAATATGCATGTTTTAAAATGCTTCCGTCTGGAAAACCACGTGACCCATGATTTTCGTATTTAGCAGGCTTATAGATAAGATCTTGGCCTACAATTTTCTTTGTTTGGGCATTTTCATCTGATCCTTCCTTCTGGGGTCAATCTGAGGTCAAAGTTCAACAAAAACGAAAATCTCAATTTGTGCACTTATTGAGCAACAATGCCCATCAAACCAAGCTGAATCTTTAAGTAACAAAGTACAGGCATAGGTCCTATGGCAGACTTTCACCAGCGTGTATAATATTATGATGGCAACAAGCGTGGCGTCATCGTGACGTCATCAAGTATCAAATTACACCCCCCAAAAAACCAAAATATGCATATTTTAAAATGCTTCCGTCTTGAAAACCACGTGACCCAGGATCTTCGTATTTGGAAGGTTTATAGATGACATTCTGTGCTCCAATTTTCTTTGTGTGGGCATTTTCATCTGACCCTTCCTTCTGGGGTCAATTGGAGGTCAAAGTTCAACGAAACTGAGAATCTCAGTTTTTACACTTACCAGCAACAATGCCTATCAAACCAAGCTGAATCGTTAGTAAATTAGATACAGACATAGGCCCTACGGCAGACTTTCACCAGAATGTATAGTACCATGATGGCATCAAGTGTGACGTAATCATGACGTCATCAGGTGTCAAATTACAAAAATTCAAAGGTTATTATTTCCAAAATTCATATCTCAAGAATCGTAATAGATACTTGAACAATTCTTTCACAGCATGATAGGTCGCAATGAACTGAACAAATCATACAATGGCATGACCCCTGTGTGACCCAAACCTCCGGTCCAAACCGGAAGAGGTTCGAAAATGTACACTTGTTTAGCACTTTGAATGCAAATAGAGCCAAAGTGGTAGGGAATTTGACCATAGTTCTACGGAACGAAATGTTCCCTCACATGTGGACTTTATGACTACATATATACCACTGATGACATCATCACGTGCACGGTGGTTACGTACTGTGGAGAAATTATTTGTTGGGTCCCTTGATAATTAAGTTAACTCGGTCGTTGGAGGGCGCTATGCCAAGCCTCCACTAATCTGACGATTTGCGCCCATATATAGTGCTCGACTTATAATAATAGAACTTGTATCTAGGCGGCTTGTCTCGGGTCAGAGGTCATAATGTATCTTTTTAGGGAGGATGTCTGGGCCACACGGCCGATGATATACACGTACGTACGTGCCCGTGTAGTGAATAAGTCAGACAGACGAGACATAATAAGCAGGGCTTGATTTACAACCGAGAAAATTGGACTTTTGAAGATGTAAAACTGCTACTTTCCGTGGCATCATCGCCAGGAAAGTTGAATGAACACTTGATAGCACAAGGACATTTACTTTTGGTGACTTAGCTGTTGTATCTTGGGTGTAATTATGTACGGCTAGCCTTAGTCGGCGGACCAGAGTAAATATGTCTTCTCCCCGAAAACTGTGAATGTAACATGCTGGAAATCGTTGCTGTGTTGGAAATAAAATGGACATGGTGGACCGCAACTCAAGTTGACTGGAGCGTCAGTTTATTCTAGATGCAATTGAACCCCAACTCTCCACACGGCGATATACTACAGTAATAATGATCTCAAATGACAACATCTTTAGAACTGTAATAGATATTGAAAAGATTCTTTCACCACATATACATGTCAAAACTTGTTCTTCAGTAGATACTTGAACAATCTGTGCACACAATAGTAACGTTATGATGAGATTGACAATTATGACGTCATCAGATACACAATTTTAGCGTTGAATAGTCAGAGTCATGTCTTGAGAATTCCAATACTTTTTCAACATCAAACAACTCCAGTTTTCAAACAATCTCAAAACTGTGTCGTCATCATCATTTCAATGTTTATGTCACCCGATCACCTTGCGTTTGTAAAAAACACAAACGCGAAGCTCTAGTTTTCAACTATAACATATTAGTCTATAGTGGTTTTTTTAAAAGTGTTATTTTTTACAGCTTATACTTTGGGGTTTTCTTGTCAGAAGTACGATACTTGAGTGACTTTCATTGAATTTGAAACAACATAGCTTAATTCCCTCTACTTTTTAGTTGTAAAACCATTTTGAATTTATGTTCTCCCTGCATTTACACTTGAAATTCTGGACTTTACTTTGACTCTTGTGTAGTTTTTGGCTTTCTTGACATAATTTCCTTTTCTGTACTTTCAAAAACGTGCTTTTTAATTGGCATTCCATTGTCCTGACCCATTGAAGGATACATGGTGTGCCTGGCTAAGGATTAGTGGTTTTATTACCTCCTGAATATTCATAAGTTCCTAGGTCTCTTGTTTAGTTTATTGCACCCTCCCTGGCTCCAATGTATAATGTATTTTCCATTTAATTAATTATTTGCTTCTTTGGTTTTGTTTGTTTACAGGTTCCCTGATTTTGCCTCTAGGTTTTTACTTTACACTGTGTTGGTGCATTTCAAGTTTAAGATTTTAGTTTAGTTATTAAGTTTAGTTGATTATTTGGTCCGTTTCATTTTGGTGTCATTATTCATTAAACCTTTCTTTAAAAACAGTTCCCGACTTGGTCATTAGGTCCCCGGTGTCATTTTATTCAGTTTTATTGAGTTGTGTCATTTTTCACGGTTACACAATCATTTGTCAAATTTGCAGGACAAGTGTGGAATGTTTGGTTCTAACAAGAAACATTTTAAGTTCCTCGGGAAATTCCTTGACTTCCAAATTAGCGAGTATCCTTGGCACAAGATAGACATCGAGAAGTGGCTGACAAGGCGCTTGTTTGCCCGGCAGTGACTCTGCCGGTTTTGGGCGAAAATTTATTAATTTTCCAGGACAATTGTGGACTATAGTTTGGTTTTATCCGGCAAAATTTGAAGTTCATCGGGAAATTCCCTGACTTCCAAATTAGCGAGTATCCCGGCCACAAGATAGCCATCCAGAAGTGGCTGACTGTGGGAAAACAGCTTGTACTTTGTAGACAGGCAGGAGAGTTTTAGCTAAACTCGTAAGTAACAGACAGACTTCAAATTTTGCCTGCTTAAACAGAACTATCTCGCAAACCTGTACTGCCAATTTGAACAGTTTCCCGTTGAAACCGACCGAGTTATTTGCAAATGTAGCTGAAACTCCCTACCGGCACACTAAAAGTTCGCACAAGCAGACGCCGTTATGTGCAAAACGAATGGAGAAACGCGTTGCCATGCAAGTAGCGTGAACCGTTTTCAAAGAAGTGAGCGCGTCCGCGCGGAAATTGACGTCACACTCTGCTATCGAATAAGGCTGGATCCGAATTAGTGGCTTTGGCTGTGGCTATGGCTGTTGCCATGCTGTTGCTATGGGCGGACAATGAAAGTCCTTAGAAACAGCATAGCAACAGCCGCAGCCGCAGTCACAGCCAAAGCCACTCTTTCGGATCCAGCCTAAGATAATATATACTGAACAAATTACCAAGATTAGAGAAAAACAAGTCTACGGATGAAACTGACCCGCGACGTCAAGGTTCCAATTCGACCAAAGCATTCATTAAATAAATAAAGAGGTCAAGCGCCCCTTATATTTATCTGTCACGGCAAAATTAGGAATGCTCCTTGATTTTACCGTTTGCCACAACAGGTCACTTTCTCTATAAAAATTGGCAAAATATGGGCATAACTTTACTCACGGGTTCTTTATTCTTGTGAAGGTGTGATGTCCCAAATTACTGCAGATCTTTTAAGATCTGCTTGGTTTTACCTGCATAAATCGATGCAAAAAGTGTAAACTGAAAATAGTAAATTTTCAGTAGGGTGTATATCATTTGCAGATAAAACGAAGAAATTTTGTTCGTATACATTGAACAAAGATTTTAAGGAAATTACCTCGTGGAATCAACACATAATGTAATTTTAAGATATACTTCCCACTTGCACGTTTGTCGCAAATGTTGCTTTTCTGTAGAAAAATCACGTTTACTTCCTCAAAAATTGCCTTCAGTTAGTGCACAAGATAACCATTCACGCGCGCGCGGAGCGCCCTCTGTTGTCGCGCTTACGCACAGACCGCTCGCCACGTCATTTTGTGCATCACTTTATGCAGTAATTTTATCATTTATTTATCTCAGAAATGCAACATTTGCGACGGAGGTTTCAGTGGGAAGTATATCTTAGAATTGAATAAGCTATCGATTCCAACATATAAATTTACCCAAATCCGTGTTCAATGTATATGAAAAAAATACCAAAACGGATTCCAGGAAGCAGCAGCATAACTAAATGTTGATGAACTGCCTTGCAGCAATTTCAACCACATAGATGCAGCAATACTTCAGAAAATCAGAAAAATCCTTGCATTGTTTTTGTGTTGCATGTTTTTTGTTAAACAGCTTCAGTTAAATAAAAAAAGGAAATAATTGAGTATTGATCAAAGCTTCAGACCTCGTGTGCAAAAACACACGAGAGAGGCTGAAACTTGTCGGTGTTTCCTTCACTCATTTTCCCCCATCAAATATGCACTTACCGATGCTTGATGAGTCATTAACAAAATTTAAAAAAAATCTTATCAACTTCTTGACTCTTACCTGTCGGGATGTTGATCATGCATTATTACCAGGGCTGACGCAAAGGCGGGAAACTGAAACTAGGAATCCAACGTAAAAGTGTTGTAGTGTTCAGCAGAAGCACATTTTGACGATCGTTTCTTCTGTTTTTGCTCGCAACGCTCCAAAAATCCTTGGCGAACGAGATTCTCCATTCAGGTAGAATTACTGGCAAATATCGCATCCATGCACGACCCAAATACAACACAGCAATAAAGGTAGGCCAACACAAGTCGGCAGCTACACGAGCCTGACAAAATGGCGAGCCAAAACGACACACATCTCCGTTGCAGTTTTGTATTCGCGGCTTCTAACGCAACGCACCTACAAAAACACACCACAGCAAACGCTGGACCAAGCCAACAATTCGATCCGTCCTAGACATTCCTCTTTTGCATAAAGGGCTTCAGTTGCTATAAAACGGTTGTAGTTGAGAACAAGGGGACACGCCCTATCGGTTTTGCATCCTCTTTCCTACCAGAAACTGTAGTACAGACCACGTGTGCTGAACGGTGATGTGTTTATACAGAAACCAGGCTGCTTACCTGCCCAAATTGAAATGTTGCGCGCCTCGCAAATAAAAAAATGTATCTTTGACAGATTATCTTTCATACTGCTCACATCTCAAACATTCCACGCATTGTGTACAAAATTGCTGCGCTATAGTACAAGTTAACTTTTAGTTTGGAATATTGTTGGTACATGTATTGTGTAATTTCCAGTAGAAGCGCAAAACCTGAATATAAATAACATTATTAAAACAAATTGCGCGGATCAATTGCGATGTGTCCGCCTGTCCGAAACGAGCCGACATAAGAAATCTGACGGGCAAACCCCTTTCCTGGTGGCAAAACCCCCTCCTGTAGGCCTACATGCAAAGTAAAAAAATGCGTTCGGTTATTTTGCACTTCGAATTCATGTAGGCTACCTATTTTAAAGATAGTATACATGATTGGTAAACTGTTACAAATAGTTTTATCCCCCTATGTGATTGAAGATATCCATAATTAAAACCAACCTGAGCAAAAACCAGCTCCGTATACTTCGTCTAACGTTTGAGAAAATAGTCAAAAAAGGGTTTGCAGTAATTTCGCCCCACAACCACTTCGCCCTGAACCACGGCGAAGTGTTTTTGGGGCGAAGTGTTTTTGGGGCGAGGTATTGTTTAGACGAAGTGGTTTGGGGCGAAATGGCACTTGGGCGAAATGGTTTTGGGGCGAATTGAATTTACTTCTCGCGGGGCGAAAAATAATTGTTTTGCTCATTTCTTAAAAACTATAGCACTTCAGACAAAACCATTTTAGAGGAAGTTTTCTGCCGTCATCACATTTATGTCGTGTAAGTTATGTGTAAATCTGTGAACATTTCTGATTCTTCGAGATACCAATCGTGTATAGGCCCTACTGCCTTTAAAGTGCGATGATCATCTTGATTTTAGTACAGTATATGGAGCATGAAGGCATATTTTCCGTCACCACGGAGCTGCTAAAAGCACGGAAGTCCACGCAATCGCAATCCGCCCCTCCCCCTCCCTCTAATAAAAGTTGACAGTTTTGGATGGTAGCCCATTGTTCTGAGCAAATTTCTGTGGTTTAACACCATAAAAATTAGCACAGGTGTCTGAATTACTTTCAAAAATTGACGATTCCTTAAAAGGTACACACCTGCCTACTGTTTACATGATTTAGTGATGTAGGAGCATTGACAATACTTTTTTGATGGTCGTTGTGAAAAAAGATCATCAAAATATTCCGTAATTTACTAAAGATGTGCAAAATTAACAAAAACAGTCAAAAGACGGGTTATACGCTTTACCAGCCGTTGCAACTACGCGGGAGCCTCACGACTTTGTCACAGACGATTCACTCTTCTCCTGCTCAGGATATCTCAAATTTTCTGCTCACGATTTCACCGGACAGCCCGGACGACCGAATAGGAATTTTCGTTTTCTTTTGAAGAGTTGGCATCATGTTTTTTTTCTCCACGAACGTACACGAAGCAGTACACCCGGTCGTGTGTTCACTCAGGCTATTTGCCGTGCTGCACGGGGGGAAATATACACTCCACGGTAGCCTGCCGTAGCACGCGCTCGCTCCCGTTTTCCGGACTCTCGAAACAAACAGTTATGTTCGAATTTTCATACTTATGTTTAACTCTGTTTAGTACCTGTAGAAATAGTCTCTCTTTTGTCAATTACTTATAAATATTGGGGGAAAATCAGAGTTGAATTTGGTGCAGTAACAAACTTTTATACGGCTGGAAATACAACTAACTCACAAGACCACATGACCTTTCGGAACCAGAATTTGGTTCCGAAAAGTCACGTGACCTTGAATTTTTCAAAAGTACTAAAAAACTGCAAAATTTGACGGCGTCTTTTGAGGATATATCTGATTTACTCTCGAAAGCGCTTCAGAATAATGTATGGGTCTATTTCGAGCCCAAAATAGCCCAACAAAGAAGGTGTGTTCCTTTGCATCTACAAGCAAGTGTTAGTGACAACGATGATAATTCATATATATTGTATGCCTTGCACTTTGTATTTTTGAAATGCCGGGGTTTGGTCCCACTTTGTTGGCTACAAAGATCACAAACATTTCAGATGCACGAATGTAATCATCAAAAGTAATTTTATTTTCTAATTATTTAAATGTACAACGTTTCATCTAAAGGAACACACCATCTCATCTCAGCCCCGATGTACTGTAACATCAAGTCAAACAACGTGACACCAGGACTATGTTATCTTGTTTTATTCTGGGATAGCTGCAGTCACATACGCCTACCTTACGTACAATGTCATGTGATTTGTACTACATGTATAATGCATAATAAACGTTACAAAAATCTGGCTCTGGAAAAGTCCGATCACAACTTGTTAAACCAGTTGAACCAACATGATAGTGGATTTTTAGAAAATTTAGCTCAAAATACGTACCCTGAGATAGGCGAAAAAACAGAGATTAAAACTTAAAAGCAGAAAAATACTCTGGAAAATTCCTATCTGACCCCTTCCGGCGATCGAACAGCCAGAATCGTACTGGCTGACTCCGGGGTAACATCTCTCGAGGAAAATACGAACAAACAAAGTAACTATTAGTAAAGTTGTTCGTTTATAACACTATTTTATAGCGAAAGTGCTATGGACCACACCTCGTTATATTTCAATATTTAAACACTGTATAGATATACGATTATCGCAATTGCACCCTAATTATATACCAGCATGTGCACACGAGTTTCACGACGTGGAAATCCTTTGTTCAACATGGCTACAACTGGACTACTTCGGCCATCAACATTGTCAAATGCCATGTAGGCTACTTAATACGGAAAGATTGTCAAAAGAATATATATGTATACTTTCCCCGGTAAGAAAGTCGGGATTAAGTGCAGAGTTACAGACATACGATCAAAATGTTTCGATTAAGATAAAAGACAGATGTGTCCACCTTTGGGGAAAATGCTCAATGAAATTTTATAAGAACGAAGACCGCTTTTCTTGAAAAAAATAATAAATGTGTGTGACGCTGTGACTGCCTGCGAATGACTGCGAATGACTTGCAACCGCCCATGCAAGTGTACCACATTACACGGCGCATTCTACGCACCAGTACACCACAATAGGGGCGTTCGAGATGCTTACCTGGTGTAACACTGGGTTTACACCGGGGGAAGCCCCAAGAAGATGCAAAACGAACGACACAGTGTCTCGCTTTGAATTCTGGGAACACGTGGTCAAAGGTTGTTGCCGGGTGGGGCTTTATAAACGCCGTTATCGTTTGACTCGGGATGAAAAATGAAGCCGGCGCCACGCAATGTCAATGCCCACAGATATCTACTGATTCAGCAAAATGTATTTACAGCTCTACTCCTCCTGTTTTGTGTCATAAATAAGTGTTTTTCTTCGTACTGACGTCGCGATTCCAAACTGTCTGCCATGTTTTACTACTCGCGGTTACTAGGTGACGTCATTACACCTTGCTTTACACCACAGACCCGCCCGCGAGCTCGGGTAGTAGTGGCTGCCACCGGGGCAGACTCGTGTAGCACGTGATGGCTAAAAGAACGCTCCGGTGTAAGTTGGTGTTACCCGGTGTCAGCATCTCGAACGCCCCTAATCAAACCTTTCGACCTTACGTAACACCCACCAACAGGTGCTCTTACACTTACGATGAGATAACAATTCTCTTCTTATTGCATGCCGAAGAGAATTTATAATTCTTTGTTGGGCTATTTTTGGGCTCATTATTCTGAAGCGCTTTCGAGAGTAAATCAGATATATCCTGAAAAGACGCCGTCAAATTTAGCCGTTTTTTAGCACTTTTGAAAAATTCAAGGTCACGTGACTTTTCGGACCCAAATTCTGGTTCCGAAAAGTCACGTGGTCTTGTGAGTTAGTTGTATTTCCAGCCGTATAAAAGTTTGTTACTGCACAACTGCACCAAATTCAACTCTGATTTCCTCCCAATATTTATAAGTAATTGACAAAAGAGATACTATTTCTACAGGTACGAAACAGAGTTAAACATAAGTATGAAAATTCGAACATAACTGTTTGTTTCGAGAGTCGGGAAAACGGGAGCGAGCGCGTGCTACGGCAGGCTACCTTGGAGTGTATGATATTTCCCCCCGTGCAGCACGGCAAATAGCCTGAGTGAACACACGACCGGGTGTGTTGCTTCGTGTACGCTCGTGAAAAAAAAAACATGATGCCAACTCCTCAAAAGAAAACGGAAATTCCTATTCGGTCGTCCGGGCTGTCCAGTGAAATCGTGAGCAGAAACTTTGAGATATCCCGAGCAGGAGAAGAGTGAATCGTCTGTGACAAAGTCGTGAGGCTCGCGCGTAGTTGCAACGGCTGGTAAAGCGTATAACCCGTCTTTTGACCGTTTTTGTTAATTTTGCACATCTTTAGTAAATTACGGGATATTTTGATGATCTTTTTTCACAACGACCATCAAAAAAGTATTGTCAATGCTCCTACATCACTACATCATGTAAACAGTAGGCAGGTGTGTACCTTTAAACAATAGAGGAGAATACCAAAAAGCAGGACTTTTATTGAAATGTAGACTCTCAAACAGTCTAAAAAGCTAAAAAGAGACACATAAATTCGCATAATTTACCGCAAACTGATTCTTTCAGAAAAAAACAACGAAATAACGGTGGAAAAATATAAGAATATCCTCCGTGTACTGGTAATTAGGTTCATTATACCATTACCATAGACTGAACAAACAGTTTCAACAATAATGAAATCAGCACTGTGACAAGTTGCATGTGAATAAAACAGATCATCTCCGCCAAGACCGTAAGATGATAAGGCAGGCAGTGAAACATAAAAGGAAAAATGTCAATGGTCAGAGGGGGTTGCAAACCCTCCCTTGAGCGGTGAACTAATGTTTAATAAAGAAATATAAAAACATTGCTTTAAAAATCACTCTCTTCAAGCCTTTAAAAAGCCCCTAAAGTGCCTTATTGCAGGAAAAAGAACCCAAATTTCAAAGTTTTCCGGACCCGCACCTCGCCACTCGCACCCCACCCCCCTCCCCCCAAAAACGGGCCGTGTTTTTGGCACACAGTACCAGCCACAACCCCATCCTTAACCAAAAGCAAGATCCGCCCCTGATGGTACTCATTTAATGAGCAACATTGATAATTATAAGACAGTGCTTTCTTCTGCAAAACAAGAATCATATTCAATAAATATACACTCGATTTACCACAGGTTAATAGTATTTTTTTTAAATATTACAAGTTAAAGATAGTATACATGATTGGTAAACTGTTACAAATAGTTTTATCCCCCTGTGTGATTGAAGATGTATGCATGATTAAAACCAACCTGAGCTTAACAAGCCCTACAGAGGAATTAACTCTTCAATGAGATAACCACCCCTCCCAAAGATCACTTAAGATACGACCCAAACCCTCTGCCCAGCTTGCTTTAATTAAGCACGAGCAAGTGTTGTATTTTAGGGACAATCACCCAGAGACTGCTGGGGTGACTTAAACTAATAGAAATGTGGAAACTGTTGATGAGTTTTGGAAATATGTGTGCAGTGAAAAACGATAAATTTAATTGGAATCATCAGCAAACTTGAGAATGTCAATACTATAAGAATCTGGAAAAAACAATTTCTTTGCCTTTTGAAATACATTAAAAAGTTATTTCTAATTTTCTTTTTCATTTGATTTACAATAAACTACTAAAGTGAAAATGTCACCCTTTGTGTGTTGCCAAGGTTACTGGCTCTGCACTAAAACCAGTGAACTGTTTCCCTGTGCTTTAGTGGAGCATGTGTTGTCTAGTGGGTATAAAGCGGGATTCCCAAAAGGTTGGTAGGCCCCTATATTTCACTGCACTGTTTTAATGGAACCGGATAAATTAGTTTACAAACAAATTGGTGTTTTTTTTTACGATATCCTTTAAAGTATGAGGATTGAGAGCGTGAAATTTCAGAATGGTAAAGAGAAAAATATGACATAGGCCTACATGTATGGTATAACATGGGGAAAATGGGTTCAAAAATGTGATCTGGTCACGCTCCTTTAATAATAGCACAATATTTTGTTGAGCACAAAAATGACGCAATTTATATAATTTGGTTTGTAAAACACTAAATTTTAGTGCAAAATAGCTTGATGATATTGGCTGCTTACTGACACAGCCTTCCTACAAATCAGATCCTAGTCCTCCGTATTTAAAGGCACAGGCTCGTCAATGCCCTTGCTATGCATGAGCTGCGTATTTCGTGGCACGAATTTGACGAGCCTGTGCCTTTAATTTGCCAGGTCCAACACAACAGTCACCGACAGTCTTTTTGTATAACTTGGAGGGGGCGGGGGTTGGACACTTGGCTTTATGCATGCAAATTTTGCATAGTATTAGTATATGGTACCACAAATTCTTCGCTTTAAAATGAAAGTGCAGTCTAAAGTCGCATACTATGCTGTTGCTAAGTGGTGCACATTAATGCCTAGCAACCAACAGTCTGGTTTGCTTTATGCCATTCTCTCCTACAGCAAACACGGTATTGGTTCTGTACTTCATACCCGAGGTATGCACCACATAGCAACAACAATTTAGTCTGGTCAAGTGGATACCAAGTGTGCATATTAAAGTATGTCGGTACACTTATCTCGATCTATTATGAATGCGAAATATGCAAAAGGCCAATTGTGTTCAAGTCTGCGACAAGTTCAATAATTTCTGTATGTCCACACCAAGTCAAGTCATTTGAGGTTGAAGACTCAAGCGGGGGGAGGGTGGGGGATTTAGGGTGGGGTGCGTGTGGGGGGGGGAGGTGTGGGGGGGGGTCGGTGCGGGTGGGAGGGTGGGGTTCGTGTGGAGGGGGGCGGTGCGGGTGGAGGGGGGCGGTGCGGGTGGGAGGGTGGGGGTGCGGGTGGGGGTGGGAGTGGGGGTGGGAGGGTGGGGGTGCGGGTGGGCGACTGGGGAAAGACAGTAAAGTTAGCAGCTCTCACGTACTGTCAAAATACAAAACAATTCAAGTTGAATACAGGGTATTTGGTACCACTGTGCAGCAGTGGGTGATTTTGTTTTGGGTGAAATTTGCCAAGCAAGATCTTGGGTTACAATGATAGTACACTGCTCCAGATCTATAAAGACTTCACAAGCACAGACAATGTTAGTCCAGTTCTCGGTAGTAACTTGCCTGCAGGATGGAATGGCATTATGTACACAAAATAACCGGTCAAGTGTTGAAGCATAAAAGTCAACTCGCAAACTTAGAAGAATCTCTTTACTGTTGCATGCGGTGCAAAATTCTCAGAGTTTCTACCAATTGTGTCTCGTGGGACGTACAGCTAGTAATAAGCGGAGTGCAAATTTGTTCATCTTTATCATTATTTATTTACACGTACTGTATCATAGAAACAAGTCTGAGCAACAAATGTAGTACAAGAGTGGATTCCTTGCTATAAAAAAATTAAGCTTCTCCTCTAAACACACGAAATAACCAAAATAATAATTAAATAAATATTAAAAATACACTTTCGTTATTGGGTTGTGTTGGTCTTATTTCGCACAACCTCTCTGTTACAACTTAATATAAATAAATATAATAATCTTATTTTAAATCAACCTTTCTTGTTTTATCCGACACAATTTGACCGTCTTGGCAAATTACAAAATATACATTGTCTTTGCGACTGAAAATAGTTCTGCTAATTTCAAACTGAGAACATTATCCCTGCTGCGGATAACCGCGAGAACCAACCGTGATAGTAGCCGGCTAGGAAAACTCGACAAAAAAATTAAAGAGAAAATTGAGAACGTAGTTTGGCTCCAGGCTTGCTATCTCTTGCCAACCAGATGATTGGATTATCCCAAAGTGGATCGTACCAAGATAAATTACGAAAACAAATAGTTTTATTAAAATTTTAATAAAATTACACGTCTGCTGGGTGGAGCGAGCCAACGTGACGGTCCCACCCAGCGAGCCCTCAAAATACGCAGCTAACATTTTTGCTTACGTACCATGGAGAAACTAAATGCTAATTCCCGCAGGCAATCAACCGCACGTTTGTTTTTTTTAGGTCTGGCAGACAACAGAAGAGTGCACATTTCGATTTGGATATAAATTTAAAAAAATAAAAACAAAATAGAATTGTTAAACATTGTTGAATTTAGAAACCTTTTTGGTATAAAATATACCCAAATAAAACTGCACCTTATTTTGTGTCTGCCTTACTTTTAAAAAAACTAATTATATGTAGACTTAAAATTGAGTACATCACGGAGTGATTACTTGTTCAACATAAATGTAATTTTTTTTAAAATCCTGGCCGAATCCCGAGATCAGTCGCGAATACCACCAGAGAGAGCCTCGCTTTGTGAATACGGGGCGGCCGGTTACCCGCACTCACTACCGACCGAGTACAGGGCAGATCCCTGCACATTGCGGACCGAGTACGGGGCGGTTCCCCGAACTTCGCGATAACTAAGCACGAGGCGGTTCCCCACACTTCGCGAGCGAATAAATAATAAGAAATAACCAATAAAACCCTACACGACTACGCAACGAGGCTAGCGACGACCGGATACCACCAGAGAGCCTCGCTTTGTGAGTACGGGGCGGCTGGTTACCCGCACTCACTACCGACCGAGTACAGGGCAGATCCCTGCACATTGCGGACCGAGTATACGGGGCGGTTCCCCGCACTTCGCGATAACTAAGCACGAGGCGGTTCCCCACACTTCGCGAGCGAATAAATAATAAGAAATAACCAATAAAACCCTACACGACTACGCGACGAGGCTGATTACCGAAAATCAAGACTGGGCCAAGAACAGTTCAAAACTGGCCTAAGTTATGAATTGCACTCCGTGATTTCCCCATGTTATATAAACAAATTAGCTTTTTTAAGTGTTGGAATTAAAACATTTCAAATTGATCTGAAAGTTATTTTGCATTACATTTGTCATTTGTGTTTAACTTTGCGTAAATTTAATTACCTATCTGTAACCTCGGATTATTCTTTTAAACTTTGTTTATTAACACGCCAAGTGAAAATTTAAATTAGCTTTTTGAAAGTGATGAGGTTTCTTGTTATCAGGGGCGGATCCTTTTCCAAAAAAAAAATAAAACACTTTTCCTGCTTAAAGTGGTTAAATATTTCCTCAGATCGCACCACAGAGCATCTAGAATCCAGAATCCATCTAGAAGCCGTTAAAGGTTTCGGGCTCGCTATTTCATTGTCAGCATTTCATGCTTAAACATTTCATGCACCCCCGCCCCTTTTCAAAATCCTGGATCCGCCCCTGGTTATAGCTAAGGTTGAATGGTTTTAAAACTCTTAATAAAATAAACAGCCTGATTAGGCCTAGCGTTAATTATTGCATTGAAATCTGCACACTCTTTGCAAAATCCCTACTGGAACATGACGTTTTCTTCGTATGTTACTCTGACAGAGATGCCAATATTGCAATTTGAAAAAGAGTATTTTGCCACAGGGCACTCACTTTGGATTCGGAATTTTATAACTTAAAACCAAGCCCTATTTAAACCCCACATTTGAAGCTATGCATTCTAGAATTATGTCACAATACCGATTGTCATTGGGCGCAATAATTGTACAAACGCCTAAATCATGTTGGCATCTCTGCTCCGACATTTAGTATCAACAGAAATTACAACCTACAATTATGTTGTTTCTCTTGCATGCACTCGTCTTGGCACCAGTTCTGGCAGATATCCTTGGCAACTAGCAGTCTTGGAAATGCGTTTTGAAACGGGCAACTGGTGAAAGCTGAAACATTTTCAACAAAGCAGGACAGATTCATGTTAATTAATTGAGAGGAATGCAATATCAACATTAAATGTAACAACATAACTTGGGATATTACGTTTGTTACTTTGGCCAGTTGCGCTCCATGCAACACCGAGAGACAAATTGGGTTCATAGGTGAAACTTCAGTATACTACTGAGCCTTATAGATCAGCTGGTAGAGTGTCTGCCCAGCAAGTCAGAAGTCTCGGGTTCGAATCCCAGGCCCATGTGATTTTTCGCTCATCCCAAGAAAGTTTACTTGATGGTGTAAATGCCTGAACGTGTTAAGTCATACAAAGCAAGGTCCTTAAAGTGTTTTGAACTCATTACGTGTATATTTTCTTTAAACATTGGGAGAAAATGCACTTAAGCATTTACGTAGTTAAAATAATTCAAATTACCTTTAAAATAACACTTTCTTCTGCAAGAGTTCCTCAGATACTGGAAGCAAGATGATTATTTTCTGCTATGTCTCATTATTTTGAATTCCAAGGGGTCAGAAAAACTGTGCTGGGGAAAAAAAAGAAAAATAAAAGTAAACATTACACAGTATATTCACAATAAAAGTTTGGTTGTAACAAAATTGTTATTTCTCGATCTGGTCTCATTGTTCAACCAAATGGTTAAGGGGGCCCCCAAGTGCAAACTACAAGACTTAATTTTTGTTAAATAATGTAATAGACTGCCAAAGTGAATACGTCATCTTGTGTTGGTTGCCTAGGCAATGCATAGTTCCGAGATTGCCCAGTTAACCCCGCCCCTTAGATATTGTTGCTATGTGCTCACAAGCCATCGCAAAATAATGGCGAGACTACGTACAAAGCAACGGAACTCGGCATGGAAAGCACAGATTCAATTGAGAAAACTAAGGTATTTATGTTTTAGGGTCGACAGTTACCGTATACCACACACTGAGCGAAGGGCTAGTAATGCAGGGATGACATATATTTATAAAAATGCGCTTTCATACCTTTGAACAGCGAATCGCCCGACATTGAAACCAAAATTCACCTAGTCACTGGCGCATACAACATACAAACTGTATGGGCAGAAAATCGCGTGATTGCGTGATGATTGCATCACTTTGACCTATGTGGGCGCCGTCTGCTATCTCTGTTGTGATTAGTCGGCAGGTTCGGCTTGATTGACAGGTCGGAACTATGCATTGGCTCCAAACTAAAAATCACTAAACCGTGTCCCTGTGCTTTTGCAATGGTACTTTTTTCGACAGCCATGATAGTTTAGAGCCAATTGCTATGGCAACCTTGTCACACTTCAGCCGTCTATTTGTCCCAACACGATGTGGTATATACATTTGTAAACTTGTAATATAAATTTTGTTTCCCCAAGAACATGCTAAAACCCACAGAATGCTTGGGCGAGAGTCGAACCCACAACCTCATGCATACTATAGGTAGATATCTTAATTACTCGATCACCGAGCATGCCAGTGCTTAATTGCAATTTTGATGTTCATATAGCGGGCAACTGTATAGCAAGGATTTAGGTGCAGTTGAATTTTAAATTTTTGGGGGGGGGGGGGGGGCGGGGAAATATAATTGGCACATGATTGCCGATTGGAAGAGTTAATTTGATTGACATCCAACTTACATTGTAGGTTGTCCAGGCATGGTTATTGGGAAACACATACATCAGTCGCTCACCAGTCATCATAGTCCATCCTCCCATGCCGGCTGGCTGACCACACCCCAAAAAGGGAAAACCAAAGCCGTAGCCAAATGGCTGTTGGTCAGGGGCGGGTGTAGAAACCCCTTTTTTTTGTCAAAGGGTGATTTTTAATCCTACTGGTCCCTAATTAGAGGTCACCCAAGTTAAACTCCAATATCCTAGTAGACTTGGGATTGGGTAATCCCAGTCTCTTGGAATGGGGCTGTGACACCTCATTGTTTGAGTGAAGGTAGATGAAGATGATCCCCTTCGGCTAAAAGTAATCCACGAATAAAAAATAAAAGGTTCCCTAGGGTGGTTTGTTTATGCCCTAAAGGCGGTGCACCACAGTTGACTAAATTACTTGGCCGATGACTTGCAGCAGGGGCGAACCCTTGGGGTAATCCCGCCCAAAATGTCACAGGTACCTGTAGGCCCACAGGCTTCAACACTCCACAAGGAGAATGTATGCAATTTCATCCCCTGCCCCACGGATCCGCCCCCGGATGGACATAGGGATATAACAGATCCCGTAGTCCCGATGAGATGATGCCGACGTGGGTACAGGGATATAACTAATCCCATAACCCGATGCGATGCAGGACTTGGGGATATACAGATCCCATCGTCCGTTGCTGATCTCGATGTCTTCTTGCTCAATTTGAGCCGACGCCACCACCACAGACAATCACAACATACAGGAAAGCGCGCGCATTTAGTAACTTCCACCAAGGCTTTGTGATTTACCATGCACCACCCAGGATACCAGGGAACCAACTATTGTTGATCAAACACAGGTGGTAGAATGCACCAAAGTTACAAAGGGCCCTACGCATTGTTTGCGCCACCCAATAAGGACCCAACCACCATTCCCTCACAGGACAACCGTAAAGAAGAGAAAGAGGCACGACCCACCCCCCAGGAGTGTGTAGTCGTGGAGAAAAAGGGATCCAATCGAACAAATCCAATCGCACAAATTCCACTGAAAACAGCCAGATCCAGTTCCATTGAATCTCGAGCGATTCTGTTCACCCACCCAACTCAATTCGAGTCTCTGAAAGAGAGGCGCTTGTGTTCAGTGGCCCATCTGGGTCGAGGCGGGAGATACCGAGGAGGTTCACTTTGTTTGCTTCTACATATATCACTACTGCAGAAACTGTAGGACGACTTTGTTTCATTTGCTTTTCATTTATAGTGCAGTTTTTGCCCGTATTTGGATGTAAAAAGAATCTCCAGCCACCCGAAATTACGTGCAAATTTTGGAAAATGTTTTCACGGATAATGCTCTCACAGTGTCGGGTTTTTGTTATGGCAAAATTTGCAGGTGTGTGACATAAAACAATGGCTCAGCTCCGCGCGGTTGCTAGTGCCATTTTGAAATTTGTCAATTCTATGCTCAGATCTCCCGCCTCTGGTTTTATCAGACTTACACTACTCACAATAAGTTAGGGATATCCCTAACTTATTGTGACTAGTGTAGGCCTACACTACACTTATCTTACTTACATTACACATCCTACTTATTACAATACTACGAATGTACATGTAGACTGCATATGAAAATAACATCTTAATCTTTTTGAACCACTGAAACCAATACCGAGATACACCACTGAACTGATAACTATATCCACTAACCATAAAGGGTGAACGGTAGTACTTGCTTCTTCGCTTGCCCCAGTCCTGCAGAAAATGACCAAAAAAAAAAACATTATAAAGTGACTGTGGTGCAAAAGTGCAAGTCTTTAAATGCAACTTACTCAACAAAAAATGGGTCAGCTGTATATGACTGATGTGCTGTGACAGTCTGTTTGGTTTTGCAAGCACAAACTAACCAGTGAAAATACGAACAGTGTAAGTTCGGAGTAGAATTCTGCCTGGAATTTCCATCATGTTTCCATATTTTAGTGAGTGTGGATCTGCAATTTCTAATTATTTGACAGAGTGGGTGACTTAGGTGGTTGAGCGAAACATTTTCAAAGAGCCTACAGTGTTTAACTTTATAATTTCACATGTAAACCGGTCAAAATTTGAGTAAGAAATTGTCACAAAATAAGACGAGCGAAATTTCCCTAAAATTGTCAAAATTATGCTTAGTTAGATAATGTACAAAAATTAGTAACTTTAAAGTTGCATTGCCCGTGTTTCGGTGAAAGGATTAAAAAAATTAATTTACACAAGCGAACGAATTTAGAAAGCTTACGTGTCTCTGTAACGAAAAATATCAAAAACTTAAATTTCCGACGTCGGGAATTGGAGATACAAGCCTTTTTCTTGAAACGTGCTTCACATGTTGTACATGTGCGCGTACGCACATATGTACATAGTATGTGTGTACAATGTACACATGTACGCGCACATGTACATTTACGTCATAACCCTGTCGATTAAATGACCTGCCAGCCTTTTAATCATTTCTTGTTTTTAATCGACTGGCATTAATCCTCGACGGATTTTTACGTTCTTGGTACCAAATGAAAGCTGATAACTTTTTCTATTCTAGAAAAATACCTATTTAACTTTAAAAAAAAATTATACGCCCAAATCGGCCCAAACACGGGCAGTGCAACTTTAATGCAAACAATTGAAAATTTTGCGGAATTTTTTGTAGGCAGTAAAGTTTTTTTCTGGGTATCTGCACACGGCATTTATAGTATAGTCATATTAACCAAATTGTTCCTAAAAAGGAAACCAACTTGATTAAAAACTTACTTCTGTCGGGACACAGCCCGCAACCCCTCAAGAGGGGGGTTACTCCACTAGGACGAAACAGCCAGCGATGTCCCGGGGGGTTGTCTGCAACATGTTCACTGCACAATTTGTGCGCCCATCGCTAGGAGAGGGGGTTAGTACGTGAACATTTTCTTGGCCCCGGCCTCTACTTGCTGCACAAGACTGAAACAGAAAATAAAGTAAGAAAACTCATAAGTGAAACTGCTGTATGTAATCCCGATAAATCCATAATCTGTTCAAAAAGGAATGGTAGCTTTTTCATGTTTAATTGCTTAGAACCTGTATTTCTTCGTAATTTAAAGATAGTATACATGAAGTGGTTTATTAGGGCGAAATGGTTTTGGGGCTTATTGAATTTTCGTCTCATGAGACGAAAACTAATTGTTTTACTCATTTCTCAACGACTATAGCACTTCAGACAAAACCATTTCAGGAGAAGTTTACGGTCATCACGTTTATATTGTGTAAGTTAGGCGTAAATCTGTGAAAATTTCTGATTTTCGAGATTACCAATGATGTACACTGCCTTTAATCAAAAATTACTCACTTTAATTTTAAAATTTTAGTCTGTGGCAGGGGTTGTAGTAGAGTCCTTTACAACTCCATCACAAGCCTTCACAAGTCCATGGGTCTTCATTCAAGTCACAAGCTATTCAAATGAACTCAAACAAAGGCATTCTTTGTGTGCATGTGTTCATCCTTTGCTTCTTGTGCGAGACTTGTCACGGACTTTATTTTATCGGCTTTGGATTTTAATGGTTCTGGACCTGTGATGGACTTGTAGACTCTACTACAACCCTGGTTTGTCGTGTACCCACCCTGAAAAGCAAGACGTTTTTCTTTGATATATGAAATGCTTTGTGGCATTTCATGGTAGTTCCCCCAGGTAGTCCATCCCGGTAGTTCCCCGGCCCAGGTACTAGTCCATCCCGGTAGTTCCCCGGCCCAGGTACACTGTAGTCCATCCCGGTAGTTCCCCGGCCCAGGTACACTGTAGTCCATCCCGGTAGTTCCCCGGCCCAGGTAGTTTCATCCCGGTAGTTCCCCGGCCCAGGTAGTCCCCCCCCAGATAGTCCATCCTGGTAGTTCCCCGCACCTCCCCCCCCCCCCCCCCGCCACCATGGTAGTGTCCCATGGTACATGTAGAGTCCCCATGGTAGTGTCCCATGGTAATGTCTCATAGTAGTGTCCCATGGTAGTTGTCCACCTCCAAAGCTCCCCAGTAGTCCATCACTGTATAACCCCAGTAGTTCCTCCAGTAGCCTCTTGGTAGCTCCTCCAGTAGTCCCCTGGTAGTTCCACCATTTTTGAAACTTCTGATATATAAGTGTTTACAATGCTCCATTCCACCACTGTCCCAATGTCTATTCCTTCCCCAGAGATCTTACGATGCATATCTGTTGAAGAAAAATTAGAAATTGTCGTAAAATGTGTATGGCCTGGGTTTCTCATGTCATTCACTTTAGAACTTTGAAAATACCCCATTGATCAGTGCGTTTGTTGCATATTACCAAGAACTGAGGCATGTTTGCAAAATCATGCAGTTCTTAATTGTTTTGAGTTACTGCACAAGTACTACTATCCCCCCCCCCCCCCCCCCCCCCCCAGATTGAACTTCCACTCCCAGCATGCAACTACTAATTAAATTTGTATACTAAACCACTCTGCACTTGTTCGGTTCTTCAGGAAGGAGCTAGGACTAGGAGCACACTGGGACTTCTCCACATGGGCAGGGAGGGAACATGTGCAAAACTGAAATAAAGAATGGTTATTTTCAACATTTATGGTTACGCGCCCATCCCCAACATCGCCTCCCCCCCCCCCAGTTTAAATTTATTTTGCAACAGTGTTCCCTCCCAAGGGATCATCCAGTTCATATGGCTGAAAATAAGAACAAAAAGACGTCCCAACATATTCAGTTGGGGACAGGTAGGCCCGTGGGGAGGGAAAGTTTGAAGACCGAGCTGAAATAAAATCCTAACATCTTACCAATTCCATCCCCACGCATCCATCTGTAGCGGGTCCTGAAACAAAACAAAAATCGAACTATTATTGTTAAGAGCAGTGCAGGACTAACCCACAAAATTGTGTGTACCTCCTCCCTTTTATAACTTTTGAATGTCCCATTTAAGAGAATGCAGTTTTGTTCTTTTGTTGTTAACATGCATGACCACTTACATTTCCCAGATGAAAGGTGCTCCCCTAATTGAAGTCCAGAGTCTCAAATATTCTTTAGTTATGTCATGTTTTTGGAATTTGTAAAAATATTTTTATCTGCAAGAGATATGTGTATTTAAGTTATATGAATTGTAGTATATACTGACATCAAAATAATTTCCTCGGCTCACGCCTCGTGCTTCCAACTACTCATGCCTATAGTGTGCCTCAAGCAAATTGCTCTACCAACAGAACCATTTATCTGAATACTTTCCCCAAAAAATACCAAGAATTTGGTTTGACCTAAATTTATTATGACCCAAAATTAGTTAAGTAAAATGAGCTTGTGATACTCCACCAATATGCAGCGTTGTTTAACAGCTCATTCAGTTGGTTGGGTAGTAGGAGTTGAGGCTTCCTGGTACTTCTCATGGTAGACATAGCAGGGAGGGAACATGTGCAAAGACTGGTTATACGGAGCAAGCTCGATCAAATGAATTGGTTGATCGAACTTGCTCTTTGCTTTAACTTAATTTGCAACATTGTTCCCTCCCAAGGGATCATCCAGTTCATATGGCTGAAGAAAAAAAAAAGCCCCGAACTCGTTCAGTTCTCAACTGAACTAGTTGAGGACTTCATATGTGTGTAATATATATATATATATATATATATGTTATATATATATTACATATATATATATAATATATACCATATCGAGTAGCGGCCATTTCGTAGGGCAGTTTCTTTGTTCCTTTGAGGACATGCATGGTTGCACATAGTGCTTCCATTGTTGAACGGTTTAAGTAACAAAAGGTGCACCACGAAATGGCTGCTATTTGATACAGTCTATAGCTGAACAAAAAAAAACCCGAACTCGTTCAGTTGGTAACTGAACGAGTTGTGGGGACATATAGAGCGGTTTCAAACTGTCACTGGTCACTAAACATCTGTCTTAGAACCTCTAGCTTTTTTGCTTGCAGCCACGTGCGTTTTGGCACATGTCTCTTTCGTTCTCTCCCGATCTGGAAAGCCAAACAAGGAAGGGTTTTAGTGACCTGCGACAGTGTGAAACTGCTCTATAGCTGAAAAAGTCCCGAACTCGTTCAGTTGAGAACTGAACGAGTTGGGGACTTGTCCACTTGGTAAGCTCATGGGGAGGGAAAGTTTGAAGACCAAGATTCCCTCCCCACGCATCCATCTATAGCAGGTCTGAAACAAAAAAAACAAAAAATATAATTTTATTCTTGTGAAGAGCAGCACAGGACTTTTGAATGTCCAATTTCAGAGCGTGCAGTTCTGTTAATGCCCTTCTTAAGTTATGAACTACTTGCCCCTTACACTCCCAGGTACTCTAATGCGAGTCCAGAGCCTTAAAGCCCCATTACATCATTTGCAGTGACCCAAAATTCCCTTTTATTCATACACACTGACCTTACAGGATCTCATTAGCCACATTTTACAGAACACACAACCGCGAGGTCTTTTCCCCTCTTGCAATCAGACATAAAACCAGCATGCAAGGAAGATTTCGCACACAATGCATTACCATAATGTTGCATTTTTATTATGGACCTGGCAGCAAGCAACCCAAAGATCTGCTCGTTCAGCTGTGACCCTGTGCAGTATTTTCTACACAAAATTGTGAAATGCATTTAGCTCTTCCCAGCACCCTGTATGGGTGTTCAGTTCAAGCAAACCCTCCCTTACTTTTGAACATCCCATTTAAGAGCATGAAGATTTTAACCCAACTACTGAAGCCTAATGACTACACCCTGCTCATGCCTTGTATCATCCAACTACTCACTACATTGAGTTTGCTCCCAGCTGCATGCACATGTAATGAACCCCCTCCCCCTTCAACTGGTCATGTCTATAGCTAGACCCCATCCCAACTGCTCATGCCTATAGGAACCCCCTCCCGAATGTATACAAATTTAGGGGTCATCCAAAGTCAACATGTTCAAGGTTCTAAAAATTTTAGTATTTTTCAAGACACCTCTCCCTCCCCCGAAATAATACTTAACATTTGCTGTCACTACCGGTACTATCTATGAAATTTGAACAAATAGGGTACATGTAAAGTCTCACACAGCCCTCAACCCCTCTCCGGCTCCCACCCCTTTGTAGAACTGCAGTGAAAATGTTGACAGACTTGAACAGCCTCGTATACTCCACCAATAGGAAATGTTATATCTGAATACTCCACATAATGTCAGTGCATAGCTGGTTTGTATCTGGTTGTGTCTCCAATGAGTAGGCAAGACCTCAGTCATCAATGTGCAGTAGTGTTCCCTCAGGAAGAATCGTCAACTGTAAATGGCAGAAAAATAAAAAGAGGATTAGCTTAAGAGCTAAGGTTCTAAAAATAATAGTATTTTCCAAGACACCCCCTCCCTCCCTACTTAACATTTGTGTCACTACCATGAAATTTGAACAAATAGAGTACATGTAAAGTCCCACACGGCCCTCAACACCCCTCCCTATGCTTTGTAGAACTATGAAAATGTCGACAGATTTAAACAGCCTCGTGTACTCCACCAATAGGAAACGTTATATCTGAATACTCCAATATCAGTGCATATATAGCTGGTTTATCTGGTTGTGTAGGCGAGACCTCACCAACATGCAGTAGCTAGTGTTCCCTCAGGAAGAATCGTCAACTGAATGGCAGAAAAAGAAAGAGGATTAACTTAAGAGCAGCACAAAGGTGCAGCCATTTGCAGTGAAAGCAATCTGAGCTATACATTCGTAAGATGCCTCCACGATCAATGTATAAACATTACATTTTATAATTACACTGTCAGGGTGCAGTGTTTCCTCTCGTGTTCCTTGGACTAAATCACAGCTTTAAAAGCCCAGTGTATACTTTGCAGTAACCAAACAATATTCAAATAAAAAATAAGGAACCTTTTACCTACTTGGGTTTACCCAAAAAGTGCTCCTTTGAGTCAACAGTGACTTGTATCCACGACTTGCTGGAACAATGCAGTCACCAACATATGTTGAATCAACAAGTACACTAATCTGTAGAGCACACTATTTATGCAATATATTATTCAGGTGCAAGCCTTTATAACCAAGACTTGTTCCCACGACTTGTTCCCACAGTACCAATTGATCTATCTTGGAATCCTATTTGCCAGTGAAAGAAAAGCTGAACTAGATGGGTGGGTACGCTAAAAATGTACTTGTGCAGAACAGCACCAGCCAATTTTCCCTTTGGGCTATAACATGTTGAAAGAACAAAGGAATGGTGAAACAAAACTATATGACATGAGAAAGGCTTGTGAGGATGCATACTGCCCACCTTGCATGTGTATGTGTTCAGCCAGTTGGTGTATGAAGTCGCATGAATTGCTTGAAGGTAAGGCAGATGGACCATGGTAGTAAACAATCCCCCACGTTTGTCAGATGCTTGACATTTGTGGATGTACCAAGTGTATTCAGAGTGGCAAAGAAGGAAAGATTAAAGGATGAAAATCAGAGCTCACGATATGACAGATGGATGCAAAGTACTGAGGAAATACGCATTGGAAATTGCTTTCTGTCTCGAGGGGAAACTTGCATAAAGTAGCGTACTCTACTGACACATGTTCCTGGAAAGAGAAAAGAGAAAATGTTTTATTATAGCATTTGTCTTTAAAATTTGCATCCAGCTGCTTCAAAATATGTAATGTTATTCCTGGTTGACTATGTGCATTCACTAAAGTCTGGCCTACATCATGTTTTTGCCAAGTGTTTATAACTTAAATACCCATTGTTGGATTTTTGTGATTTCATCATTAAGAAGCTGTTAACTTTTGAAGTGAGAATTATTAACTGCATTTATCAACCTGAAGCACATTGCTAAAACAAAACAGTGCAATTTATCAGACTACTTTTGAATCTTAAATTGCCTTAGCCACAACCAGATTGGTGCAGCCGTCTTGCTCATTTCAACTCTAGTTCAAACCTTATCTAGTCTCCTATGTGAATTAAGCCGATTGCCCCCCAAAAAAGTGCTTCCCTAATTAGTTTTATAAGTTGTGGTTGTCTGAAAGAAAGAAAAAATATGGTCGGCACCAAACAATTGTCATGTCTGCAGACGTTTGGGCCACAAGTTGAGACAGTTTTTAAAAAATGTCAACAGAGGTTATATATTTTAAGGAAACTGAAATCATTTCAAGTTGATCCAAAGTTACTTTTACTGTTATATGGGGGAATAATTGAATCAGTGTTGTCTTACTGCAATATTTGCGTCTTCCGAGCACTGTCAGTAACAAATAAGAACATGTTACAGCGTGTCACTAAAACGGCTTTTAAAATTATAGGCCTGCCAATTAATAGTCTAGCACAGCTGACAGAAAAAGCCCTCATCAGAAAAGCGCGTGTGATTGTCAATGACCCATCTCACCCATTACATTCTGTATTTGAGCTACTCCCATCCAACAGGCGTTATCGTTGTCTAAAGTGCAATAGAAACCGGTTTAAGAACTCCTTTGTTCCCCAAGCCGTTCTTGTCTTGAACAGGTTTGGTCTGTAATCATTTTTCTTGACCTTGAATTTGTGAGTGAAATGTTAGGAAGTGTTTGTACTGTGACCTTTTTAGTGTATTTAAATGTATTTTGAATGTTTTTTGTGATGTATGTATTTTTTTATATGAATTTTTAAAGCTTAGCAGGCTGAAATCAAATATCCATTTATTATGGACGAATAAATAAATGAAAATGAAAATAACACCGAGTGTTTCGGCAAAATGTTCAATATTTCCATGATGATCACTTCTTGGTGGCCACAATAAGAATGTGTTGACCAATTACCAATTTGAAAACATCCCTAATTTCTAAATTAACCCCTAACTGCTCATGACCCGTGTGCCTCGACTATGCTACAGTATGCAACATTTTATTTGCATATACTCCACATTTCTGGTTGAGTGCATCTTCTCAGACATGCAGGCAGAAGAGTCATCAATATGCAGTACGGTTCATTTTTGAAGATCATCAACTGTAAATTAAAGAAAAATAAAATGGGAATAGTCGTTACAGTAGCACATGGATTAATCTTTATCGATTTATTTATTAATTTTGTGTTTTAACTTTCTTACATAGCACCATCCCATTTTGTTTTTGAAGGCGTCATTTGAAGGCTTTGCATTTCAGATATAAGAAGCCTCCACAACTGTTTAAGTATTAGTTTTTGGATGCTGTACTTCTTTGGGGTGTCTTGCACTGTTTATGTCCCTTGGACAACAAATTTCTTTAAGGAATTATTGCGTCGGTCCAAATGAAATGTTTTTCTCCCAATTTTCTGACCATGGTTTGTGGTTACTGCATCATTTTTATTAGGTCTATTTATCTGACAATTGTTTTGTCCAACAGCAAAAGCAAGGTTTGCAAATTCTGGTAGTTAGCACCTGGAAACGTCTCGGAGCTTGAAAGGTCTTATCGTTGTATTTCGAAATTGTGTTTGTAAATAAGTCTGTTTTCAATACTGGAGAGACTTTTTCACCAGGATCATAACTCTATGCAATGCCAGTTATCTTCTCTCAAGATAGTAAGATAACTTGAACAAATAGTGCAACAACATACCTTTCTGAAAACATATAGGACACATACTTTGACATTTTTTGGTGTCCTTGTTACATACGGTATATTGGAAATTTGCACACGGGGCTTACAGGAAGGTATGTTGTGACACTATTCATTGCAGTTCTTCAGCTGAAGTTATCTCCTTGGATCTATCTTAAGATATTTCTTTTGTTTTGAGAGAAGATGAATGACATTGTACAGAGATATAATCCTGGAGGAAATGGTCTCTCCAGTATTGGAAACACACACAAATAAATAAAAGCTTCCAGACAATGCTTTGTCATGCATCTGCTCACCTGGTATCACAGTTGATTTTAACAGGTCAGCGAAGACTGCAAAGATCAATTGGTAGGTGAAATCCATCCATAGCCAACTTGGGGCCGTAGCGCCCTCCATCGTCCTCTGTCCAGGACCACCTCCCTGTACAAATAGCGGGAAAGAAAAGAGTGCACCCAATGACAAAGTCTTACATGTATATAGTTCACATTTCTATACCATTTATGGGATACTTATGAAAATAAAACATTACCCTAATTGAACTGCATAAATATCAAGGTAGACCTACATGTGTAACTTCCAGGAAGCCTGAAGGGAGGTCACATTGCAAGGAAATTTTTTTACCATATTGATTGAATCCCAACCCCAAAAAATAGTTCCAGTCGAGCATACTTGTACATGCATTATCAATTGGCCATTTAAAAACTAACCTAATGTTCACCCAACCCTTTAAAAATACCCGTCTAATTTGGTTTTAGGTATAATCAATCAGCTCCTACCTGTACCTCCATGATGCAACTATCAACTAACATTAACAACAGCACTTACACCATATCCTGCATGATGAGCACCGAACTCGCATTAATGAACAGATTCTCCAGTTCAGTGCCAGTCATAACTTTCTAGAGTAATTGTGAAAATGTTAAACTGTCATCAGCAACTACTGGGGTTCGGAAACTGGTTGTTTCATTCATCTATTTGAAGCCGTTCGATGATCAGTGGCTTGAAATTTATAACAAAGTTTGAAATTCTTTAAAACTGAGCTTAAAGCTTTAAGCTATTTAATTGGCGAGGAAAAAAGGTTATTTTATAAAACGGAGGTTACGAGTACTTGATAAAGTTTCTTTTTTCTTATCTTTATTGCCGACTTTATATTAGAGAAAAATTAAAAATTAGACCGTGTTCGTCAACCGGCAAAAATGAAAAACGGGGTGATGACGTCTTAATATGCATTGACCCTGTCACGTCATAGCGAGGAGACGGTCACTATTTTGCAAAGCAAGTCGCATGTTTTCCGCATAGCATAAACCACCAGTCGTTATTTTTCTGTAAAAACGTTATCAAAGTTTTCGGTGTATTTTCGCAGTGGTTACAGTCAGTGTTTGCTGCGAGGAGCTAGGTAGGTACACGACCACAGTCGGCGAAGCAGCTCTGTGTGTCTCCTCGCCATGACGTCACACACAGCTCAAATTGGTTGACGTGACCTTTCGCTTTCCCGTGATAAGAGTCTCGGGGGAAAAAGACTGAATTTTTCAGGATAATTCTGAATAAAATGTTCTTAGTACACAAATGACTATATAAAGAAAGGAATAGTGTTGAAAACCATGAAAGTGAAGGGATAATAATTTCAGGTTAAATTCCAATTAATACCGTTTGAGCAACCCGTTTCTAACAATTTTTTACACTACCTTTCGAAATCCAATTTTCAACCGCCGTTCGAAACCCCGTTTCGAACCATTTACACCGCCATTCGAAACCCCATTTCGAACTATTTACACTGCCGTTCGAAACCCCATTTCGAACCATTTCAATTTTCAACCGCGGTTCGAAACCCTGTTTCAAACCATTTCCACCGCCCGAAACCCCATTTCGAACCATTTCCACAGCCGTTGGAAACTCAATTTCTAACCTTTTTTTTACACCGCCATTCGAAAACCCAATTTCGAAAAATGTTTACACCTGTCCGCCGTTCAAAAACCGTTTCGAACCATTTCACCCGCCGTTCGAAACCCCATTTCGAACCATTTCAATTTTCAACCGCCGTTCGAAACCCCGTTTCAAACCATTTCAATTTTCAACCGCCGTTCGAAACCGTTTCAAACCATTTCAATTTTCAACCGCCGTTCGAAACCCCGTTTCAAACCATTTCAATTTTCAACCGCCGTTCGAAACCCCGTTTCGAACCATTTCAATTTTCAACCGCCGTTCGAAATAAAACCCCATTTCGAACCATTTCAATTTTCAACCGCCGTTCGAAACCCCGTTTCGAACCATTTCAATTTTCAACCGCCGTTCGAAACCCCGTTTCAAACCATTTCAATTTTCAACCGCCGTTCGAAACCCCGTTTCAAACCATTTCAATTTTCAACCGCCGTTCGAAACCCCGTTTCAAACCATTTCAATTTCCAACCGCCGTTCGAAACCCTGTTTCGAACCATTTACACCGCCATTCGAAACACCATTTCGAACCATTTACACCGCCATTCGAAACACCATTTCGAACCATTTACACCGCCATTCGAAACCGGTTAACCCCGTTTCGAACCATTTCAATTTTAAACGGCCATTCTAAACCCCGTTTCGAACCATTTTAAGCATTCGAAACCCCGTTTCGAACCATTTCAATTTTAAACCGCCATTCGAAACCCCTTTTCGAACCATTTTAACAATTCGAAACCCCGTTTCGAACCATTTCAATTTGGTTGACGTGACCTTTCGCTTTCCCGTGATAAGAGTCTCGGGGGGGGGGGGGGGGGGAAGACTGAATTTGTCAGGATAATTCAGAATAATTTTCTTAGTACACAAATGAATATATAAAGAAAGGAATAGTGTTGAAAACCATGAAAGTGAAGGGATAATAATTTTACGTTAAATTCCATATCCGAAGGATTTGTCTTAATTAAATTCAAAGCATCGTTAAATCAAATTTTAATATTGGTTCTTAAAAACCGCACTGTTCACAATTAATACCGTTTGAGCAACCCGTTTCTAACAATTTTTTACACCACCTTTCGAAATCCAATTTCGAACCATTTACACCGCCATTCGAAACCGGTTAACGCCGTTTCAAACCATTTCAATTTTAAACGGCCATTCGAAACTCCGTTTCGAACCATTTTAACCATTCGAAACCCCGTTTCGAACCATTTTAACCATTCGAAACCCCGTTTCGAACCATTTCAATTTTAAACCGCCATTCGAAACCCCTTTTGAACCATTTTAACCATTCGAAACCCCGTTTCGAACAATTTCAATTGTAAACCGCCATTCGAAACCCCGTTTCGAACCATTTAACACCGCCATTCAAAACACCGTTTCGAACCATTTCAACAGCTGATTGAAACCTTTTTCGTACTATTACACCACCATTTCTAACCAAACAAGAACATTTAAAACACCCGTTCAATGGTCAACTACTCAATTTTTCCCTACAACTTAGGCATAAGTGATTTCCTTTACAAAAACGGTTTACCGGTACACAGAATGTTTTCAAATACATGTAAGCGACATGTATATAGGCCTACCCAAGTTCTGTCCGTTTCTGTAGCCTACTGCAAATACCTCCATGGTATGAATTCCGTTCACTGGTCGCCCACTGAGGTGCAGAAACAAGTTTATTTTCAAGGAAATGGTAATGTTTTTCACTCTTAAAATCACTTCCCCTTACAAAATCTTACGTAGAACAAGCAATGCGAGGACGTGTGCTATCTCGTTCACCGCCGACATCAAAAATGGTGGCCGCTTATGCTCAACATGTGTTGCGAGACAGATTTGAAAGGGCGCGCATTCCAATACCCGCGCAGTAATACAACTAGACTGGTTCCCGTCCACATATTCCACACAGGAGAATATAAGGACAGGTAAAGGGCGCCTCATCTTGATCTGTAATTGGTCGTCTTTGCGCGTGCACACTGTGTTTTTTATATGTAAAAATTGGCCAAGCCCATTGCTTTAGGCAATGTACTTTATTAACATAATTGGATATGTTCAACACGCACGGCCAAGTTACAAATGTCAATGCAAAATCTGCGCACTTACTAAAAAAATAATAATAATAATAACCACGTGACGGGCAGAATTCTGCCCGTCATGGCTGCCCTTTACCGATCCCTATATATTTCGCAATAAGCGAACCAATCTCTAGGGATCGGGAACCAATCTATAATACAACCTCCTCGCAAAACGCTGATTGGCTTGCTGAATTTTCCCTCAAAGCTAGAGTCAATAGAAATATTTCAAATAGCACTGATGTATGCAGCTGAGCTTGCTAAGCCACGCTTTACGCCACGTGTCGTTATATTTGCCAATACGAAATTCCTACAGAACTCCATTAAAATAAGAAATTCCTCAATTCTCACGTGACAACTGATGGCTATACCGCTCTAGCCCTTTTCGATCAAATGCCATGTAGGGGTTCGCCATAACAAGTAGTCCCTCCTTTCGCAAAAAGAAAATGGAATAAAAAAGGTTTTTTTTAGTGGTTTCCGAACTTATTAGACTTAGTAAGAGATATAGATACCATGAAAACATATTTACGGGACTCTAATTTTCACAAAAGGTGAACTAAAAAATGCGAGAAATCATCGGGGATTCCCTTCGTATCGGTAGAGTCGGAGTACCACGCTCGCAGCTCGGTATGCGCTATGCAACACAGGCCGTATCGGCACGGCGCTGGACGGATTGAGTGTGCTGCACTGCGAGTCTGTGTACACGGACTCCCCCACCAATATACATTTTTAAAAATCGTTTTTAAAAATGCATATCGTCAGAAATGATGCTTTATTTTCAGTTCCTATTTAAAAGGTTTGAATTGCACAATGTTGTGATATTTTAGAGGATGTATTTCAGAAACGGCAGGAATGTGTTGTGAAACTCAACAGTTTTACCAGGGGAGTCCGCACTCACGGACTTGCAGTGCAGCACACTCAATCCGTCCAGCGCCGTGCCGATACGGCGTGTGTTCAAGAGCGGACATAAACCTTTTTGGCTGGCGCAATAATCCGCTGCCCAATCGCCACCAAACTCCGTCTGATAGTTCTTAACCACTTCGCGATGGCATTTTCCAATTTATTTTCCTGGAGCGGGAGACTTCACTAGCAGCATTGGTTATGCAGTATACATGTACTGTCTCAGGGACTGGAGACTTGATGACTAGTTTTTATTTCAAGTCGTAAATCAATCTTGTTTCCCAAGTCCAGTCATAAGTCATTTTCTCCAGAGTCAAGACACAGGTCAAAAACCAACAACTGACTTGACCCCAAGCCAACAAAGATAAGAGACCAGCTCTTCCCTGGTCTAATTCATGGGATAATTCTGTATAACCGCCCCCAAGACACTCGCACTTAGAACTGCATATGCAGTTCCCCGCCGCATAGCGCATACCGAGCTGCGAGCGTGGTACTCGGACTCTACCGATACCCGAAGGGAATTCCCAAAGATTTCTCGCATTTGCAACATTTCTGTTTCGGGACATGTTTGTCAGAATGTTTGATAGGTGTCAAAGATAAAGTGGTGGAATTAAGGTTGATTCTTGAACTATTTTTGGTTTTCGTGAAAATGAGTAAAACAGTTGGTGTCCGCCTCATATGTTTATGCACATTTGGCTGGGCAATGTTGTCATCCAACCTCATAATGCATTGAGAACGTCGATAATGGCCCGGTCACACATAGACGACGCACGGGGGACGCACGGCCCGCGCATTAAAAAAAATGCAATTTTGGCCAGTGCGTTGTCGTTCGCTAGGTGTGCGTCATTATGCGTTACTCGTTCGTCGAGCGCGTTGGACCAACGTTATGCATTCGACGTCATTCGCTGTGTGTGTCAGGATTTGCTGTGCATGCACAAACATGTGCGCGGAGCTCGACGCATGAATGTACACGTCAAAAGGACGCCAGACACGCGCAGAGCGCGCTAGACCAACGCCAGACATACGCGGAGCGCACGCTGTGTATTCGTTGTAAGTTCGGCGGCCGAGGTCTAGCGAACGCCTAGTGCACACCTAGCGCACACCTAGCGTGCTTTGAACGCATGCCCAGCGAACATGCGGCGAATATGAGCGTGCTGAACGGGTCTCTAACGCACCTAACGTTCTTCTTGCGTGTTTCTAGCGTATACCTGGCGTGTACGTAGCGTGTACGTAGCGTGTAGTCATAGGGTGAATAAGCAGGTCCCGCACCACCTCCTCATTACTTCTCCTCCGACCCTCATGGGTGATGACATAGGTGTCTACTGATCGTGTCTAGAAGAACCACCTCAGAAGATGAAATATGATCTACGAGCCGACGCTTTTTATAGGCACAGTCACGTGACCGCTGCCGTTCGCGGGCTGTGCGTTGAGCGCGCGGTGCATGCGCTGGCCATTCGTCCCACACGCTAGCAACACGTGATGTATTCGGTGGGGTTTTTGACACATGCGCTCTGTATACGGTCTGTATGCGCTTTGTATGCGCCCAGTATACGCGCAGCGCGTCAACAACACGCTATGCATTCGGTGTCAGCTCGCAAGCCTATCCCAAATCCTGACAAAAGTTGGGCGCACAACGACGCACTGATTCTTTTTGCTGAATTTTCAGTGCGCGGGCCGTGCGTCGTCTATGTGTGACCGGACCTTTAGGTTTGATATAGGTGCATTACATTGTATTACGACAACGGCAAAAAGTGCACGGCGTACACTGCTAGCTGCACGTGTCAGCAGAGGGTGTACTGTATAAAGTAATCTTCCTATAGAACAGCAATAACAACACTAAATTTCGCCTTTCCCATTGTGAGCAACAGAGGGCGCTATTGTACTTGTTGCTCTTTTTTCTGACGAGCCTGCGTCTTTTCTAGACGCGCTGTGTGGTTTTCCAGCGGTGCGTCAAAAACAACTCTTGCTAGGCGCTCGTGCAACAGGCCTGCCAAATCGCTTCGTCACACGTACGAAGGGAGCTATTCACATTATAAATTTACTTCGTCGAATAAAGCGATCTCTTCATCGAATGAAGCTATTTGCTTCATCGAACGAAGCGATTATAATCATCGTCGAATGAAGAGGCGTGCATTCACATCAGGAAACTCTTCGTCGAATCAGCGTCGAACGAAGCAATTTCTCTAGTGAGAATGGGGTCTATTTCTTGTTAATAGAATGGGGAGCGTATTTTGTGGATGGGTACGTGCTGCATGTCCCGCCAGTGATCCTTGGAGTAATCCCAGAGATAAAAGTCAATGATGACACTGTTGATTGTGAGTGCAGAGAGGGAGGAATCCTCTGTCAGCAGGCTTTTTAGTTCCTGACGGATCACCTGTGTCAGAAAGAAAAATCATCAGTCAATCAGCTGAGATGAAATCAGCCAAAAATGAAATTGAACTTTTATGACTTTCTCGTTGGTAATTTTGAGGACCGAATTGTATTTCGGCACTTGACTTGACTTATGGGAGTTGAAGGCAGTTTGATTAAAGGTACAGGCTCGTCAGCAATGTGCGCGCACCAAATTCGTGCCACGAAATACGCAGCTCCATGCCTTTGCCATGGAGCTGCGTAATTTAGGGCACGAATTTGGCGTGCGCGCATTGTTGACGAGCCTGTGCCTTTAAGGCAATTTGACTTAACTTGACTTGGCAACTGACGGCAGTTTGACTTGACCTGACTTGGGATTTGAAGGCAGTTTGACTTGACTTGACTTGACTTGACTTGGGACTCGAAGGCACTGAGTTTGTCTCGACTTGACTTGGGACTCAAAGGCAGTTTGACTTGATTTGGGACCCGAGCAGAGGGAGACTTGTCACAACCCTACACCGAAGCCTATTTATTGCAGGGGTCAAAATTTGCAAAGGTCCCGTGATCCGAGACCAGTAGAAAATCAGAAGGACCACTAGATCCATAAAAAACACTAGTCCGATTGGCCAGTGATAACATCTCTCGACTGCTACAAACATTCCCCAATCACTGCAAATGTATCCAATCCATGACAAACATTTTATACTCAATACAAATAACTTCTGATCGCCACAATAATTCTAGATAGCTGCAGATTTTGAGATTACTCCAATTCTTTTTCAGAGTTTTTCAGACATGCCCCATTCATATTAAATAATAAACTAGAGTAATGAAAACTACCCCACCATCTTTTACACATTGAACTTTAAGTGGGTCGGGGAAAGAGTGTTGCAATTTCTCAGTGCCATTTTTTAAAAGCACCAGTGGACCACCAAACTTTCAGCAGAATGACAAAAATTCTCTATTAACTGTTGGTCCTGTTGACCAGCATGAAATTCAGGTTTATTTCGACCCCTGGTTTTGTCAGACAGGCATTCAGCCAGACAGACAATACATCTCACCTCGACTGCCCAGATTGAGCAACCACGAATCTCAACCTCCAACCTCTCTCCCGGCTCAAACAGCCTCCCTGACTGCAGAATGTCCTGGAGTATTGGGGAATACTCAAGCACTCCAAAGTAGTTCAGTGACTGGGGGACTCTATCAAAGTTTTAAAAATAAAATGTAAGGGTTCCCACAAAGTGTTCAAAATGGCCAATATCCCATCAAAATCAGATTCTGACAATGGGTTTTTCATACTAACCCCACATAAATATCCCAAGCAACAAAAGGAACACAGTTTAAGCAAAATTTGAACTTTTTAAAAAATTAACCTGACTTCAAAATATTTACATAATGTAAAGCCTAGCTGTAAAGGCCACATAAAAAATTTGCAACACGCCCGTGTGTGTGTGCACTCGGGCTATTTGCCGTGCTGCGCTGGGCAAATATCCTGCACTCCACGGTAGCCTGCCACAGCACGCGCTCGCTCCCGTTCCCCGGACTCTCGAATTTTCATACTTATGTTTAACTTTGTTTCATACCTGTTTAAATAGTCTCTCTTTTGTCAATTGGGGGGAAATCAGAGTTGAATTTGGTGCAGTTCTGAAGTAACAAACTTTTATACGGCTGAAAATACAACTAACTCACAAGACCACGTGACTTTTCAGAACCAGAATTTGGTTCCGAAAAGTCACGTGACCTTGACTTTTTCAAAAGTGCTCAAAAACAGCCAAATTTGACGGCGTCTTTTCAGAATATTTCTAATTTACTCTCGAAGGCGCTTCAGAATAATGTATGGGTCTATTTCGAGCCCAAAATAGCCCAACAAAGGGGAAAATGATATCAACCGTGCAAAAGTTGAATGCTTGTTTCCCGACTCCAACACGTCTTGAATTATGAAAAATGAGCACTGAACTACAAAACATGGTGACTTACATGACGTATATTTAAAAAATAAGTGAATTTTGAAATGGTCAGAAGGAATACAGGTCGAAATAAGGTTTCCGTACGTGTTACTTTTATAACACACTTTGCTATGCTGGCGATATTTTAGAGATAGTAACCATCTGCAAGTGTTCTCTCCCCTTAATAAAAATTTGAAACATAACCACAGTTTTGCTCAATAATTCTGGTAAATTTTTCATTTTGGTAATTTTTTTACTTTTTGGATAACTCAAAACACAGCAATACTATAACATGAAATTAAATTTGTCATCCAAACTTGGGATGAGAGAAAAATCCTAAGGGCCTTATCAGGATTCGAACCCGAGACCTCTGACTCACCGGGCAGATGCTCTACCAGCTGAGCTATAAGGCACAGTTGGTATACAGAAAAAAAAGTATTAGGTCTCTGGTCAGACCCAAGTTCCGGAATTGATGCGGCGACGCGGTTTTTTTTTTGTTTTTTTGTTCCTGCATCGCACACAGATTCGTACACAGTAAGGCCTACATATATAGTAAACTTGCAGAGCCGTCACAACACTGAATGTTCTGAGAGTTTTCACTCCACAAACAATGGACACGGAAATAAGTGGAATATTTCAGTATTCAGCTCAGCACAGCTCTAATTCACAATTGCATTTCCTTGTTGTGTCGCGTGAGAACTAACCGCCATTGTTGCAGCTGATTAAACAACCTCATACCCACTATCAATCGTTCTCATTCGATATCAGCATCATCCGAATCTATTGACCCGAGTACGAGGTCAAGCTGCCCGGGAAAATACATAGACTTGTTCCCATTCCCTACGTAGTCTACAGGATTGGCAATCAGTCTAGAAAATGTGACGCGCTGCAGCAATAGAGGGCGATGTTTTAGCTGCCGCAAGAAAAAAAACATAGGATTGACGCGCATGCTTGAAATTGACGCGTGTCAATAATAACACAAAGACTTGCAGCTAAAATTCATCTAACCTGTAATCTGCAAACATGGTAAGCATATCAATATCAGTGAAGTGGCCGTAACTCCTCTCCTCAAAACATGCCTATATGTCTCCTATAAGGATCTGTGCACGCTTGTAGAACGACACTGGGAAACAAAAATGGGAAATAATTTTGGCTTCAGTTATACAAGGGGCATTTGAGATGCTTTCACCGTGTAACACCAACTTACACCGGAGCGTTCTTTTAGCCATCACGTGATACACGAGTCTGCCCCAGTGGCAGCCACCACTGCACAAGCTCGCAGCAGGGTCACTGGTGTAAGGCTCGGTGTAATGACGTCACCTTGTAACCACGAGTAGTAAAACAGTTTGGAATCGTTACGCGAGTACGAAGAAAAACACAGATTTATGACACAAAATAGGAGGGAATAGAGCTGTAAATTCATTTTGCTTTTACAGTAGATATCTGTGCCGAGTGTGGGCATTGACAAAGTTTATTGCGGTACTTTAGGGCAACTATTTTACCGTGGCGCCAGCTTCATTTTTCATCGTGAGTCAAACGATAAGAGTGTTTATAAAGCCCCACCCGGCAACAACTTTTAAATTTGACCTGTGTTCCCAGAATTCAAACCGAAACCCTGTGTCGTTCGTTTTGAATCTTCTGTGGGCTTCCCCAGTTACACGGTGTAAGCATCTCAAATGCCCCTAGTGTAAACTCTCAAAGTCCTACCTAAGAAACCTAAGAAACAAAAGAAATTGTGCTAAACAAGTGCAACATATACAATAATGCTATACAAAGAAGAAAACAAATATGACCAACCAAAAAGTGGACACAAACTTCAAAAAGACTGGTTTATGCGTGTCACCGTTTTGTTGAAAACTAGGCAAAGAATGACATTTTTGCATACAACTTGTTAGTGTATTGCATAGGAATGCATGAAGGATTTGTACGCAGAAACGTTATTCTTTGACCACTTCTCAGACAAAATGGTAGCCCCTCAAAGTATTGCGGCAAATTGCCGTTCTTTGTGAGTCATATGTTTCGTTTTTTGTATAATAACTGTACATGAGTCACAATTTGCCGACGTTTGGACCACACTTTGACCAAATTCCCGTCCCAAACTGGGGTGTGTCAACGACCATCCAAAGGCCTGAGCATGCGCACGAGTCAGGAGTACACCAAAGAAGAGTGTACGGACAGCCACGGTCTGCGGAGCAGGCAGGAATCCCGAGCCGCGTTTTCCCTACAGTTTGAAATTTCTCGGCCATTTCCCGGCAAAAGTCTGTAAAATTTTCAGGACAAGTGCGGAATATAGACTGTTTGGAGCATGCAAAATTTGAAGTTCGTCGGAAAATTTCTCAACCTCCAAATTTGCCGACGTTTGGACCACACTTTGACCAAATTCCTGTCCCAAAATGGGGTGTGTCAACGACCGTCCAAAGGCCTGAGCATGCGCACGAGTCAGGAGTACACCAAACAAGAGTGTACGGACAGCCACGGTCTGCGGAGCAGGCAGGAATCCCGAGCCCCGTTTTCCCTACAGTTTGAAATTTCTCGGCCATTTCCCGGCGAAAGTCTGTCAATTTTTCAGGGCAAGTGCGGAATATAGACTGTTTGGAGCAAGCAAAATTTGAAGTTCGTCGGAAATTTTCTCGACCTCCAAATTTGCCGACGTTTGGACCACACTTTGAACAAATTCCCGTCCCAAACTGGGGTGTGTCAACGACCGTCCAAAGGCCTGAGCATGCGCACGAGTCAGGAGTACACCAAACAAGAGTGTACGGACAGCCACGGTCTGCGGAGCAGGCAGGAATCCCGAGCCCCGTTTTCCCTACAGTTTGAAATTTCTCGGCCATTTCCCGGCGAAAGTCTGTCAATTTTTCAGGGCAAGTGCGGAATATAGACTGTTTGGAGCAAGCAAAATTTGAAGTTCGTCGGAAATTTTCTCGACCTCCAAATTTGCCGACGTTTGGACCACACTTTGAACAAATTCCCGTCCCAAACTGGGGTGTGTCAACGACCGTCCAAAGGCCTGAGCATGCGCACGAGTACACCAAAGAAGAGTATACGGACAGCCACGGTCTGCGGAGCAGGTAGGAATCCCGAGCCCCGTTTTCCCTACAGTTTGAAATTTCTCGGCCATTTCCCGGCGAAAGTCTGTCAATTTTTCAGGGCAAGTGCGGAATATAGACTGTTTGGAGCAAGCAAAATTTGAAGTTCGTCGGAAATTTTCTCGACCTCCAAATTTGCCGACGTTTGGACCACACTTTGAACAAATTCCCGTCCCAAACTGGGGTGTGTCAACGACCGTCCAAAGGCCTGAGCATGCGCACGAGTCAGGAGTACACCAAACAAGAGTGTACGGACAGCCACGGTCTGCGGAGCAGGCAGGAATCCCGAGCCCCGTTTTCCCTACAGTTTGAAATTTCTCGGCCATTTCCCGGCGAAAGTCTGTCAATTTTTCAGGGCAAGTGCGGAATATAGACTGTTTGGAGCAAGCAAAATTTGAAGTTCGTCGGAAATTTTCTCGACCTCCAAATTTGCCGACGTTTGGACCACACTTTGAACAAATTCCCGTCCCAAACTGGGGTGTGTCAACGACCGTCCAAAGGCCTGAGCATGCGCACGAGTCAGGAGTACACCAAACAAGAGTGTACGGACAGCCACGGTCTGCGGAGCAGGCAGGAATCCCGAGCCCCGTTTTCCCTACAGTTTGAAATTTCTCGGCCATTTCCCGGCGAAAGTCTGTCAATTTTTCAGGGCAAGTGCGGAATATAGACTGTTTGGAGCAAGCAAAATTTGAAGTTCGTCGGAAATTTTCTCGACCTCCAAATTTGCCGACGTTTGGACCACACTTTGAACAAATTCCCGTCCCAAACTGGGGTGTGTCAACGACCGTCCAAAGGCCTGAGCATGCGCACGAGTACACCAAAGAAGAGTATACGGACAGCCACGGTCTGCGGAGCAGGTAGGAATCCCGAGCCCCGTTTTCCCTACAGTTTGAAATTTCTCGGCCATTTCCCGGCGAAAGTCTGTCAATTTTTCAGGACAAGTGCGGAATATAGACTGTTTGGAGCATGCAAAATTTGAAGTTCGTCGGAAAATTTCTCCACCTCCAAATTTGCCGACGTTTGGACCACACTTTGAACAAATTCCCGTCCCAAACTGGGGTGTGTCAACGACCGTCCAAAGTCCTGAGCATGCGCACGAGTCAGGAGTACACCAAAGAAGAGTGTACAGACAGCCACGGTCTGCGGAGCAAGCAGGAATCCCGAGCCCCGTTTTCCCTACAGTTTGAAATTTCTCGGCCATTTCCCGGCGAAAGTCTGTCAATTTTTCAGGACAAGTGCGGAATATAAACTGTTTGGAGCATGCACAATTTGAAGTTCGTCGGAAAATTTCTCCACCTCCAAATTTGCCGACGTTTGGACCACACTTTGAACAAATTCCCGTCCCAAACTGGGGTGTGTCAACGACCGTCCAAAGTCCTGAGCATGCGCACGAGTCAGGAGTACACCAAAGAAGAGTGTACAGACAGCCACGGTCTGCGGAGCAAGCAGGAATCCCGAGCCCCGTTTTCCCTACAGTTTGAAATTTCTCGGCCATTTCCCGGCGAAAGTCTGTCAATTTTTCAGGACAAGTGCGGAATATAAACTGTTTGGAGCATGCACAATTTGAAGTTCGTCGGAAAATTTCTTGACTTCCAAATTTGCCGACGTTTGGACCACACTTTGACCAAATTCCCGTCCCAAACTGGGGTGTGTCAACGACCATCCACAAGCCTGAGCATGCGCACGAGTCAGGAGTACACCAAAGAAGAGTGTACGGACAGCCACGGTCTGCAGAGCAGGCATGAAGCCCGAGCCCAGTTTTCCCTAAACTCTGAAATTTCTCGGCCATTTCCCGGCGAAAGTCTGTCAATTTTTCAGGACAAGTGCGGAATATAGACTGTTTGGAGCATGCAAAATTTGAAGTTCGTCGGAAAATTTCTTGACTTCCAAATTTGCCGACGTTTGGACCACACTTTGACCAAATTCCCGTCCCAAACTGGGGTGTGTCAACGACCAGCCACAAGCCTGAGCATGCGCACGAGTCAGGAGTACACCAAAGAAGAGTGTAGGGACAGCCACGGTCAGCGGAGCAGGCAGGAAGCCCGAGCCCAGTTTTCCCTAAACTCTGAAATTCATCGGCCATTTCCCGGCGAAAGTCTGTCAATTTTGCAGGACAAGTGCGGAATATAGACTGTCTGAATAATTCTTTGCAGTGGTTTGTCATATCCTTAGGGTTAGAAATTATATTGCCGTGTTTGTCTTTTAAATTATCCATGCGTTTTAAATCATCATTGTTATTTAAATCAAACTTAATCGTTTCACCGGGAACCTTAGGACGTTTGTGCTGAAAAGAACTGAAATTTGGCTGGTTTTTCTCTAATTGTGTCAACTTAAAACGAATATCTTTAACTTTAACACCATAGGAAGCGTCACCTTTGTCTAAATTACATTGATAATCGTTTAGTTTACGTAATAGGTCTTTACGTTCAGAGTTACGTCGACGCGCTAAACCGACGGAAAAAGAAATTGCCGCTCGTTTTAGGCCCGATTTCCCCTCCTCCCACCAGTCACTTAAATTTCGAAATTCCCCTTTTTGCGTTCGCCAAAAATCCCACTCCCTTTTAATAGTGTCTTCAAACAAAACATTTCCCAAAAGACTAGAATTCAATTTCCAAAACCCCTTTCCAATGTTTGAAATCCCCCCCGTGATTTTAGTGCATACCATGTCGTGGTCGGACCACGGAAAAGCGGCAATTTCACTAAGGGAACCCACAGACAACTCCCGCGATAGATAAATACGGTCGATTCTTGTCCCTTGGTTTTGTGCACTATTATGCCAGGTGAAACGCTGCTGGTCGGGGTTTTGCTCCCGCCAGCAGTCTACTAAATTAAAATTTGCAACTGATTTATTAAATTCCTTTATACCGGATTTTCCCTGAACAGAATCTCCCTTCGAATCTATGGCAGGTTCTGAAACACAATTAAAATCTCCCCCCAAAATAACGTGACGAAAGCCGTGAAAATGGTGTGGCAACTTAGTTGAAAAAAAGGATTTTCTTTCCCCCCGGTCATTGGGGGCATAGACATTAATGATACGAACCTTTTTATCAGTGTTTGGTAAAGTAATTGTCAGGGACAAAATTCGACCGTTGTCATCCCGGAAGAGGTCCGTGGGTTTGCACGAGTGGCGCTTTGAAAGCAAAATAGCCACACCTCTACTGGAACTATTCCCAAAACACCAAAACCCTTTACCGTCGAATTCCCGGGTCCACGATCTGGCTTCGTGGAAGCCAGATGCGTGGGTCTCCTGCAACAGTAGAATATCGGTATTCTTGCCGTTGCACGAGCCGAAAATCCGACGGCGCTTATCGTGATTTCTCAAACCGTTAACATTCACACTGGAAATTAAAAATTCCATTAATTATAGGATTTCTTTTTTAAAAAAACCCAAACCAATTCTCATTTCTTCTTGGCCTTACGGCAGTTCTTTTTAGTTTCCCACACACCACCCTGCTGTTCGTCAGACGACGACCGCCCCCGCTTGCTCGAAATCATTGAGACGACGGAGTCCTTGTCCGAGTCCGTGGACTCCTGCTCCGACAACGGGGTCTCGTTGATGACAAGAGACCCCGAACTTGAGTCCATTTCGTCCAAAAGTACTTCAAAAATAGACCGTTCCGCCCAGGAACGCGTTGCGTCTACCTTGTTGATTCCTTTCCTGGGCGGACGCGGTCCTTTTGCCGGAGCAGGAGTCGGGGCGGGTGCCAATGGCGGGGGCGGTGCAGGCTTGGTTGGTGGTGGGGCCTTGGGTGCGGTCTTGCCGGGTGGTGAAGAGGGAGCTGTCCAGCCAGGCAGAGCCGCGCCTCGTCCCATGTTTGGTTTTCTTACAGGAGTGTTCTTGCGTGGAACTGGATGGGGCGCGGATTTTTGTCCCGGTGCAGCGGCTGATGGAGGACCGGCGTTCTGCGGTCCCGGGGTACGTTCCGCGCTGGTTCCTGCGGGTTTTGGTTGCGGAGCATTGCTCGGTCCAGCGCGTTGCGGTCCCGGGGCAGGCACGGTGCGGGCTGCCGGTGTTGGGGCTGTGGTGGGGGTCGGGGTGTCGGCGGTGTCCATTGTATCCTCGGAGTCGGCGTCTGAATGAATGCTTACATTGTCTCTGTGCTGAATGTTATTGCCGACTCTCTGCGCCCAGGTCTGTTGGTGTCGAGGCGGCTTTGGGCAAATGTTGCTGCGGTGCCCAGCTTCACCGCAATTATAGCAGCGAATCTGGACACAAAAAGCCGCCTTATGCCCGGGCGCTCCACACCGCCGGCAGGTCTCTACTTGGCCGTTGTAACGTACCTTCAGTTGGTAACCCCCGACCCACACGTACGACGGGATAGCCTTGTCGACATGCATGCGGATATGCCGCATGCCGTTTTCCCACGTTGGATGCATGACCCAGTGTCCCCGTCGTACTCCCAACACCGTACCGTACTGTCCAAGAAGTGTGATGATAGGCCGATCCTCCATTTCGTACGGTGCGTAGCTGACGGTAACGTAGTCTACTGGTCGCTGCACCGGGCTGGCGTTAAATCTGACATTCCCCGCGGCAAGTTGAGTTTCCAGGATCTTCTTCCTCCCGGCGGCGGTCCTCGGCGTCACAAGCCATCGCAGGTCTCCGAGTTGTTGGAGGCACTTGATTTCGCCGTCGGGAAGGGTAGACGCAATGGTTCGGCAGACATCCTGGTAGTTCAACTTGCTGGGCAGGTCCAAAGTGACAGTCAGCTCCCTCTTCAGGTTAGAATTAGCGTTGTTCATGGTTCACGGCACAAGTCCCAAACTGGGGTGTGTCAACGACCAGCCACAAGCCTGAGCATGCGCACGAGTCAGGAGTACACCAAAGAAGAGTGTAGGGACAGCCACGGTCAGCGTAGCAGGCAGGAAGCCCGAGCCCAGTTTTCCCTAAACTCTGAAATTTCTCGGCCATTTCCCGGCGAAAGTCTGTCAATTTTGCAGGACAAGTGCGGAATATAGATTGTTTGGAGCATGCAAAATTTGAAGTTCGTCGGAAAATGTCTTGACTTCCAAAATTGCCGACGTTTGGACCACACTTTGACCAAATTCCCGTCCCAAACTGGGGTGTGTCAACGCCCATCCACAAGCCTGAGCATGCGCACGAGTCAGGAGTACACCAAAGAAGAGTGTACGGACAGCCACGGTCAGCGGAGCAGGCAGGAAGCCCGAGCCCAGTTTTCCCTAAACTCTGAAATTTCTCGGCCATTTCCCGGCGAAAGTCTGTCAATTTTGCAGGACAAGTGCGGAATATAGATTGTTTGGAGCATGCAAAATTTGAAGTTCGTCGGAAAATGTCTTGACTTCCAAATTTGCCGACGTTTGGACCAGACTTTGACCAAATTCCCGTCCCAAACTGGGGTGTGTCAACGCCCATCCACAAGCCTGAGCATGCGCACGAGTCAGGAGTACACTAAAGAAGAGTGTACGGAGAGCCACGGTCAGCGAAGCAGGCAGGAAGCCCGAGCCCAGTTTTCCCTAAACTCTGAAATTTCTCGGCCATTTCCCGGCGAAAGTCTGTCAATTTCGCAGGACAAGTGCGGAATATAGACTGTTTGGATCATGCAAAATTTGAAGTTCGTCGGAAAATTTCTTGACTTCCAAATTTGCCGACGTTTGGACCACACTTTTACCAAATTCCTGTCCCAAACTGGGGTGTGTCAACGACCATCCACAAGCCTGAGCATGCGCACAGGTCAGGAGTACACCAAAGAAGAGTGTACGGACAGCCACGGTCAGCGGAGCAGGCAGGAAGCCCGAGCCCAGTTTTCCCTAAACTTTGAAATTTCTCGGCCATTTCCCGGCGAAAGTCTGTCAATTTTGCAGGACAAGTGCGGAATATAGATTGTTTGGAGCATGCAAAATTTGAAGTTCGTCGGAAAATGTCTTGACTTCCAAAATTGCCGACGTTTGGACCACACTTTTACCAAATTCCCGTCCCAAACTGGGGTGTGTCAACGCCCATACACAAACCTGAGCATGCGCACGAGTCAGGAGTACACCAAAGAAGAGTGTACGGACAGCGACGGTCAGCGGAGCAGGCAGGAAGCCCGAGCCCAGTTTTCCCTAAACTTTGAAATTTCTCGGCCATTTCCCGGCGAAAGTCTGTCAATTTTGCAGGACAAGTGCGGAATATAGATTGTTTGGAGCATGCAAAATTTGAAGTTCGTCGGAAAATGTCTTGACTTCCAAAATTGCCGACGTTTGGACCACACTTTGACCAAATTCCCGTCCCAAACTGGGGTGTGTCAACGCCCATCCACAAGCCTGAGCATGCGCACGAGTCAGGAGTACACCAAAGAAGAGTGTACGGACAGCCACGGTCAGCGGAGCAGGCAGGAAGCCCGAGCCCAGTTTTCCCTAAACTCTGAAATTTCTCGGCCATTTCCCGGCGAAAGTCTGTCAATTTCGCAGGACAAGTGCGGAATATAGACTGTTTGGATCATGCAAAATTTGAAGTTCGTCGGAAAATTTCTTGACTTCCAAATTTGCCGACGTTTGGACCACACTTTGAACAAATTCCCGTCCCAAACTGGGGTGTGTCAACGACCATCCACAAGCCTGAGCATGCGCACGAGTCAGGAGTACACCAAAAAAGAGTGTACGGACAGCCACGATCAGCGGAGCAGGCAGGAAGCCCGAGCCCAGTTTTCCCTAAACTCTGAAATTTCTCGGCCATTTCCCGGCGAAAGTCTGTCAATTTTGCAGGACAAGTGCGGAATATAGATTGTTTGGAGCATGCAAAATTTGAAGTTCGTCGGAAAATGTCTTGACTTCCAAAATTGCCGACGTTTGGACCACACTTTGACCAAATTCCCGTCCCAAACTGGGGTGTGTCAACGCCCATCCACAAGCCTGAGCATGCGCACGAGTCAGGAGTACACCAAAGAAGAGTGTACGGACAGCCACGGTCAGCGGAGCAGGCAGGAAGCCCGAGCCCAGTTTTCCCTAAACTCTGAAATTTCTCGGCCATTTCCCGGCGAAAGTCTGTCAATTTCGCAGGACAAGTGCGGAATATAGACTGTTTGGATCATGCAAAATTTGAAGTTCGTCGGAAAATTTCTTGACATCCAAATTTGCCGACGTTTGGACCACACTTTTACCAAATTCCCGTCCCAAACTGGGGTGTGTCAACGACCATCTACAAGCCTGAGCATGCGCACAGGTCAGGAGTACACCAAAGAAGAGTGTACGGACAGCCACGGTCAGCGGAGCAGGCAGGAACCCCAAGCCCAGTTTTCCCTAAACTTTGAAATTTCTCGGCCATTTCCCGGCGAAAGTCTGTCAATTTTGCAGGACAAGTGCGGAATATAGATTGTTTGGAGCATGCAAAATTTGAAGTTCGTCGGAAAATGTCTTGACTTCCAAAATTGCCGACGTTTGGACCACACTTTGACCAAATTCCCGTCCCAAACTGGGGTGTGTCAACGCCCATCCACAAGCCTGAGCATGCGCACGAGTCAGGAGTACACCAAAGAAGAGTGTACGGACAGCCACGGTCAGCGGAGCAGGCAGGAAGCCCGAGCCCAGTTTTCCCTAAACTCTGAAATTTCTCGGCCATTTCCCGGCGAAAGTCTGTCAATTTTGCAGGACAAGTGCGGAATATAGATTGTTTGGAGTATGCAAAATTTGAAGTTCGTCGGAAAATGTCTTGACTTCCAAATTTGCCGACGTTTGGACCACACTTTGACCAAATTCCCGTCCTAAACTGGGGTGTGTCAACGACCATCCACAAGCCCGAGCCCAGTTTTCCCTAAACTCTGAAATTTCTCGGCCATTTCCCGGCGAAAGTCTGTCAATTTTGCAGGACAAGTGCGGAATATAGACTGTTTGGAGCATGCAAAATTTGAAGTTCGTCGGAAAATTTCTTGACTGCCAAATTTGCCGACGTTTGGACCACACTTTGACCAAATTCCCGTCCCAAACTGGGGTGTGTCAACGACCATCCACAAGCCTGAGCATGCGCACGAGTCAGGAGTACACCAAAGAAGAGTGTACGGACAGCCACGGTCAGCGGAGCAGGCAGGAAGCCCGAGCCCAGTTTTCCATAAACTCTGAAATTTCTCGGCCATTTCCCGGCGAAAGTCTGTAAATTTTGCAGGACAAGTGCGGAATATAGACTGTTTGGAGCATGCAAATTTTGAAGTTCGTCGGAAAATTTCTTGACTTCCAAATTTGCCGACGTTTGGACCACACTTTGACCAAATTCCCGTCCCAAACTGGGGTGTGTCAACGACCATCCACAAGCCTGAGCATGCGGACGAGTCAGGAGTACACCAAAGAAGAGTGTACGGACAGCCACGGTCAGCGGAGCAGGCAGGAAGCCCGAGCCCAGTTTTCCCTAAACTCTGAAATTTCTCGGCCATTTCCCGACGAAAGTCTGTCAATTTTGCAGGACAAGTGCGGAATATAGACTGTTTGGAGCATGCAAAATTTGAAGTTCGTCGGAAAATTTCTTGACTTCCAAATTTGCCGACGTTTGGACCACACTTTTACCAAATTCCCGTCCCAAACTGGGGTGTGTCAACGACCATCTACAAGCCTGAGCATGCGCACAGGTCAGGAGTACACCAAAGAAGAGTGTACGGACAGCCACGGTCAGCGGAGCAGGCAGGAAGCCCAAGCCCAGTTTTCCCTAAACTTTGAAATTTCTCGGCCATTTCCCGGCGAAAGTCTGTCAATTTTGCAGGACAAGTGCGGAATATAGATTGTTTGGAGCATGCAAAATTTGAAGTTCGTCGGAAAATGTCTTGACTTCCAAAATTGCCGACGTTTGGACCACACTTTGACCAAATTCCCGTCCCAAACTGGGGTGTGTCAACGCCCATCCACAAGCCTGAGCATGCGCACGAGTCAGGAGTACACCAAAGAAGAGTGTACGGACAGCCACGGTCAGCGGAGCAGGCAGGAAGCCCGAGCCCAGTTTTCCCTAAACTCTGAAATTTCTCGGCCATTTCCCGGCGAAAGTCTGTCAATTTTGCAGGACAAGTGCGGAATATAGATTGTTTGGAGTATGCAAAATTTGAAGTTCGTCGGAAAATGTCTTGACTTCCAAATTTGCCGACGTTTGGACCACACTTTGACCAAATTCCCGTCCTAAACTGGGGTGTGTCAACGACCATCCACAAGCCCGAGCCCAGTTTTCCCTAAACTCTGAAATTTCTCGGCCATTTCCCGGCGAAAGTCTGTCAATTTTGCAGGACAAGTGCGGAATATAGACTGTTTGGAGCATGCAAAATTTGAAGTTCGTCGGAAAATTTCTTGACTGCCAAATTTGCCGACGTTTGGACCACACTTTGACCAAATTCCCGTCCCAAACTGGGGTGTGTCAACGACCATCCACAAGCCTGAGCATGCGCACGAGTCAGGAGTACACCAAAGAAGAGTGTACGGACAGCCACGGTCAGCGGAGCAGGCAGGAAGCCCGAGCCCAGTTTTCCATAAACTCTGAAATTTCTCGGCCATTTCCCGGCGAAAGTCTGTAAATTTTGCAGGACAAGTGCGGAATATAGACTGTTTGGAGCATGCAAATTTTGAAGTTCGTCGGAAAATTTCTTGACTTCCAAATTTGCCGACGTTTGGACCACACTTTGACCAAATTCCCGTCCCAAACTGGGGTGTGTCAACGACCATCCACAAGCCTGAGCATGCGGACGAGTCAGGAGTACACCAAAGAAGAGTGTACGGACAGCCACGGTCAGCGGAGCAGGCAGGAAGCCCGAGCCCAGTTTTCCCTAAACTCTGAAATTTCTCGGCCATTTCCCGACGAAAGTCTGTCAATTTTGCAGGACAAGTGCGGAATATAGACTGTTTGGAGCATGCAAAATTTGAAGTTCGTCGGAAAATTTCTTGACTTCCAAATTTGCCGACGTTTGGACCACACTTTGACCAAATTCCCGTCCCAAACTGGGGTGTGTCAACGACCATCCACGAGCCTGAGCATGCGCACGAGTCAGGAGTACACCAAAGAAGAGTGTACGGACAGCCACGGTCAGCGGAGCAGGCAGGAAGCCCGAGCCCAGTTTTCCCTAAACTCTGAAATTTCTCGGCCATTTCCCGGCGAAAGTCTGTCAATTTCGCATGACAAGTGCGGAATATAGACAGTTTGGAGCGTGCAAAATTTGAAGTTCGTCGGAAAATTCCCTGACTTCCAAATTTGCCGCCATTTGGACCACACTTTGACCAAACTCCCGTCACAAACTGGGGTGGGTCAACAACCATCCAAACGTCTGAGCATGCGCACGAGTCAGGAGTACACCAGAGAAGTGTGTACCGACAGCCACGGTCAGGGGAGCAGGCAGGAAGCCCGAGCCCCGTTTTCCCTACATCCTTAAATTTCTCGGCCATTTCCCGGCGAAAGTCTGTCAATTTTGCAGGACAAGTGCGGAATATAGACAATTTGGAGCGTGCAAAATTTGAAGTTCGTCGGAAATTTCCTTGACTTCCAAATTGCCGCCATTTGGACCACACTTTGACCAAATTCCCGTCACAAACTGGGGTGGGTCAACAACCATCCAAAAGTCTAAGCATGAGCACGAGTCAGGAGTACACCAGAGAAGTGTGTACAGCCACGGTCAGGGGAGCAGGCAGGAAGCCCGAGCCCCGTTTTCCCTACATCCTTAAATTTATCGGCCATTTCCCGGCGAAAGTCTGTCAATTTCGCATGACAAGTGCGGAATATAGACAGTTTGGAGCGTGCAAAATTTGAAGTTCGTCGGAAAATTCCTTGACTTCCAAATTTGCCGCCATTTGGACCACACTTTGACCAAACTCCCGTCACAAACTGGGGTGGGTCAACAACCATCCAAAAGTCTGAGCATGCGCACGAGTCAGGAGTACACCAGAGAAGTGTGTACCGACAGCCACGGTCAGGGGAGCAGGCAGGAAGCCCGAGCCCCGTTTTCCCTACATCCTTAAATTTCTCGGCCATTTCCCGGCGAAAGTCTGTCAATTTTGCAGGACAAGTGCGGAATATAGACAATTTGGAGCGTGCAAAATTTGAAGTTCGTCGGAAAATTCCTTGACTTCCAAATTTGCCGCCATTTGGACCACACTTTGACCAAATTCCCGTCACAAACTTGGGTGGGACAAAAACCATCCAAAAGTCTAAGCATGAGCACAAGTCAGGAGTACACCAGAGAAGTGTGTACAGCCACGGTCAGGGGAGCAGGCAGGAAGCCCGAGCCCCGTTTTCCCTACATCCTTAAATTTCTCGGCTATTTCCCGGCGAAAGTCTGTCAATTTTGCATGACAAGTGCGGAATATAGACAGTTTGGAGCGTGCAAAATTTGAAGTTCGTCGGAAAATTCCTTGACTTCCAAATTTGCCGCCATTTGGACCACACTTTGACCAAACTCCCGTCACAAACTGGGGTGGGTCAACAACCATCCAAAAGTCTGAGCATGCGCACGAGTCAGGAGTACACCAGAGAAGTGTGTACCGACAGCCACGGTCAGGGGAGCAGGCAGGAAGCCCGAGCCCCGTTTTCCCTACATCCTTAAATTTCTCGGCCATTTCCCGGCGAAAGTCTGTCAATTTTGCAGGACAAGTGCGGAATATAGACAATTTGCAGCGTGCAAAATTTGAAGTTCGTCGGAAAATTCCTTGACTTCCAAATTTGCCGCCATTTGGACCACACTTTGACCAAATTCCCGTCACAAACTTGGGTGGGACAAAAACCATCCAAAAGTCTAAGCATGAGCACAAGTCAGGAGTACACCAGAGAAGTGTGTACAGCCACGGTCAGGGGAGCAGGCAGGAAGCCCGAGCCCCGTTTTCCCTACATCCTTAAATTTCTCGGCCATTTCCCGGCGAAAGTCTGTCAATTTTGCATGACAAGTGCGGAATATAGACAGTTTGGAGCGTGCAAAATTTGAAGTGCGTCGGAAAATTCCTTGACTTCCAAATTTGGCGCCATTTGGACCACACTTTGACCAAATTCCCCTTTTTTAAATTTAGGACCCTCCTGGGGAGGGTCCAAGGGTGACCGACTTACCAAGCGCCGGAGTGAAGATATCCTGGGGTTTCGAGCCCCCCCCCCCCCCCCCCCCCCCCCCCCCACCCTTACACAAAACAAGAGACAGAAAGAACAAGCAAACTACAATAGACAAAGTGTTTCGGGCAAAAGTGCCCAGGGCAGACCGACTACCACTTGCCGGACGACTCAAGTCGTGGGGTTTCGAGCCCCTCTGCCCTACAAAGACATAACAGCGAGACAGACCCAAAACGAGAACGCGGACATCACGAACACGGAGACATACAGAAATACAGACAACCAAAAAGGACTAACACCAAACCCAGAAAAAAAAATAATTTGTCGTTAACAACGACACAGACGGCTCCGCGCAAGCACCAAGTGGCACAAAACTTTGTCCGGGGCAACCGAACGAATTCTGCGCGGAGACGCGCCTTAATATGACACTGAACACGGCGAAGCACCTGCTCCGGAGTCGGCCGCGAGCCATCAAACAATGTCTCGCAGCGCGAGCACCACAACAGCCGCCTTACCGTGCAAATAAGAAACAAAATTAAGAGAGATTCCGGGCTGGAATCCAGCCCGGATCCCAAAAGAACGCACAGACGGGTTAACGAAAAGTACCAACCCTAGGCCTTGCACGCAACGCGCTCGACCCAGGCCCACGAAACATAAACAAACGGGCGTGGTCCCAAAACACGTGGTCAATTGTCTCAGGGGCGACACAGCCGACCCTGGGACACCCACCATCACCGATGCCCCAGCGTACAAGCCGCTGGGAGGTCTTGAGAGCGCCCCAAATTACCCGCCAATTCATGTCACGAAGACGGTGACATAAATTGGGGGTTCATGACATAACGAAAAAACATGTTTTGGATGAACTACATTGTTTGGGCGCTGAGGAGGGATCGAGTTCCCCGGCAAACAACTCACACAATTGGCGAGTCGTCACCAGGTCACCACTCAACGCCCGGAAGAATACGAAAAATCTGCAAGACAAGCTTGCAGAAAAACAAATAAAAAGACGGAGGAGGGTAAAAAATGAGGAACGTCGTTCCTCCAAAGAGCGGGGAGGGCCCGCCTGAGGGACTCCGCCGCCCAGTAGAGCGCAAAGTGTCTCCACGGGGGACCGTCGCCACCCAATAAGGCCCGTACCCCACGAACAAAAAAAGCATCACACTTATGACGAAAATTGGTGACCGCAAGGCCACCTTCTGAAAGCGGACGGACGAGAACCAACCACCGAACGAGCTCGGCCTTGCCCGACCAGATAAAAGAAAAGATGGCCCGGTTCACGGCCCGCTCCACCGAAGGCGGGAGCGGATAAACCGGGGCCAAATAAAACAACATAGAAAGGGCAAGGGTGTTGACTATCAGCACCTTGCCCAAAAGAGTGAGCGTCCTCGCCTTCCACATGTCCAAGCAGGACTTGAGGTTGGGGAGGCGCTCCCTCCAGTTGCGTAGGCCCATGTCCCCCCTGCCCACCCACACCCCGTTGATCTTAATGGGCTCGGAGGTCCACTGAATGGGGACCAGATCGGGCAGGCAGGAAGGCCATGAGCCCAAAACAAGACCCTTGGTATTGGCAAAATTAAAGCACGAGCCACTCGCCCGCGAAAAACCATCAATGGTAGCGAATAGCCGTCCGGCGGACGCGACGTCCCTGACAATGCAGGTGGTATCGTCTGCATATTGCAGCACCTTGCATTGCAGGCCATCGGCCCCGGGAGCGTAATTTTTTTTTACACCACTGCGAGGGGAGAACAATGGGGTTTGTACCTTTTTAGCGTCTTGAGAGGAGACTATATAATAGGTTAGGGTTCAGGGTTAGGGTTTAGGGTTGGTTATTTTAAAGGAATTTAGGGTTTTGAATGCGGTCGGTTTGCAACCAGCTTCATGGTCTGGTTAGAAGAGAGCTCGACTTGTAATCATAAGGTCCCTGGTTCGAATCTATGCATGTTTGGGATTTTCCGAAATTTCTCGGTTTCTTCTTTTTCTCTAATAGTGAGAGTAAGAGTTGTCACTATTTCCAAGATTGTCACTCGAGAAGTGTCAGTCATTGGAAACTTAGACTCTATTCGGGTTGACAAATTGGGGTGTACCCCTCGCTGCGGTGTAAAAAAAAAACACGCGCCCCGGGAAGTGTCAAGCCCGCCAGGCGGCCATCTTTCAAAACGTGTTGGGCGAATTGCTCAACGAAAAGAACGTAAAGTAATGGAGAAAGAGGGCAGCCCTGACGGACTCCTCTCGTAACGAAAAAGGGGTCGGAAACGATCCCGTTAACTAAAACGGCACTGGATACGTCCGTATATAACAGACTAACCCAGCGCCTAAAATTAGGTCCAAAACCAAATTGGTTAAGGACCTTGAACAAAAAATCCCAGTTGACCCTGTCGAAGGCCTTCTGCTGGTCAAGCGAGATAACCAGGCAGTCAAGGTTCCTTCCATCCACATACTATACCAGGTCCCAGAGGAGCCTGATATTGTCATGGATGGACCTCCCCTTGACGCCGCAAGTTTGAAACGGCCCGACAATGTCTGGCAAAACTTGACCGAGGCGAAGGCACAAGGCCTTCGACAGGATTTTGTAATCCTAATTTAGGAGAGAGATGGGGCGCCTGTTCCGAGGATCAAGCGGATCCCCACCTTTCTCCAACAAAGTGATGATTCCCAAACGTTGGGAATCACCCAAAGAATACAAATTAAAAGCACAACGGAAGACACTCATCAGGTCGGGACCGACCAAATCCCAGAAGCTCACGTATAACTCCTTGGGCAGGCCATCCGACCCCGGGGTCTTACCGTTGGCCAAAGTAGACAAGGCCGCACCGAGCTCGGACAGATCGAGAGGTCTGTCCATGTCGGTGCGACTCTCTTCATCCAAAAATGAGGCAGAACGTAAAAAATGAGGTTGAATGTCAACCTCCACAGGCTCTTCGGTATATAGATCTTGATAAAAATCTCTATAAACAGAACAGATGTCCTCGGAGGACGACACGATGTCGCCATTCGGGGACCGAACAGAACTAATAATTTTCCTCAGAGCCTGGGAGGTCTCCAACTGAAAAAAAAGCTTGGACAGCCTCTCCCCTTCCTCGAGGTCCCGGATAGAGTGATAGAGTCAGACCTCCCGGCGTTCAATTCGGAAACGACGGAACGAAGAGAGGCCATTATAACCTCCCTCCGTCGCCGCTTCCGTCTCGAAAGACGACAACAAAAAGAAATAATAAAACGCTTGATGCGGGACTTGACTTCCTCCCACCAGAGGAGCTCATTATCGAACCCCTCCTTGGGAGTCTGCCAGCCCGCATAAGTCACACGAAAATCCCTTTGAAAATCGGCGTCAGAGAGGACGGAAAAGTTACATTTCCAGTAGCCTCTACCAACGCCGATCCTCTCAGGGGAGAAAAACGAAGAACAACGCAATCATGGTCACTGAACACACACGGCGAATGCACACAAGACACGACGCCGACCGAGTCGGACGCGTAAATTCCGGCTAACCGGCTCGACACCATGTGAATGATATTTCTGACGGGTTGAGGGATCTCCAACAATCGCTCAACGAAAAATTCGAAATGATATCGCCGAGGTCTTTGGACCCAATACCACAGGACGTGGTATCCGAACCTCGACGATCTAAATCAATATCGAAAACACAATTAAAATCCCCTGCCAAAATGACAGGGAAGTTACCCGTCAGAAATGACGACAACCCCGCAAAGAAGGTGCAGCGTGCTCTGGAATTGGTAGGGGCGTAAATTGCGCACAGGCGCACACCCGGACCTCCCCCAGAGAAACTTAAATTACCAGAAACAACCCTTCCCTCGGTATCGAAGGAAGGGTTGGAAAAAACAAAAGGACTTTTGGCGGGAAGAAGGATGACAGTGCCGCATGATGAGGAGGATGTGCCGAAACTGGCAAACATCCTCCCCTTCCATTCCGCCCGCCAAGAAACTAAATCATACTCTGACGAGATATGACACTCCTGAAGACAGGAAATGCCATAACCTCGACAGAGTTCAAAAACGCGTCTGCGCTTCGCGGGGTCGCGCATACCATTCACATTTAGTGAAAGGACAGAAACCATGATTGCGTTGCAAAATAAACCTCCGAGGAGACACTCCCGGAAACGAAAGGTCCCCAAGGATCACTGGGAGCGGGAGATGCCTGACCTTCGGACGAGGACATAAACTCGTCCTCGTCCTCAGACAACATCTCCCGCTCGCTGGCAGACTTGGACTCGAAGAGACGGGGTCCCTCAGCAACCGAGGGGCCAGCCTTGTTCCGGGGGACTGCCTCGAGGGACGAGAGTCCCTCTTACCCGCCCCCTCGGCCTCCGAGTCCAAGGAAACTGAAGACTTGCGGCGTCCTCCAAAAGCGGGACGCTTCTGGGCTGTCGCCGCAGAGGACGAAGGGGAGTCGGAGTCAGAGGAGTGGCATCGCAGCCTTTTCCCCTTTCCCTTCTTCCCCCTTTTTCCCTCAGCCTTCACGTAAGGGCTGACTTGGTCGGTCGCTACGGCCCGACACGCGGCGCGCTCACAGACCAAAACTGGTATTTTGTTCACGCCGGTGCAGGTCGCGCAACCGACCAAAGACAAAATCTCCCCAGTGGAAACATTTCCACTGCGACAACCCCTCGACGGGGTCAATCACTTTGTGGCACCCGAAGCAGGGTGCCCGACGGGGTTCAGGGGCACCGCTTTCGGCGGTGTCCCCAATGGTGTCTGAGCCGGACGACCCTGACGAAAAAGACAACTCCCCAAAAATTTGCTCCTCTTGGGTGCTACGGGGAGGAGGATTAACAACCCCCTCGGCCTTGGCCTCGGAACCCGCCTGGGCCGGAGCTTCGGCTGGTTCCTCGGCCACGGGCCGAGGGCGAGGGGCAGGGGAATTCTGCCGCACAACATCAGCCCACCGTTTGGTGGGATTAACCTTGTTTGCGTAGGACTTGGGGCACCGCTGAAAACTGTGCCCCTCCTCCTCGCAAAAAGTGCAGCGAACATGGTTTGGGCACTCGGAAACTGAGTGCCCAACCTCCAAGCATTTGTAGCACCGGGTGGTGCCACAATCCTTAGACATGTGCCCCGGATCCCCGCATCGGGCACACGTGCGGGTCTGACCCTGATGGCCGACCCACACGTTGCGGTTCCCAATACGGAGAACCGAGGGGATGGACTTGACACCCGACAAAAATATTGCCGGGTGCCGTTAAACACGGAGGGCTCATCAGGGTAGGTCTGAAACCTACCCTTATGCACCCTCCCAAAGCGGGAGAGGATGGACCGGACGATATTATCGTCCAGGTCCACCTCAACATATTTGACGGTGACCAGCGTCAGGGAGCTCGAGGACGTGACCTCAACCCCACGGCGCTGGGTCAACACCGGCTCGAATCTGCGAGCTATGGCAGGAGACTTGAAACAAATTTCAAATTTCCCGCCCGGCAAAGGTTGCAAGGCCTCCATGTGGTCTTTGGGCACTACCCCGACCTCACGGAGGACTTTGAAGCACTCGCCCGATCCCGACTTGCCATCAAGTTTTACCTCGACGACGCGGGGCCGAGCAAACTGATACGCCTTTGCAGGCATATTAAAGGAAAGCAACAAATAGAAACAAGAAATATATCCCACTAGGATAAAACAAAGACACCGAAACTTCTCGTAACGGTGTCTAAAATAAAATGCGTACTTCTATCTCCCCTGGGATAGAAGTACAAAAAGACAAGGAATTATGTACAGTAAAAGCTGCTGTGTCAACCAGACTTATGGTAAACACAACAGCAAAGAAAAACTAGAAATGTGTTCGTTGAAAACGAACACATGGCTGTTCCCCTCCTTTTTATAAACATATGTGGTGTTCGGGATGACCTTTGTTAGTGATTGTATATGAAGAAATCACGATCGTATGTCAAACGGTTGAGTTTTTATCGATTTTTAAATATTGAATATTATTACATGCCACTTTAATCTGACATGTAGGGAAGGTCAAAGGTGTTGCTATATGTTTGGATACCCCACCCTAGTCGAAGTGTAACACAGTTGACCCCATCGTGATATATTGTACCCCTTTCAAATGGCAAGGCAAAATCTGTTTGACCAATAGGAAACGAGGTCAAGCCATGTGCGCATCTTAAAGACATTTGTTAGTGATCGTATATGCAGAAGGAATCAAATTTGTAGGTCAAACGGTAGATTTTTTATTGATTTTTGAATATTTAATTACGTAATCATCTTGTCGCTAGAGGGCGCTATTTCCTACGATGACGTCATCACTTATATTTTTGGAAAGCTTAAGGGCCTCTGGTAATAACACCATTGACCCTATCTCAATACCTCCTTTCACTTTCAAACTAAGGGCCACTTCCGGTTTCGACCGGAAGTGAGCAAGGTCAAAGGTCACGGCCATATTTTTTGGATACACCACCCTAGGTCCAAGTGTAATACAGTTGACCACATCCAGATATCTTGTACCACTTTCAAATGGCAAGGCAAAATCTGTTAGACCAATAGGAAACGAGGTCAAAGGTCAAGCCCTGTGCGCATCTTAAAGACATTTGTTAGTGATCGTATATGCCACAGGAATCAAGATCGTAGGTCAAACAGTTGATTTTTTATTGATTTTTGAATATTTAATTACGTAATCATCTTGTCGGTAGAGGGCGCTATTTCGTACGATGACGTCATCACTTATATTTTTGGAAAGCTTAAGGGCCTCTGGTAATAACACCATTGACCCCATCTCAATACCTCCTTTCACTTTCAAACTAAGGGCCACTTCCGGTTTCGACCGGAAGTGAGCAAGGTCAAAGGTCACAAAAATATTTTTTAGATACCCCACCCTAGTCGAAGTGTAACACAAGTGACTTTGTCCAAATATCTTGCACCACTTTCAAATGGCAAGGCAAAATCTGTTTGACCAATAGGAAACGAGGTCAAAGGTCAAGGGGTGTGCGCATCTCAAAGACCTTTGTTAGTCATCGTATATGCCGAAGGAATCAAGATCGTAGGTCAAACGGTTGATTTGTTATTGATTTTTGAATATTTAATTTATTAAACTTCATGCCCCTTTAATCTGACACGTGATGACGTCATCATGACGTCATTAGTACTGTGCACAACTTTACATAGTGACCAATGTCCATGTGAAGTTTAAAGTCAATCATCAATGTGCAAGTGCCCGAAATAGCGTCTGAAAAAAATGGAAGAAGGAAAAGAAAAAAAAACTAGAAATGTGTTCGTTGAAAACGAACACATGGCTGTTCCCCTCCTTTTTATAAACATATATGGTGTTCGGGATGACCTTTGTTAGTGATCGTATATGAATAAATCACGATCGTAGGTCAAACGGTTGAGTTTTTATCTATTTTTAAATATTGAATATTATTACATGCCCCTTTAATCTGACATGTAGGGAAAGTCAAAGGTGTTGCTATATGTTTGGATACCCCACCCTAGTCGAAGTGTAACACAGTTGACCCCATCGTGGTATATTGTACCCCTTTCAAATGGCAAGGCAAAATCTGTTTGACCAATAGGAAACGAGGTCAAAGGTCAAGCCATGTGCGCATCTTAAAGACATTTGTTAATGATCGTATATGCAGAAGGAATCAAATTCGTAGGTCAAACGGTAGATTTTATATTGATTTTTGAATATTTAATTACGTAATCATCTTGTCGCTAGAGGGCGCTATTTCGTACGATGACGTCATTACTTATATTTTTGGAAAGCTTAAGGGCCTCTGATAATAACACCATTGACCCCATCTCAATACCTCCTACCACTTTCAAACTAAGGGCCACTTCCGGTTTCGACCGGAAGTGAGCAAGGTCAAAGGTCACAAAAATATTTTTTAGATACCCCACCCTAGTCGAAGTGTAACACAAGTGACTTTGTCCAAATATCTTGCACCACTTTCAAATGGAAAGGCAAAATCTGTTTGACCAATAGGAAACGAGGTCAAAGGTCAAGGGGTGTGCGCATCTCAAAGACCTTTGTTAGTCATCGTATATGCCGAAGGAATCAAGATCGTAGGTCAAACGGTTGATTTTTTATTGATTTTTGAATATTTAATTTATTAAACTTCATACCCCTTTAATCTGACACGTGATGACGTCATCATGACGTCATTAGTACTGTGCACAACTTCACATAGTGACCAATGTCCATGTGAAGTTTGAAGTCAATCATCAATGTGCAAGTGCCCGAAATAGCGTCTGAAAAAAATGGAAGAAGGAAAAGAAAAAAAATAAAAAAAAAAAAAAAAAAATCTTAACGAAAACAAAGGCTGTTCCCAACCGTGTTGGAACAGCCAACAAATACCGCGCCGGCTCAGACTTATGAGACCGACAACGGTAGTATACACAAAAGGGACTACATAGTCTGGGAGCCCAGACCGATTTGTTCATCATCACGAGTACAAAAGGTCCGAGGCGTGGAATCAATAGGTGGGGCAAGTGTGACCTCCGAATGGCATTTCTTAAGTTGCAGATCCTGTACCTAAGGGAGGGGGAGGCCCCCTTTTGACCCCAAAATCACTTTTATTAATATTTTCGAGTACATCGATCAAACCTTCACCAAACTATCCTCTGGTGAACCCTAATTAATGATCGGCATTTCTTAAGTTGCAAATCCTGTACTTAGTATGCTTAAGAAAGCCCTTAATTAGCAGTAATTAGCGGTTTAATTATCATATCGAGTACATCAACCAAACCAACGGTAATAAATTCTCTGGGGTTTCCTGAGTAATGAATGACCTTTCTTAAGTGTCAAATCCTGTACCAAATCCCCTTAAGAAAAGGTCAAAGGTCATTCATTAGCAGTACATACAACAGCCGTCGGCAAAAGACCCAGCGGTTTAATCTCCTCTCGTTTTATGCGGACTTAAGCGAAGTTCTCTGACACTAGGGTGGTTGAAATAATTCTGTAGAGTAAACTGGCCAAAGAAAGACGTTCTTAGTTCAACTTCTGTAGCGAATTCAATCCAGAAAATGTCAGTACCAGGTGAGACTGTGTACAACGCAAGCAGTCAAAGCAAATTTCCGCCACGGATTCTGTATAGACACGTTGCTTTCATGGAACGTTATGCACCTATCATGTGACGTTATGCACCTATCCAAAGTTTTAAAAAATGACCCATCACACAGCGGAACGTCATCACTCTTCATGCGGCGGTCGGGTTGGTGCAAGCACGGTTTTCCCTGCCTTTTGGCTTTCCAGACGTGAACACAGGCTTTTTAATCCCAAATTAATGGACCATGAAACATAATGACATCACCATTTGTTTACATATGTGCTTTCCTCCCTAACTCTGTCGTTTGGTACCCCGAGACTCCCCAGTCCCCAATAATTCCATAATCAAATGAAATTCTTATCAAAATGACAACTGTCTTACTATCGACAATCAAACCAAAAAGAGTTGAATGGTGTCCTGAATGATGAATGACCTATCGAATAAATCAGACTGAGGTCATTATAGAATTATAAAGAGCCATTAATTGTAACTCAATACATGTTATGGTCATAATCAGTGTGGCCTTTTAAAGTATCCCATCTATGCAAATGTATAATCGCACTTTTATTAGATACCAAAAAGTACTTACAGTTATAACTATTTATGATGTCGTGTTTGTTACCATTGCTTTGAACATCTTTAGTAGGATTTCTCTGAAATAATTAAAATTTTGATTCCTTAATAAAGGACGTATACAGCATGTATTTTAATATGTTATGACTTGCACGGTGCACGGAGACAGCCATTTGGGGCATTTTTTGGCAACTAAACTTGTTTCTAATGCATGCAGACGTACATTATACTTCAGGATTATGGTGAACAAAGTGCGTATGTAAAGTTTCAGAAAATGCATAAATCCGCACAGAGATTTAAAAAAAAAAATCCATACTGTCACGAATTGACGGGTGCCCATTTTAAATAGTGGAATGCAGAAAAAAAGTGCATGCTAACTCTAACATATGAATGTCTTGGATGTCTTGGTGTTCACATGTTCCGGTGAGCACATGTGGTGATACACATCACGTCTTGTGCAGAACACTATACAGATTTCGCATGAGGAGTGTTACCATAAAAGCATAAACGGACATCGGAACGACTGAGGATGCACGGTGGGCATCTAAGACCGTTTCATAGGGGAATCAGCTTAGCTCTAAACAACGTATTTGGCAAAAAAGGAAGAAACCTGCAGCTTTAGCCGTTGTTTGCTGACCCGTGATAAAGTCGCCTTTGCGAAGTTTGCGATGCATTTGGGCAACCGAAGTAAATACGTCACTTTATTGTTAGGCAATGGTATACGCTAAATATCACTGAACCGTTTCCCTGTGCTTTTGAATGGTGTTTTATCTGACAGCCATGATGTTTGGAGCCAATTACCGTGGCAACACCTCACACTTCGGCACTCCATAATGTAATCCGCGGCTTTTGACGGTGACAAATATTGCAATTGTCAATTTTGAATTTGATTACACGTGCACTGAACAGAATCTGGTAAATTCATGAAAGCGATGTGTCTACGGAACCCATAGCGGAGACGGAATCTTTCCTTTGACTGGTTGCGTTAAAAAAAACACATAGGGCCTAGTCTCACCAGCTAGTACTGACATTCTTTCGAGTGAAATCGCCACAGAAGCTCAACTAAGAACGTCTTTCTTTGGTCAGTGTACTCTGCAGAATTATTTCAACCACCCCAGTGCTAGATAACTTCGCCTAAGTCCGCATAAAACGAGCGGAGATTAAACCGCGGATGAAACACAAAACAGCCGTTTGCTAAAAGCGCTAGCCGTTCAAAACAAATGGCCTTTTGCCGACGGCTGTTGTGAATGACCTTTGACCTTTTCTTAAGGGGATTTAGTACAGGATTTGACACTTAAGAAAGGTCATTCATTACTCAGGAAACCCCAGAGAATTTATTACCGTTGGTTTGGTTGATGTACTCGATATGATAATTAAACCGCTAATTACTGCTAATTAAGGGCTTTCTTAAGCATACTAAGTACGGGATTTGCAACTTAAGAAATGCCGATCATTAATTAGGGTTCACCAGAGGATAGTTTGGTGAAGGTTTGATCGACGTACTCGAAAATATTAATTTTGGGGTCAAAAGGGGGCCTCCCCCTCCCTTAGGTACAGGATCTGCAACTTAAGAAATGCCATTCGGAGGTCACACTTGCCCCACTATTGATTCCACGCCTCAGACCTTTTGTACTCGTGATGATGAACAAATCGGTCTGGGCTCCCAGACTACGGCTAGTCTTGATGCAAGACCGAATTTACTGTTAGAGTTCGCGATCCCCACATTGTTCATTTTAGCCGCCAGAGGGCGTACCTACACTCACAACGTGAACTCGAAAACTCGGTCTTGATTACTCCGTAAGAAAAAAGTTCGATAACCTTTATGGAAGCACGTGAATAATTAAACAGCAAGGTCAAAAATTATGGGCGCCTGCGTAGAAGAGAAAGCGGTGCCTCCATAAATAGGTCATGTAGGATGTGGAATTTCTTTTCGTTTTAGAACGACAGGTGCCAGTGTATTCACACTGAACACAATAGAATTACATAACAACTGGCTATATAAACGCCACGTTTGCTTCAGTAGCTCACTCTCGGTCAACCGTGTCAACTTTGCCGTACAATCCCGCCCACCCCATTTTCCCACTTCAATCGGAATTCGGACCGGGGGAGTGCACCCCTGTCGAGTGCCCTGGATGCACCCACGTTTCCTCCAATGGCTGGGGGTTTTTCGTGGCCACCGAGCGCCAGCACACATTGCTGGTCCGACACTCGACCCGAATTCAGTTCAGTTCCGAGACACTTTATTGTCGAGACTTAGATACTGTGAACTTTTTTATTGTTTACAGCTCGCAATTCATACATCCAACTTGGTTCAGATGCTAGTTTGATAGCCTCTAAATCGCTAGGCCTTTAACACGGCTTACACCAGACGTGTATAATTATTGTTTTCAACCACATTTGAAGGATATTACATTTGTGCATGTAATTTGATCCTAATCAAGCTGATTAGCGGAGTTTAAAATAAATCGAACAGCAAGGTTCACACAACGACCTAGCCACTGTTCACCATTGGAAACATTTGACCTGTTTTTGTCCTTTTCTTGTCTCACATGAGGTATAAATAGAAAAGAAATGAATTTTCTGACGGAAGTATGGAGGAAGAAAGGTAACTTGCCGTGTACATTTGTACGTGTGCAGTGATTCACCGTGCCGCGCGAAAATGATATCGGGCCGTTTTCGTGGGTTCGACCGTGCAGTGACCGTGGTGCATGGCCTGCCGAGAAGCGGCATTTCTCGGTATAGTGCGCGCCCAGCCCAGCCCGGTGACTTCCTGTCCCCGGGGTGCCTGTCCGTGTATATTTTAATAGACCCAATGCCATGGCCAAAACATTGGACAATGTTGGACAGCAGTGGGAAAAAATCTAAAAATCATGAAAATTTCTCTCTCTTAGTTTTTACACCATGGTTTTTACAACCAAACTGACATTTTACATGGTTTTATAACATTTTACATGGTTTTATAACATTTTACATGGTTTTATAACATTTTACATGGTTTTATAACAATGGAAATCCAGGCTGGGGGCCCAAAATCAGACATGTCAGAATTTTATTTCTCATTGTTATCATCAAACTTGTTCTAACATGCATTGTTTATTTTTCATTTAATACAGAATAAAGACGTTTATAGTGGTCGGATATGTACGGAAGCTCAAATGACCATCCGCGTTACTGCGTTACGGAGATAATTTATCGCGGAAACACTGATTTATGTGATAATAACACGGAATTCCCCGATAGCCTATCTGGGAAACACAGATTTCAGAGATACCGTATCTCGGAAAAACGGTTTACCGAGTTACAGTATCTCGGAAACACGTATTACTGAGATACCGTATCTCGGAAACACGGTTTACCGAGTTACCGTATCTCGGAAACACGTATTACCGAGATACCGTATCTCGGAAACACGGTTTACCGAGATACCGTATCTCGGAAACACGGTTTACTGAGATACCGTATCTCGGAAACACGGATTTCCGGGACACCGTATCTCGGATACACGGATTACCGAGATACCGTATCTCGGAAACACGGTTTACCGAGTTACCGTATCTCGGAAACACGTATTACCGAGATACCGTATCTCGGAAACACGGATTCCCAAATCAGTATATATACAGTAACCCTGCCACGTAGACGGATGATAGCAGATGCAGAAGTGGGGTGTTGATATTGTTCGTTAATACAGGACGAAAGTACGGAGCTCTGGAAGTGCCATCCGACTTGTTGAGATCCCGTGATAAGTTATCGCAGGATGACAACATATTCAGTGCAAAATGTCGTCATCCCGTGATAATTATCTCAGGAAGACAACATCCTGATATATTTTATCACGGGATGATGACATCCGAAATGTAGGATGACGACATCTCGAGATAATGTTTTATGGGATGATGACATCCAAAATATACGATGACGACATCCCGAGATGATGTTTTACGGGATGATGACATCCAAAATATACGATGACTACATCCCGATATATTTTATCACGGGATGACGACATCCGAAATGTAGGATGACGACATCCCGAGATAATGTATTACGGGATGATGACATCCAAAATATAGGATGACGACATCCCGAGATAATGTATTACGGGATGATGACATCCAAAATATAGGATGACGACATCCAGATATATTTTATTACGGGATGACGACATCCGAAATGTAGGATGACGACATCCCGAGATAATGTATTACGGGGTGACGACACCTATAGTTGAAGTGAAACGCCGATTCGGCCAAAACAGCGGCCCGTTGTTTCAGCCGCCGATTCACCCGCACATTCGAAAATGAAGAAAAATCCAGAATACATACACCAGAGGAAGAAGTCGAAACAATTTCATCATTTTCCGAACAGACTCCCCTTCAACTTGAAACACCTAATTTTGGTTTCAGCTTCAGCCGCTGACTAATTAGTACATAATTAAGGAGTTCAAGGGACCCTTCCCCAATGAGCTAAAAAGTGAATATTTCTCACCGAAATATTCGAACGCACAACTTTAAAACAATTTGTTCCCTTCATTTTGTACAAATTAACAACTTTTACGCATTTTCTAATTGATTCTAGTCCCTGGCACACTTAATTTTGGTTTCAGCTTCAACCGCCCTTTTTTAGTACATAATTAAGAAGTTAAAGGGACCCTTCCCCAAGGAGCTAAAAAGTGAATGTTTTTCACCAAACTATTCGAACGCACAACTTTAACTTTGTTCCCTTCATTTTGTACAAATTTACAACTGTTAATGCATTTTCTAATTGATTCTACTCCCGGGCAAATTTAATTTTGGTTTCAGTCTCAGCCGCACATTATTTAGGACCTAAATAAGGAGAGGGGGCTCTTCCCCATAAGGAGCTAAAAAGTGAAGACTTTCACGAAAATATTTGAACGCAGAAATTTAAAACAATTTGTTCCCTTTCTTTTGTACAAATTAACAACTATTAATGCATTTTCTAATTTATTCTACTCCCGGGAACATTTTGGTTTCAGCTTCAGCCGGTGTTGGCTAAAATAGGTTTCCCCGGACAAATTTGGAAAATGTGTACATTTGATAGGTTTTCCCGGCCAATTTCAGCAAAAAAAACACGTTCATCATCGTTAATACGCATTAAGATTCGTTCGGATTTTTCAAGTCTGTACAAACTCGGGTTTCTTTTTCCTTATTATCACATTCTGTTTCGTTTTCGTGCACACAATATTTTTGCTTTATCATTCCGGTTCGATTTAGTCATTCTTTTTCGTTTAATAAAATTTAAGACTACATTTTCACCATTCAACAGTTTAATTTCTGTCTTTTTGCAATTGGGGCAAACAAATTAAAAGCCACCGACGCCTGCAGGATTTTTTGTCTGCGCGTGTTTTTCTTTTTCGTTTACAGTAAATCTATTTTGCACTCTAAGTGTTCAATTTAGATGGGACATAGATTATTCGAGTGCTAGGTACTGCTATTGTCTGTCACTGTAAGTTGTTCTATATTATGATATTCGTCTTTCAAAAAATCATTGTTTTGATGTGAATAATTCCTTTTTATCTTTAACCTTTGTTTGTATATATGCCTGTCTCTGGAGTCTTTTGAAATCAATTCAGGAAGTTTGGTGTTTTTGCTCTTTACTGTGTGTACAGGTACTGTTCATTTTGTTTTATATACGGGGTGTTATAAAAAAGATAATCCAACTCTGTCAGTAGAAAGCATGGTAGCATCTTAAAGCAGAGGGTATGGACTTTCCAATGATGCCTTGGTTACTTTCCTAGGTTCACGCATCACTTAGCACTATTGTCTTGAAATTGAGGTGCAAAATGGGGGTTGGTTCACTTTCATGTTAAACAAAGTCGATTATTGACGCACAGGATTGAACAAAAATGGCACAATCTTATTCAGTAATTACATTTTATTCATTCTCACTTTCCAACACAGGATTCTGATTTTTTGTTTGATTAACCACGATTCTCCACATGTCCACCTCCTTTCTCCAAACAAAGTTGACACGAAAAAAACAACGCATTTATCGAAAGAATGCTAAATTATAGAAATATAGCGAAATCGAATGACTTCGTTTGATGTTCGAATGCTCATATGAAAGAGCATTCATTTTAAAACGAATTTAAATGAGCCTCGTGTCAAAGTGAACGTTTTTATTTGCTGAAATTGGCCGGAAAAACCTATAAAAGGAGCATTTGTTTCTATTTAACAAATGATAATTCTATTTCCTTGAAGGTACATTCAGTCGTAAACAAATCAGCATGCGATTTCCCGAATGTGCGTGAATTTAGATTATAATGGCATTTCATTTTAGCTCGAAATCGAAGGCACATCCGCAATCCTGTAATCATTTTAATTTATCATCAATCTATTTCGCTAATGATTTCCCGCGCAGTGTTACTTAACGTATTGCTGGCACGACCATTTGCAAATAAACATGTATTAATGCCTTGGTTCTGAGACAGGTCATTGGCGGATATAGATGATCGAACTGATAAAATGAGAGAGAACCTTCAAAGGAATGCAGAAAGACATAAATATACAATACAACCAACAATGGTGGGGTACCGTGGCCGAGTGATTTAGGTCACTGAGTCGCAATACTCGGGTAAAAACTTGGGGTTGTGGGTTCGATACCCAGCTTGGGTACCTGTGCCCTTGAGCACATTTGCTCCATCCATCGGAAGGGATGTAAAACCGTTGGTCAAGTGTGCTGTGTAACGCACTTAAAAGATCCCAGAGCATTCTTTTTGAAGAATTACAGGATTCCCGGTGTCTATGGCCGTAAGCTGCCAATGGCGCCACCCACATATGTATCTCGATGTTTATGTGGAAGAAACTTGTAAGCTTGTAAATCAGCTTACGCGCTGCGAATTGAAGTTCATTAAACACATTCAATAATGTAGGTTTTCCCGCACATTTTAAAACTTTTACTTCAAATTCATATCCGGTTAACTTTAATTTCGTCCCAAGACGTGTGAAAAACTCAAATGCTACAGTTGATTTGGTCTTTGGTCTTTCTAATAATCAATGGTCAACCAATTTTAACATGTTTCTATCCAATGTCGTAAGATTTCAATTGAATTCGTCTCGACTGATGATCATCTACATCACGTAAGGTTTGAATTCGTCTTTATTAAACCCATTTCATAAATTTATCGCTGAAATTCGTCGGAAGGTCAAAATGTATTGGCAAGCTTTTTAAGGACATTTTCTAAAGGTCAATTCCTTGCACTTGCTCTCTTGTTTCCGAATCTTCAACAAACTTCACGCCAATGTTATAAATAGGCCGACGTCAGGCAACCATAATTTATGCATGTAAAAATTGCATGTATAGTATACGAATACGTGGAAATATCCAATGTTATCATGCAATCAAAAAAGTGACAAATTCAAGTGAAATTGATTTCTTAATGACGAAATTGTCCCTTTCGACGTACGCTTGGCAACTGCTTACGACGAAATCAAGTGATCTTTTTTTGAAAAAGTGTGAAAACGTACGAAATGATTTGGACAAATACGAATAGGAGCGACCAATTACGAAATTAAACATGAGAAATACAAAGTTGTGAATTTTCGAGACGAAATTTAAGTTAACTGGTTATTAATTTGAATGAGAAAAATGTTTTAAAGTGTGCGGGAAACCTATAAATACTCCCCAGATGTCATCATTCTCATGTAACATGACACGCTTGTTGGCCAAAAATTTCAAACTTTTCGTCAACTATTGGTCGAATAGTTTAATAAAATACCCAACAATAGGGCAAATTGTCCTCTACCAACATTTGGGCATGTAGCATACCTCAACAGTTGGGTAATGCCGTGCGTTATTTTGTTGGATATTTTGAGGATAGCCGTTGGTTAAAAAATGGCTGACTTGCTCAAAAACTGGACAAAATATCATCCACACTATGGACAACATGTGTTGCCGTGGGAACTAAAATATCAATGCCATGATGAAAGATTCAACTTCAATCGACATCAATAATCAATATGTTCTTGTCGTAAAACATCAATTTATGCACACTTGACGAATATAAACATCTTGAATACAGCAGTAAGTACAACGATTGTTTTACAGGTTTCTCTTGAAGTCAAACTTGCAAAAACTTAATTGATTTCGTAATTGAGGTATAGCAAAATAGGTAAATCAGGGTTATTTCAGGAAAGTGAAAACTACTCCTCCTCGATGTTGGATATATAGGACTATCCCTCTCAGTTTCACCTGTGGAGGTTGTCCTAATCTTCAAAAATCTTTGGACCAGTAGGTTTCACTACTTGCCCTCATCGTGCTAAAATTGATTTTTGTTTTGTTTGTTTGCTTCGTTGAGTTGATTTGAGGTCAAATAGTGGAAAAATGGTGGGGTTCAAATTTTCCGACCCCTGGGTGATCTAAGCCCTCACCGAGTCATCAAGCACCCACCCCTACAAGACCACTTGTCTCAAGCAGATGATGAAATGTTATCAGCTTTTTCATATTAGGCCATGGGCCAAAGACCCGTATCTTGCAGTTTCGTCTTAACTTGTTAGGGGAAACTTTATTTTTTGGATATAAGTACCCGGTAGTTTGAGACATGCTGAATAGTATTTGACTTGTTCACATTTGAACCATTTGCACGTAACGTAGAAATAAAGGTCAGAAAAATTGACTATTTAAGCAGCTTTCTCGCGCGGTTTTTCGCAACCTCGAGCTATCGCTGCCATTGCAAAATGCAGTGTCGTCGCGTTAATCTGGACACGAGTTAGGATTACAATAGACTAGATCCCGATCCACACTGGCTCAATAAAGCTCAGTGCCCTGGCCGTGCCAACGTGTATTGCCTTTATGATTGAGAAGGAAAAAGGAACCCATTTGCAGTCAGTAGGTCTATCCCCGTTAGCAATTAATAATTCTGTGACTGCAATCGTAATATAGGCGATGGGCCAAAATTTGTAAGAGGCCTAGAAATATTAAGCTTCGTCTTAACTTGAACCCAGACAGCAAGCATACGTCGCACCGACGTCGGCAAAGGTCGGCATAGGTCGGCGAACGTCGCCCGTCGGTGTACAACGTCGGTACGACGTCGGTACGACGTCAGATATGGGCCGGCGATTTCCGTATTTGCTATACGTCGGCATTAAGTTAGACATTTGGTCAATATGATGTTACTTTAACGTCAATATTTGACGTCAATAAGGTGTCATATATAACGTCGGTAAGACGTCATTTAAAGGTTATCACATTACGTCAGTACGTCGTCGACACACTGCGTCGAATTAACGTGGGTTTAGGGACAACAATTTACGTCATGCTTGCGTCGCTATTCTGACGGCAACCGGACGTTAACGGCACGACGTGTTAAAGACGTCTTTTTTTAGTCGTTTTCGAGTCGTGCGTCATAAAGTGGTCGTGACCAGATTTACGGTGTAAAAAAGCTAATTTGCTTCAGTTTTGGCAGTTGTTTTGATTTTTGTAAATGATTTGTTGCTTGATAATAGGCAAATTGGCAATTGTCGGGGATGAACAAACTCAAAGTGGCGAGTGATTAGAATTAAATTTGGTATTCGGTTAGTAGGTGTGTGCCAACCATGGGTTACAGGGTACAGGTTTTTGTGGAGCATAAATAGAAGTCGCGCATAATGGTAGTGTATGAGTAGTGTATGAGTAGTAATGTATAAGTAATGTATAGGGGACGTCAGAAAAATACGTCTTTTTGCTTTGCATACGACCCCACAAAGACGTTGATAAGACGTCAATAAGACGTTTGTCCAACGTTAACGCCAACTTATAAACAACGTTGTGCCAACGTTATTCGGAAGTGCAAGTTTACGTTGGAACAACGTCACAAGGCTAACGTTGGTCCAACGTTTCTTCGTCAATTACTGACGTTGATCCAACGTTGGGCTAACGTAAGTTTGCTGTCTGGGAATAAGATTTTGTTTTTAGGGATTATAATCCAGGGACCGCCGGGCCGCGCCGGGGTGAATAAATTAGATACAATTGTTGACAAATGTCCATGAGTTTTGGAAATCTGGATGCAGTGAAAAGCTACTTGGCTCCACCAGGATTCGAACTGCGGACCTTCTGCTCAACGTGCAGACGACCTATACCAATTGAGTTATTTGTGTTTGCTAAAATACGCCCCCATTTTTCAAAAATATTATTTGTTTGCCACAGTGCCTTTCTTTTAAGTGGAAAAAACGTTCTAAAAAGTCAAAAACAAACGTAATGGCACATTACGTATTATTTTGCATACACTAAAAAGGGCAATTACATCCGTCTTCAAGTTGCGGATACCCCTTTTCTTGTCAAGTGTAAACGCTCAAAAGTATTTTATTAAACTTTACGTGACACAGAATGAGATCACAAACTGTCAAATACATTAAACAGGACATCTGCAACAGCCTTGTTTTGGCATACCTCCAAAAATCACCTAACCGCGGGCAAAATGTACATTTAACTTTGGATTGAAAAACAAAGCAGCGGGCACATCCTAGGATGGTTGCTTAAACCATGGTCGCGATTTCCTGAGTGAATTCTTTATTTTTCTCGACTAATTCCCGCTGAATGGCATTAAGCAACTTCTATTCTATGGTTGCAGTCACGGAATTTCTGCCAACTGAGAGGGTTATAGTTCCCTTTTAATTATCAATCGAATGACAAACGCACGTTGAAGCTTTTAAAAATTATCGGCACCATACCATGTTCAAGAAGGAAACGGACCACCACAAAAAACACATGTATAACTAATCAGTTTGAAACCCGTGACTTTTATTATTATACTACACGATTATAAATCGTGAGTATTAATTCATGATACATACACCTTTAAAGCTTTTGTCAGTTATCGGTAAATAGGGTCCATTTCATCTTTATCTGTGCTGTATAAAGTTGAATAGAATGTTCATGGAAGAAACGGACCACCAAAAAAACAAAAAACTACGTGCAATTTAATACACTGCTCTATTTATATGTTTAAAGCAGTAGTAATTTCCATGTCACATACACCTTTAAAGCTTTTGCCGGTTATCAGTTCATCTCATCTTTATCTGTGCCGCATGTAAAGGGCAGGCCTTTTTTTATGGAGGAAACAAACTTAAAAGAAAGCATGTATATTTGTACAATTTATTCCTGATGAGTCCGACTTTTTTATATACACTGTATAGGGAGCCTACATATATATTATAATCCAAAATTAATACATGAGGGAGATTTCACCTTAAATGTAAACTCAATGAGTCCTCAACATTTCACCCATTACATCTACAGATCAAATACAGCCGACAAAAAACAAGACACATGCAGTTTACTGCAGATTAGAAAGTCAAATTGTTGGACAAAAATCACACAATTTTGGGAAAACATAAAAATAGCGCCCCTTAGCGGTGACATGGAGTGAAAAATAGTGACTCGTATTATGCTAATACTGACAACTAACTGTGGCAAGTTTGAAAGCATTTGGATGTATAACAAATCCACTATGATAAAAATACTGTTTTTTTACCAAAAACTGCAAAGATTTAAGAAAAATTGTCACCCTGGGTTAATGTGCAAATTTAGTAAAGATCAGTTAATTTTAAGTTGCCCCTAAAAAGTTAAAACGGAACTCAATTTCTAGGCCTCCTACAGATTTTGGCCCATGGCCTATAGCCTATCTGCCCTTCTACCCAATTTCTTCAAATGTTCATGGACAATTTTAAGACCACTGCACACTTCACAGCAGACTGCTCCCCAAGCACATGGCTTCGCCACGTAGATGACACCTTCATCATCCGGCTTCATTATGTACCGCAAGACCTCAAGTTATTCATAGACCATCCGAACGCCGTGTACCCCAGCATCAAGCTCATGATGTAACACAAACAAGGACATCGCAATTCCCTCCTGGACGTCAGTTTTTTCCGACGTCCAAAAGGTACACTCAAGCACGACGTCTACAAGCCAACCCACACATACCGGTATCTCCACAAATCATTTCATCATCCCAGAATCAATTTCTCGGTCAACTGTAAACCCCTAGTACAACGGGCCTACAACATCTACGACCATGGTGATGGTGTACATGAACCCCTGCAAACGTGGAAAGGTATGTTTAGGCAAGACTGGTCGAGACCTACCTACCAGACTCAAGGAAATCATAGCTGAGGGACACGGAGGGGACTATGGAAAATCAGCGGTATTCAAACACTTACACAAAGAGGTCCACATTATCAACCGGAAAGAAGTACAACTCATTGTTCCTGTCGACAGGTGGCACCCAAGACGCATGGGAGCATCAAAAATGGCACATCAAGAAAGCCATCAAAATCAACAAACACAACACAGTATCCCAAGACGTCGGCTTCAACATCACCAACATTCGGCACTCCTTATACTCAGCCAGACCGATGGGCCCTATACCCAAGTTCCTTGTCCCACTACAGCCACTGCAACAATAAATATGCATCACTGAGCAAACCAACAACCAACCACATGATTGTGATTCAATGCCTAACCACGCACCAGCATCTAAGCCCAAGTCACTCCTCTTCAGTGCACTCTTTCTTCCAGCAATCCTCTCATCTGGTACTTGAGCCCTATATCATCTCGAGTCCAGCACTTCCTCTGAAGACGAACAGAGCACACTGCTAACACCCACCGGTTCTTTTGAGAACCACACATACAAAATATGTAGTTCTCATGGTGCAACTGCAAACCGTTTACACACTGATTTCCACCATGCATACTCTCAAGTCTTCCTCAGCCTCCTATATCTGAAGTAACACACGAGAAATCCGCAACATATTATTTCCTTGTAACAGGATGGTCAGATCACACAAAAAATGCGCTTGTCAACTTCAAGTGCATTTAAACCCTTAAAAATAAATATTTTATGTCTAGGTTTATTATTACTAGACGTCAAGTATGACGTCTAACCATGGCGTCACTGGAGATGGTTGGTCTCTTTAACGGAGGTTTCGATAGCCACTTCCCGTCACTTTGAAAGTGTTACAAATGAACTTGGCATCCTTAAAAACAACATCTTAAAACGACCATAATATTGTGTAAATCGGTCCATTATTGCCGAAAATAAGGGGAGGGGGAACTGAAGACCTGTAATACTTGCTACGATTGGTTGTAACCGGACCCACATTAACCGCCTTCGAAAGCTTAAATGGAGAGGTAGAACTCCGTCAGTTTAGGTTTTCGCCTGGTGGCAGGCTGGCAGCACTACATTGGGGTATCGTCGGATACCGTATCGGCTGACCGATCCCAGGAAATCGGTCTCCCCCACTTATTTTTGCCACAATAGTAGCAGCGGTGGGATTTCTCTTGGTCTTAGTTTCCACGTCTTCCCGATTTCGCCACAATATCACAAAGTGCACC
>JBBELK010000875.1:0-46789 GCA_037783545.1 Henricia sp. BOLD:AAB3569
TGCTTGTTTTTTTGGTGGCGAGTTGGCCAGATATTTATCAAGAGGCTGGGGCGTGTAATTGGGAGGATGTCCTGGTTACTATCGGCAACAGAACGGGCTTGGAAAATTTATTTGCTGTAGATAGCAGATTGATTTTGCTGCTCAGAAGACAATACCGTTTGGTCAGTCTGAGGGGCATTTCTTGCATTTTGAAAGAGCACTTCACTGGAAAATAAAAGCTATGTTTATATTTGAAATATGGATCAAGACCATAATCGATGTGGGATATGGAATTTTGTGGCCTCCTGTGACTGAAATTTAATGGGTTCAAGAGGTTGTATAAAAAAATCTTGATATCAACTTTTTTGGGTGCGAGGGGGGGAATGTGTGTCAAAACATCAAACTCATTTTGGACAGATGTAATGACAAAACCCTTATCACTTCTAAAACGCCTAATTGACAAAATGGTGTACCCATCCTGGCAATTTGTCCACAAGCAATTCATGAAGGAGTCAAAAAATAGTATAGGCATCTCGGGGGCAAAACTGTAGCTACGAGCCTAAAGATAATGTGCTCTTTGTTTATACATATGGGTCTTTCTATAAATTAGGGGTCCAATGTTGGTGTCCCCCGTTACATTTTACATCTTATTTTTGTAAATTCAGGACACATTCTTTAAAAACTTTCCATCTCAAAGAGTGAGTACATAAAGTACAATTCATACAAAATGGTTTAAAAGCCATTTTAATGATTTTTGTACGAAAAGTAACACATCAGGTGTAACGGGGGACACTAAATGTCACACTTTTGTTTTGGACCCCTAATTTATAGAAAGACCCATGTATCTACAGTGCCCTCTGTTGAACTGGTTGTTATTATACGCACGCATCCTGTTTTGCATAAATTTTGTTTGGTAATAATGCCAAAGTTCACGAAATTCAAAGACAATTTGTCATGCGACATCATTCCTAAACCAAATTTATGTAAAAAATTATGCATGCGCATAACACAGAGCATGATTGTTGTGGTGTCAGAGGGCACATCGTCTATAGGCCTATATTAAACTGACAAAATGTTTTCCAAATGTACAGGTAACCGAGTAAATTAGCATGGTGTATGTATCAACATTATAATGACATCTACAGTGTCAGTTATCAGTCACTGCACATTAAATTTCAACATTATGCTTTGGGTTTGGCCAAGGATTAACCTGGACCAGAGGGCTTGGTCTCTCCACACCTGTGTATTAACTGAGAACATCTGTCAACCCCAAGGTGCACTTTTAAAGTAGATTAAAGGGGTGCACACTGGTTCTTAAAGCCAGTAGGCCTATACAGGATTTGCAAAAAGCAAAAAGCAAAACTACATGTAGCAAGTTTTTATGAAATAAAATTGTTGAATCTCATGAATGATGATGTCAGAATTACATGAATCTTGAAAATTGCACACAAATTTTGGGTGATCAAGCCATATCATTTACCATTGACTCGCAAGAGTGGGCAATTTTGGGCAATAAAAAGTGTTCATCAATGCAGGTTTCAAAATTCACGATTCAACCCGGGATGGACTTGGGTTCGCCCCTTATAGTTGAGTTCAACGTGGTCGAGAGGCTGTAGTGTGAAAATGCCTTAAGACAGTGTCAGCATCCGTTTTGCAGCTTGTGAATTGTTCAGAGAGTGTGTGATCCTAGCAGTTCAAATTACACAATATTTCAGTACAGTGCAAATTTCAACTACCTTTAGAGACAGCGCCAATTTCTGGTCAATAGACCTATCCAGTAAGCTCCGCCCATTTTGGAATTGACCAATCACAGCCTCAGGTTGAGGTAACCAAAAAGTGGATCTCCATTTTTGTTACCCGAGTCCTCAATTTTGTGCACAGAGCTACGGCGAAATGCAGCACGAGTGACGCAAAAACACCATAAACATCAGCGCAGAGGACCCTAGCGGATTAAAACAGATTGTATAAGACTATCCTAACCTACTTTTAATCCCTTCATAAATGAATTTTTTGTGTAAACGGGAAAAACACACCAATTAGCTATGTTGTGCATTCACTGCGTTCTAGATGTGTGTCGAGATGTTTTTGTTTGATCGCGCGCGTTACGCGTATTGCAGGTGTGTTGTACGTGCACGCACACGACCGGATACTTAAGTGCACATTTCGCTTTCGAGCATGCAGTTTCTGTGTGCGTGTGCGTGTTTCAATACGCGCTGACCAGGGCACGGACGCTGACGCACGGCACGGCCACGCGACTCTACTGCACACATGCCTCACATGTGTGGCATGTTGCTAGGCAATTTCTAAATGGGCGGAGCTTACTGGATCGGTCTATTGTTTTTACAGCTTGAATCGAGTAAAAATACATAATATTTCTTGTTTTTAGGACTTTTTGTGAAATTTAGTGACCATCTCACAAATGCAGGGAATTTATTTAACCACAAATTTAACCACTTGACACCGGAGGACGTTTAATTAAACATCTACACTTGTAGTAATTGACGAGGGAAATGGGCAAAACAGCTTATAACAAAGCAACATTGGGGTTTACGATGACAGTGCATCGAAAACACAACAATAATTCACCGCGCATAATGAGTTCAGATTTTTTCCAAAAATAAACCCGTGCCTACAGACAGCAATGTTTGAAATAATCCCGTGGTTAACTGGTTAAGGCACTACAATTTTATGAATGTACAGGTATAGGTCTATTTAATTAATTCAATTTTCTCAAACAAATCATCAATGTGGAGTCTGCTTTTTTCCTTTTAGGTAAAAGGCCTAAAAAGTTCACCGTAACCTCCGGGCAGGGTAAATATTTTGCTTCATGTGTCCTGTGTATCATAGAAATACTGACAGAGATGGATTATACCCATGTAGTGCATGCATGCACATATGAAACAGACAGTAAAGAGAACTCCTGTGTATTTCTGATTCCACCCATGGGTGTCAATGTTACATCCCATGTGGGGCATTGAGTCAAAAGGTTCACCGCCCAAATGTAAGATATTCATTTGTGTATTTATTTTAGGGAGCTGTTATACAACAGGCATGCAACATGGTGTATCCAAAAGGGCACATTGTGAACTCTCCAGTTTCTGCACAGTGCTGCAGTTATGGTACCTCAGACTGTTAAGTGATACACTGTAGGCCTACCTGTTTTCCTTGGGCCATAAAGTACACACTGGGTATGCATGAAGGAAGAGGCAAGTTGGAGCGTTCCCTTTGGACTTTGAACGGGGAGGATTCACACTTGTGCAACGCTAACCCAGGGGCCAGTGATATAATCAAGCATTGCTCGCATGCGTAAGTGCTGTCCCATCCCCTGCCAGAAACTAGTTCCAATTTTCCAAATTCAACATCGCTTTTCTGCCCTGTTTTTTATTTGTTTTTACTACTAAAGTGAATGACAGACGATCTCAAAACGGAAGCTCTGATTTTCACACATATATACAACATGCATGTTCATGTGTACGCAGCCGTTACTAGGGGATCGCTATAAAACGTGCACCTGAACACTCATTCAGCTGGTAGTATTCATGCAAATTATTTTTGAAATGGTAAAATTTACGCGCTTTGGCATGATATTTGTAGCTCACAATTAAGCGGCAAGAATCTCAACCCAGGGTGAACTCAACCCTGCTCGTTTCACACTACCCTTTTCAGGGTTGAGTTCAACCCGGGTTGAAACCAATCTCGGGGTTGGCGCAGGGTTGAAATTTCTCAAGTGTGAAACGTTGCTTTTATCAACCCCGCGCCAACCCCGTGTGAAAAGGCCTAATTTGCACTGAAACCCATCCATCACTTCCACCTGCATCTCCCAGGGTATAAACTGCACACATATCACAGTAATACTGGTTTTGGATTGTCACACTGAAGCCTCATGGGTCATGGCCTCGGAAGTGTGATATTGTCTGGTAGGCATTCCCCCTCCCCTTTTGACATCTGCTTTGGAATGTGTGTGGTGGAAAAGACATCTGTGATAAAAAAAAATGTAGAGACAATAACCACAGTAGACCTACAAAGTCAGATTCAACATCTTGCTCTTTTTTAAATGGTGAAGCAGAAATGTCAGTTTGACAATTGTTGGGTTCAACCCTGCCTGTGGATAGAAAAGGCAAACAGACCAGGGTCTGATCTGCCTTTTTCAATCTACATGTACCTGTTTTGTTGAGACTTAAGTTTTTACTTGGAAGTTTTTACCAAGGAGATGGTGAAATGGAAAGTGGTCAAATTCGACCAGTGTCTGCATTTGGACTTTTTTGATATGGGAAAATTTTACCAAGAGCGCAGAAGGGATAACTGAGCTGTCAATATAATGCGCCGTCGTGCTATCTTTTGTCGTAATGCATCGGTACAACCAATCAAACTTGGGATTGTATCACTAATAATTTTTGCAATGATTGCGACCAAAAAGAGGAACAATGCACCAAAAACTTGCCATGATATTGGGCTGGAAATTCACAGAGGCCACGGAGGCCATTGCCTTTGATGCCCCTGGTCTTGGTGCCCTCTTGCAATTCTCCCATATACTTCTTTATTTTCCAATGGAAGTGCCTTTTTTAAACTCCAAAAGACTCCTCCAAAAACACAAATGGCAGTGCCCTATCAGTGACGATTTCCTGCCCTTATCATGCTCTGCGCTGCAAGACATGCAAAGCGCATGCATGTGTGGTGTGCCGGCTTTGAAGTTGTACTCAGCCCGGATGTATACTTTCCAAAGCCACTTTTACCAATTCGCTGGATCCGCACTGGACTTATCCTCTCAGGAAAAGCTACCTGGTCAATTTTCCTGATCAGCAGTTGGCCAGGAAAAGTACATGTAACTGCTGGACTCAGAAAAAGTTACTGAGAGAAAAACATCCCAGGCTGTCTGCATTGGACTCAAAATGGGAAAAGTACCCATCCTCTAGGTAAGCTTTACCCAAAAAACGTCCAATGCGGACAGGGCTTTTTAGTGCCTACCCGGCTTTAACAAGCCTTTTTGAGAAATGCGAGGTTCAATTTTCCAAAGCCAGGTTAAGTGTAAACAGGCCTCAAGTCATCACAAACTCTGGTATACTACTCATTTATAATCCCAGAAATCCTTGAGGTGAGGAAACAAGAACACCTGAAACCAAAGATCTGCTTAAAATAAACAGGTCTGGCCGCTGCTATGAGCCCTGGAAACCCAGAAGGTCCGGCAGGCATCCTGTGGCCATGCAGTGGGGTAAATCAAAGGAAGCAGTTAGATTACAGACATCCAGGAAATGAACTCTTAGAAGTTACAGATGTGCTGAACTTGTTGTTGAAGAGACTGCCCCCAAGTTGTCCTGGGAGAACCGTAGCCCTGGGCTGAAGCGTATTCAGCAATGAATGGATTTGCCATATGATCAATTGTAGTATTTTTACAGTAGGCTCCACCTATGCCCAAGTTTGGTTGTTTCATTTCAATGGTGATTAGGCACCATACCAGATATTGCGCTCCCATGCAACACCAAGAGAAAAATTGCGTTCATATAGGGAAAACCTGAGGGAGTATACAACTGGGCCTTATTATAGCTCAGCTGGTAGAGCGTCTACTGGGTGAGTCACAGGTCTCAGGTTCAAATCCCTTAAGATCTTTCTCTCATCCAAGTTTGGTTACAGTATGCTTACAAGTACCTAAACGGGCAAACTTTTCCAAAATCCATGCACTCTTCCTAACCCCCAATTGAATTTTGCATAGTTTTGTCATTCTTAATTATATATCGCTTCAGACCATCGATTTTTACACAGAGGAAATTATTAGGAGAATGTGTTCCTTGTTGTACAGCAACTGGCTAAACAGCAAGAACAATGACTTCGTTGTGTTGTTATATCGGCTGATGTGACATTGGCTTTTATCCATTGTTTAATATCACATACGAGTATTGAGCCTTGTTTAAATGAACAACTGCGTGCAAGGTGCCCATGCATTTCCTCACGAGTTCTATTTAAAGACATTGATGACATCATCGCAAGAAAATCAGTGACCACACTCCTACCTGGGCAAAACCTACACAAATTTAGCAAATAAAAGGCATCAGAGATTTGCAAGAAGGTTTTGCTTTCGGGTTATCACCTAAAGGGAGTTATACCACTCTGTTCATCTTCAGCGGACCTTTCGCGAGTAATCAATAAAGGGGAATTTTACCCAAGAAACAAAAGACCTTGTGCTCAACAAGTGCAACTCGTACATACATGTAACATAGCTATAGTATTGAACGTAATCGCTCGAATGGGCTGTGCAGTTCAATCAAGCTACCGTTTGGCCGCCACTTTGAGCTGCAATCACTCAATCGGGCTGCGGAATGGAGTACAGGCTTCGTTTAAATGAGTTTGTGCATTAAACTATGCATTAGCGCATGTTCTATTGCGAGAAATTTGATAATTCGTAAACAGCGCAAGCCGAGAAAAAAGGTCCGGTTTACGTACAATTTTGCCGATCATTTACTTCGCCACTGTTTACAGTTTTTTTGTGCACTCGTCTATGGAAAGCCGGATACCAGTTGTTGGCGAACGATAGGGGTGTTTCCCCTAACGTGGGGGCAGTTTAATTTCCATTCTCTTTTGGCGCAATGATATTAGTGAATGGCTTTTTTTTAGAAGACATATTTACACAAATGTTCTCGCAATTTTCGCGAGTTGGAATTAAATTTTATTTGTACCGCACAACTACAGTACAGTGAGGTTTAAAAACGAAACAGAACAGCTTGCGGGAAATCCATGTACACATACAATTCTGCACCTTAAGGCACAGGCTCGTCAGCAATGCGCGCGCGCCAAATTCGTGCCACGACATACGCAGCTCCATAGCAAATGCATGGGGCTACGTATTTTGTGGCACGAATTTGGCAAGCGCACATTGGTGATGAGCTTGTGCCTTATATTAAACACAGATTACAAGATTTGAAAACTTTTAAAAACAGGATGAACAGCATCACATAAGTAGCAAAATTATGTTGATAAACTGCCTTGTAGAAATAAATGCAGTAATGTCAGAAAACTATAAACATCCAAGCATGGCTTTTGTGTTGAATGAAGTTATACCATTACTTTTAGTGGGGGTTTTCTTGTAAAATTTCCAGTCACTCCAAATGGCCAAGGTCGAGATCTGGGGTGGCTTAATTTATGACCGGTGTTTACACTGGCTGTGAGATAATGGATATACTTCGCATAAACAAATCCGGCGCCTGGATCACTGCTATCTTGGATGCCACTGGCTGTCTCAATCGTTCTACCATGGTCGACGATTTTTTGGACTACAGAAACGTCACCAAAATACGATTTTGTAATGTTACATATTGACAACCCCGCGCCCAAGGTCCAATTGCCGTAGGAAAGTGCGGGAGTAGCAGTTTAGAGGCCCAGGGAACAAGTCAGGTCAAGCTTTAATTGTATAGAAGAACAAGAAATATTGCCCTCTGAAAAGCAGATACGAACTTCAAAAAGATTGGCAATTTTAGCAATGCGTTGCACTATGGGCGCCGCCATGTTGTCCGAATACTGGGCAAAGAATGACATCTTTGCGTACAAGTCCTTCGTGCAAATATGGCAAAACAGGATTCTATACATAATTCTATAGACTGAACTGGATTCTATAGAGTTCTATATCAGTCTATAGGCAAGGCATGACGGATGGTTGCTTCACTCAAGGGGATCACCTACCTAGTCCATTGCATATAGGTCAGTACTTGAAATAAGGAAGTACAAACTCGATCATCATGATCATGTACATCTACTAAATGTGGGCCAACACTAAACAGGTACATGTACAGTTCAATTGTTATTTTATTAACACTGCAAGGACAGGAAAACAATATCTAACCATGGAGACTTCCTCCATGATCTAACCATGGATGCCTTCCTCCATGATCTAACACTACAGAGCATATCTTGAAAATGTGTGTAAAAAAATTTAAAGTGTTTAAAGGAACACACCTTCTTTGTTGGGCTATTTTGGGCTCGAAATAGACCCATACATTATTCTGAAGCGCATTCGAGAGTAAATTAGATATATCCTGAAAAGACGCCGTCAAATTTAGCCGTTTTTGAGCACTTTTGAAAAATCAAAGGTCACGTGACTTTTCGAAACCAAATTCTGGTTCCGAAAAGTCAAGTGGTCTTGTGAGTTAGTTGTATTTCCAGCCGTATAAAAGTTTGTTACTGCAGAACTGCACCAAATTCAACTCTGATTTCCCTCCAATATTTATAAGTAATTCACAAAAGAGAGACTATTTATACAGGTATGAAACAAAGTTAAACATAAGTATGAAAATTCGAACATAATTGTTTGTTTCGAGAGTCCGGAGAACGGGAGCGAGCGCGTGCTACGGCAGGCTACCGTGGAGTGTAGACATTTGCCCCGCGCAGTACACGGCAAATAGCCTGAGTGCACACACACACACGGAAGGGCGTGTTGCTTCGGTGCACGTACGTTCGTGAAGAAAAAACATGATGCCAACTCCTCAAAAGAAAACGGAAATTCCTATTCGGTCGTCCGGGCTGTCCAGTGAAATCGTGAGCAGAAAATTGGAGATATCCTGAGCAGGAGAAGAGCGAATCGTTTGTGACAAAGTCGTGAGGCTCTCGCGTAGTTGCAACGGCTGGTAAAGCGTATAACCCGTCTTTTGACCGTTTTCGTTATTTTTGCACTTCTTTAGTAAATTACGGGATATTTTGATGAAATTTTTTCGCAACGACCATCAAAAAAGTATTGTCAATGCTGCTACATCACTAAATCATGCAAACAGTAGGCAGGTGTGTACCTTTAACTGGAGTTCAACCTAAACTGGTTTTACAAATATGTTATTTGTTCAATTAAGCGGAATGATTTAATAGTGGGTCACAGAAGGAACCTTCACATAATGGGAACAAAATGTGCACAGAAGTTTACAGAAGTCCATATAATCCCCATAAGGATACCATGCATAGTGCTAGTGGCACCAACTGTTCAAAAAAATTAATGCATATATGTGAAATTTTACATTCATCCTAGATAACTCAAACCTTGCTTGGCTCAAACCAAAAATCAATTCCTTTCAAAGCATTTATCATGTTTAAGCTAGGGCCCATTGTATCATTTGTAATGATCCAAAATTTTACTTCATGGGATGGTAAGAAAAAAGTCTTTCCATATATGCACATTTTTAGTAATTTGATTGTTCACACCCTTAAATAAGCATTGATGACATGCAAAATACAGATCATGATGGGTTTAGTTTCGAATTTTTCAAAGCACAAACAAAAACTTGACAAAGTTGGAAAACAAAAGTCACAAAAATCACAACAAAATCCAAATCGTGGACTTTAGCTAGCTACACCACTTCCAAATGTTAATTATAAACAGGACAAATTCAATTCTACTTTGCACAACTCTGGCCTGGGTTCATTAACCAAGGATGTCCACTAATTAGCCCACTTCTTATGGCTTTCCCGACTTCCTCATCTCTCAACTTGTGAAATTAAGCGTGAAAAAGATACAGGTATTACGGTGTGCAAAGAAAGGATCTTCCATACTCGATTTTAAAAAAGTTAGCAATATTTAGAGAGTCAGTAATGAAAGGCATCTTGTACATGTTTCGGAATCTGACTGCAAAATATTTATGAGCTGTGGATGAGCCTGTTCATATATTTATGACTTCCTTTATGGCAACTTAAGCCTGGTGGTTTGGACTGAGCTGTCAACCCAGGCCATGCCTTTTGCTATACCAGTTTTAAATTCAGGATGCTGCGAGTGTTTCAAATAGTTGGAGAGGCAGAAAGATATACATGTAGGCCTATGCAAGTACTGTGCATGTTACATTTAGATGACAAGTAGACTTTAATACCTGACACACTTTGCTGATGTAATGGCAAACATGTGCAAGTAATGGCACACATGTGTATGAAATGCAGGGTGCATTATATACCATGTCACACAAAACACAGTAAGGGGGGGGGGGGGAGGGGGGGGGGAGGGGGAGTCAGGGGGAGGGGGGGAAGGGGTGCAAGGGGAGGCCAGCAAGTTATAATGCAAGAATTTTTGTTCTAGTGGCATGAAGTCAATTATCAATTTTAATTCTCCAAAACCATTGTTCCCTGTTTTGGAAAACCTTTATGGGGTAAAAGCCCATGGTTTGAACAAGATTGATTTCAAATTAATAACACAACACAAAAACTGTTGCAAATTGCTTTTCAACTGGCATGATCTGGAATATTTAGGCCTATATAACTTTGGTGGAAAAGAAATGGAGGCAATTCAAAACTTTCTTTCCAGCAGGCTTGTAACGAGTCTTTCTCTGCTCAAGTCCGAAGTGAAGTACACTCAAAAGCCATGTTTGATTGGACTTGTTTTTCGGGAGGTTTTACCGAGATGATGGTAAAATGAAAAATGGCTAAATTTTACTGCTGTCCACATTTGGATTTTTTGACACGGGAGAATTTTACCGTGACCGTGGAAGAGCATGCGCAGTGTCCCTTGGCAGTATGACCTTCACGGCCTGGACGTACGGTTCCAGAGCGCTTTTACCGAGTCGCTGTGTCCGCATTGGACTTATCGTCTCGGGAAAAGTTCCCTGGTCAATTTTCTGGGCAGCAGTTGGCCAGGAAAAGTAACCACTGGACTCAGGAAAAGTTACTGAGAGAAAAGCGTCCTAGGCTGTCAGCATTGGACTTAAAATGGGAAAAGTACCCATCATCTTGGTAAGTTTTCCCCCAAAAAGTCCAATGCGGACAGGCCTAAAGTGCCTTCGAGTCCGAAGTCAAGTCAAATCAAATGGTCTTTGAGTCCCAAGTCAAGTCATTTGACACCAATGCCAAGTCAAGTCAAGTCAGGCATGTTGGTCAAGTCGGCTCAAGTCAAGTAGTCACAACAGTAAATTTGTTCAAGCTACAATGTAGTTTCAAAAGGAGTCTAAAATGCTGAAACTTGCATTCGTGTAGGGTATTTTTGTCATTTTGGCCAAGAATGCTCCATTTTAAAAGATTCTAAAGTGCTAAAAAGCAATTCGATCCTCAAAATGAAAAACAAAATGCATAAAAGTTTAATTTAATTTTTGGCAGACTCCAAGTCAAAAAATTTCCGAGTCATTTGAGGTTCGAGTCTCGAGTCAATTTAAGTCATTTGAGGTTAGAGTCTCAAGACTAATCAATTGAAGTTTAAGTCTCAAGTCAAGTTAAATTTGGGACTCGAGTCCCGAGCCCGAGTCATTACTACACTGCTTTCCAGCCAATGTTTTAACACACCAGTGTGAAAACAACTGGTAAAAATATACACTTGTTTCAAGTTACATGTACATTGTAAATATATAGGCCTTTAGTGTTAAACCCAAGTTATTTGGAAAAAAAGGTTTTAGAGTGTTCATTAATAAGATACAAGATTTGTAGACAGCAACATATATAGTACATTGAAGTTTTTAGGACCATCAAACTATTAAATTTGGCAAAAATATTACAAACTTTCTTCTATTCCACAAACCTCAACTATTCTGAAACTAACAAACAGTTCTCAATCATCAAAACACATCCCTAACACATCCCTAAGGAAATGCAAGTCGAAAAACCTGTCTGACAACTTCATAGAAAATTTCACTGTTCTTTAAGATAAGAGGTGAAATGAGTCATCTCAGAATTGGAGTAGTAATGTGTAAGGACATGCCCTATATATGCAGCTAGTAAAGCTGACCTAGGAATGCCTGGGGAAATCCCCCATGTACAACATATGAACTGAAGGGTTGTACTAGAAGGAGACACTGGGGTGGAAACTGCAGCAGTTTGCCATGATTAAAGTTTGAATGGAGGAATTTCAAATTGTCAAAAAACGAGGGTCTGGGTGCTTTCGTTTGTGATGAAATTTCCAAATGAAAAGACATGTGGTGTGGTGTATGTGTAAAACACTGGCTCAGCATATGATACGAGGCTGCCAGTGCCAAGTTAAAATTTGTCAATTCCAATGTTTAATGCCTAGCGTACATCGACATTGCAACTGGAAGCAACTCAACTGATCAGTTGCCGTCGATGTGTGCGTAGCGTGCTCATCGACAACTGAGAATATCCAGTTTTCAGAGCGCGCACATTGACACGGCAACTCGGTATTAAAAGCCTAGAGTACATTGACCTTGCAACTGGAAGCAACTGCAGTTGCTGTCGATGTGCACGCACGTACCCAGACATACACACTTGCAACTAGTTGCAACTTTTCGTACATCGACGCAACTGACCGCAACTGACCACAACTAGTTGCCAGAAATTAGAACATGAGCAACTCGCGGCAACTGGGATTTTTTCCAGTTGCCAGTAGTTGCAAGTACGCGCACATCAACCTTTTTGAGCAACTGATCAGTTGCTCCCAGTTGCCGCGAGTTGCTTCTAGTTGCCGAAAACACCAGTTGCCACTAGTTGCTTCCAGTTGCAATGTAGATTTACGCTAGGCTTTACGACTACCTTTTTGGTGGGTTCCTAAGATGACGCACAATGAACAGCGTGGCCTCTCTTGGCAAAGAAAGTTGAAAAAGTAAAAAAGGCTACTTCCATTTGATTTGTGTTTTTACTGAGGAGCGGTTGCCGATTAATGCCGTGGACATGTAGTTCGGAGTAGAACCGGTTCGCGGGCCCAGTAGAACGGAGCGACAGATTTTTTGTTTAATGCCGGGTATTCTGCCGTGAACCATGCAGTGTAAATAATACCAATTGTCTTTCGCAGTAGAAACACATCAGTGTAACATCTGGGGTGCACCGGACGGACCCAAATAGCTTTCCATGCTTCTGGCATATGTGCTGTTTAATGCCAGGCACCCGCCATTTTATGCTTCAGTAGAAACACGCCGGAACAGGCCAGCTAGCTCTATCCAGGAAAATAGAGGCGTTACCCGCTACCTACCAGTAAATGGATTTATCTTCAATAAAAACAAACTACATGTATATGAGAAAAATGTCATAGCATGCTCGGGTGGTACTCAAACCATGACCTCTTGCATAGCAAGGTAGATGTCTTAGCCATTCGACCACCAAGGTGGCTGGTGCTGAGTAGCTGGTTCGAATCATTCAGCAGCGGGTACAACAACTGATATTCTCCCCGATGCAAGCTAAATCATATTCCCAGCTTTTCTAAGTGTTAGTCAGAAAAGGAAACGGACCAATGTCCAACCTAATTTCAAACTCCAAAGTTATACACACAGACGAAGCCATTTCGGTCACTGTCCTCACTTGGGGGACCTCTGCTTACAGTCAAATTGGAGGGGATTTGGGCTAAATCTGCAGAATGAGTTAGTCAGGGTTTCATTGTGAGTCATATACTATGTGATGTGCCAAGGGGATTGTGCAGAAACTCAGGTGGCTAGACAAACACGCAAAATGTGTTGACATGGGGAAGGTAGATGGGCACCCAAATAAATTAACATTCCTGGGATAAAGACAAACTATAACAAGCCTACATGTACACATGGTATTGTATGTAAAATGGTATTTAAAGGAGAGTTCACAGTGCTATTTTTCAAACAGAATTTGCCAAGATGATGGTAATTTTTAAAATTGTATCTACCACACTTAAACTAAAGACAGAATACATGATTGGTATCTCGAGGAATCAGAAATGTTCACAGATTTACACATAACTTTATACACAATATAAACACGATGACGGTAGAAAACTTCCCCTTAAATGGTTTTGTCTAAAGTGCTATATAGTCTTTGTGAAATGAGCAAAACAATTATTTTTCGTCTCGCGAGACGTAAATTAGTCTTTCCACGCTAATGGGCCTACACGTATTTGAAAAATAAGTCAATAATTCCTTTCAGATGTCTTCAGTTTATCTCAAACTTAAAGAAATTCCCTTGTACTGTTCCCAGGAGATAACTTTTGCCCAAAAAAGAAAATGCTGCCACAACATACATTTCTGAAAAGCTTGTGTAAAATGTTTTCATATACGTATGTAACGGTGGACAGACAAAAATGTCACAAGTCTGTTAATTGGATTGGGGCTAACAAAAAGTAGCCTTCCATCTGAACATACCTGTAATGTCCAAATTTGACTTATTTTGTAAAATGTTGGTGCGAGCCAAACTTAAAGGACGTGTGAAATAGGGTTTTTATTACATAAAATATTAGTAGAGGATGTGTTTTACACATTTCGGTAAATTTCAGAGAATTTGATAGTTGCGTTTTGGTGTAATTGCACATTTTCTATTTTTATGTTAATGAGAATTTCCATATTCATGAGCAAAGCCGTGATGTCATCTCAGGAAAAACAGAGGAATTCTCCATAGACTTGTGTACAAAAGTTAATGTCATTTTCAGTGGCTTCTTGATATCATGAACTATATAAGTTTGCCGAGTTTGTTTAGTACGTCATTTGCAACAACCCTAACAAGTTTGTTTGGGTCAAAAATGGATCAATGGGCTACTGCTACTGTTTGAAATGTAATGTTCTTTCTTTGTTTTTCCACTGTGGGTTCCCTCCATGACCAGAAACAAACAGCGCCCTCGCCTGACAAGACATTTTTGAAGTAGAGAAAATGTCACTTCTTTTTGAAATGAAAACAAATTTGAGTTTGCCCCTTTGTCTGCAACACTTTGATCTTTTGATTTCTGTATAAAAACAGCTGGGTGATAATTTTCACCTCACAAAACCTTTAAATGTGCAGTAACTGCAACTTTACTGTAAACTTTCCATTCTCTGCAACCCCATTATATTTTTACTTTGGGGCATACGTGTGTACCACAGCTGAGCAGAAAGTTTCCACATGTATCCTCTCAGCCGTCCAGTTTTATATCGTAACTTGATGAGACGTCAGCTCTGCATTTGACCTAATTTTGTAATTCTACCATTCAACTGCAGTACTTCAACCACAAAATGATCAATGAGAACATACATGTAGGCCTACATGTTTCGCCAAGCATAACGTCTAACATTCATGCACTGTGTACAGTACAACACATTATTAGTAGATGTTGCCGTCGATGTGTGCGTAGCGTGCTCATCGACAACTGAGAATATCCAGTTTTCAGAGCGCGCACATTGACACGGCAACTCGGTATTAAAAGCCTAGAGTACATTGACCTTGCAACTGGAAGCAACTGTTGCTTGCAGTTGCTGTCGATAGGCAACTGGGATTTTTTTCAGTTGCCAGTAGTTGCAAGTACGCGCACATCAACCTTTTTGAGCAACTGATCAGTTGCTCCCAGTTGCCGCGAGTTGCTTCTAGTTGCCGAAAACACCAGTTGCCACTAGTTGCTTCCAGTCGCAATGTAGATTTACGCTAGGTTTTACGACTACCTTTTTGGTGGGTTCCTAAGATGACGCACAATGAACAGCGTGGCCTCTCTTGGCAAAGAAAGTTGAAAAAGTAAAAAAGGCTACTTCCATTTGATTTGTGTTTTTACTGAGGAGCGGTTGCCGATTAATGCCGTGGACATGTACAAAAAATGTAGTTCGGAGTAGAACCGGTTCGCGGGCCCAGTAGAACGGAGCGACAGATTTTCTGTTTAATGCCGGGTATTCTGCTGTGAACCATGCAGTGTAAATAATACCAATTGTCTTTCGCAGTAGAAACACATCAGTGTAACATCTGGGGTGCACCGGACGGACCCAAATGGCTTTCCATGCTTCTGGCATATGTGCTGTTTAATGCCAGGCACCCGCCATTTTATGCTTCAGTAGAAACACGCCGGAACAGGCCAGCTAGCTCTATCCAGGAAAATAGAGGCGTTACCCGCTACCTACCAGTAAATGGGTTTATCTTCAATAAAAACAAGCTACATGTATATGAGAAAAATGTCATAGCATGCTCGGGTGGTACTCAAACCATGACCTCTTGCATAGCAAGGTAGATGTCTTAGCCATTCGACCACCAAGGTGGCTGGTGCTGAGTAGCTGGTTCGAATCATTCAGCAGCGGGTACAACAACTGATATTCTCCCCGATGCAAGCTAAATCATATTCCCAGCTTTTTAAGTGTTAGTCAGAAAAGGAAACGGACCAATGTCCAACCTAATTTCAAACTCCAATGTTATACACACAGACGAGGCCATTTCGGTCACTGTCCTCACTTGTGGGACCTCTGCTTACAGTCAGATTGGAAGGGATTTGGGCTAAATCTGCAGAATGAGTTAGTCAGGGTTTCATTGTGAGTCATATACTACGTGATGTGCCAAGGGGATTGTGCAGAAACTCAGGTGGCTAGACAAACACGCAAAATGTGTTGACATGGGGAAGGTAGATGGGCACCCAAATAAATTAACATTCCTGGGATAAAGACAAACTATAACAAGCCTACATGTACACATGGTATTGTATGTAAAATGGTATTTAAAGCAGAGTTCACAGTGCTAATTTTCAAACAGATTTTTCCAAGATGATGGTCATTTTTAAAATTGTATCTACCACACTTAAACTAAAGACAGAATACATGATTGGTATCTCGAGGAATCAGAAATGTTCACAGATTTACACATAACTTACACAATATAAACACGATGACGCTAGAAAACTTCCCCTTAAATGGTTTTGTCTAAAGTGCTATAGTCTTTGTGAAATGAGCAAAACAATTATTTTTCGTCTCACGAAACGTAAATTAGTCTTTCCACGCTATGGGCCTACACGTATTTGAAAAATAAGTCAATTCCTTTCAGATGTCTTCAGTTTATCTCAAACTTAAAGAAATTCCCTTGTACTGTTCCCAGGAGATAACTTTTGCCCAAAAAAGAAAATGCTGCCACAACATACATTTCTGAAAAGCTTGTGTACAAATTTTCCATTTACGTATGTAATGGTGGACAGACAAAAATGTCACAATTTTGTCTGTCCACCGTTACATACGTACATGTACAGTGTATATGAAAACATTTTACACAAGCTTTTCAGAAATGTATGTTGTGGTAGCATTTTCTTACATTTTTGGGAAAAAGTTATCTCCTGAGAGTACAAGGGAATTTCTTTAAGTTTGAGATAAACTAAAGACATCTGAAAGGAATCATTGACTTATTTTTCAAATAGGCCTATTAGCATGGAAAGACGCACATTCATTTCGCCCCAAAACCACCTCGCCCTGGACCACTTCGCCCTGAAGCACTTCACCCAAAGGCAATTTCGCCCCAAAAGCACTTCGTCCAAACACAGTACACTACCTCGCCCAAATGCCACTTCGCCTAAAAACAACTTCGTGCGCAGGCCGGGCGCCGTGGTTCAGGGCGAAGTGGTTTTGGGGCAAAGTGACTGTAAACCATTTTGACTGTTTTCTCAAAAGTTAGACGAAGTACGGAGCTGATTTTTGTTCCGGTTGGTTTTAATCATGCATACCTTCAATCACACAGGGGGATGAAACTGTTTTACCAATCATAGCTTTGTCCACATATGGCCTTTTCAAGACTGACTTTGCAAGATTAATTGCTTATCTAACGGTAACCGCAAACTGATCCTGAGCTCGGTATCGAACCCTCCGCCAACGCGAGACAAAAATCTCGGGGTCTGATCCAGGGCCAATTTGGTTCCGAGAACGTTTACACTCAGTTTGTGATCCGGGGCTGATCCCGAGCTCGGTGTTCGACCCCGAGCTCGGGATCAAGTGTAAACAGGGTGTCTGAAACTGTAGCTCCGGAGTTATCATCACCGTTTGAACAGGAGGGCATTTTGGACTATATAACTCACTTTAGCTCCAGCGAACCCCCACCGAGTCTGTTAATTGGATTGGGGCTAAAAAAAGTAGCCCTCCATCTGAACATACCTGTAATGTCCAAATTTTACTTATTTTGTAAAAGGTTGGTGCGAGCCAAACTTAAATGTGCAGTAACTGCAACTTTACTGTAAACTTTCCATTCTCTGCAACCCCATTATATTTTTACTATGGGGCATACGTGTGTACCACAGCTGAGCAGAAAGTTTCCACATGTATCCTCTCAGCCGTCCAGTTTTATATCGTAACTTGATGAGACGTCAGCTCTGCATTTGACCTAATTTTGTAATTCTACCATTCAACTGCAGTACTTCAACCACAAAATGATCAATAAGAACATACATGTAGGCCTACATGTTTCGCCAAGCATAACGTCTAACATTCATGCACTGTGTACAGTACAAGACATTAGTAGCCAGGGTCTCAAGCAGAATATGTCACTTTGGGTGCCCAAAGGCAAAAAAGCATTCAAGTTCATTCAATCAATTAACAGTTGGACCCACAGTGGGATGCCCTGTAGCCACTTGGGCAGTACCAGGGCACTATAGGCTTGTACCCAGGTGATAATAACTGCACTTGTACCTGATATCGATGATTTATAGGGTAACAAGGTCAGCTTTTTAAGCAGGATGACTTTTTAAAATGATTTACAATGGACCAAAGTTAGTTGGTGGCAATTTTCTTGCACAGGTACAATTTATACTTTGTGAAAGTTAAATCACTTGGCAAAAGTTAATTCAGAAATCAACTGTTGTGTGCATGCTTCTCAAATCAGTTCATGAGATTAGCCTTTTGGCCTGTTGTGATTCAACCTGTAATACCTGGCCTTGTGGGACAATATACGTTGTCAAAGAGTCAACGATTTCACAGAAAGACTTAATACATACATCCAGGTGTGATGCTTAAAAAAGCTCTCTCTAAATCCTCTTCTTCCTATCATTAAGGTACAGAGTATTAACAGCGTAAAGAGTATTAACAGCAATTAGGTAACAAAAGTTACACTGTCACTATGGTTTTGTCATACACTTGTCCCCCGCATTAGGAAGTTGGAAATTGAGCAAAAGGAAATTTGGCTGAACACCTCTCAACCTAAACAAACCATTGCAATCTGAATTTGCAATGGAAGATTCCAACTTGGTTGTGTAAAACTGTATAAAAATGAATGTCACATATATTGGTCACATATTGGTTGACTGTTGCTCCCACATTTTGTTACAAATAATGCAGGTTTTAATTGAAAGGCTGCAGTTTCAGAGTACTATTGACTGATGGGATTCATATAGGCCTAAATATACTCTAGACGTGGTTCTATTGAGACCCATTAACCGGATAATGCCGGAAAAATACGGAAATTGTGATCAGTAGAAACAGGTGTTATCTTTTCCGGTAAATAACGGGCAGAATTTTCCCCGGCAATTTTCCTTCTCGAGGAAGGAAAATGCTGGGGAATTTATCCAGTAAGTGCCACTAGAAACATGCACCAATCCGCCCGAGTGCGCATACAGGGAAGAAAACGTAAACATGTGACCGCACAGTGACTGATCCAATGCACATATGACCCCCTTTACCCAGCAAACTTCATAGCGTGACGAAGGTCAAGCTCCGCTATTTTCTGGATAGAGTGGCTCAGTAGAAACTTCTCGTTTCCTGCATTTACCGGTAAATGGGTTTACTGTTAAAATCCCGGATCTTTAAAGTAACATAAAATGTAGCATAAAAACTGATTTGGATGCAGCAGGAACACTATCTCAACTTCATGGAATGACCCACACACGGACACGGAATGACCCACACATGGGGTGTTATGGCCGAGCGGTCTAGTGCGTCGAACTTAAGTTCCTGTGCTAGTACTAGAATGTAGGTTCGATTCCTGGCCGCGACAGGTTGTGGCACCTGTGCCCTTGAGCAAGGCACTCAACCACACTTGCTCCCATTCCTGTAATTGGCGGTCCCTCCGGTGTTGGATGTAGTATATAAATAAATTTTAAAAAATTAAAAATTTAAAAAAAAAAGCTTTACAAAAACTGACTTACTGGGTTTTGGTCCCTTGGAAGAAAGATCCTCATCTGCAACAAAACACCCAAGAAAACCACCAATTAAAAACAAAAATGTTTTCCATGCAGTGAAAACAAAAAAGTTGTTATGGCCCAAACACAAGACCATTATTTTCATGATAAAATATGCACATCCCCTATTAAAAACAGGTGAAATTTGCCAAGCATATAAAAACTATTTTTAAATTGGTCTTGCCCTGGTCTTTAGCTAAAATTCTGAAGAGAGCGATTCCAAGACAAAGATCGAGAAGATCTAGAGCATGCAAGACCAAGACCACACAAAATTGAAATCAAGACTGTCTTAACTACAACACTAGGGAGCTTTCGATTACATGACGGCGACGTTAAATACACCAAAATTACGTGAAAGTCAAAATGGCTTTAAGTTGCACAGGAAATTTTGTGCAGCGACGGTTGCGGTCAGCTTTTTTTTCCACGTAGTGTCTCTCTCCGTCGTCCAATCGAAAGCTCCTTATTGTTATACTGGTATTTAGGAAGCCTTGCATTAAATGAGGTCACCAAGGTCAATGGCCTCATGTTCTACCGAGTTGGCCCTGATGCCACTTCAATATATACACTTTTTCTGAGGCCAATTTGGCCAGCATGCCCTATCCTCTTTAAATTTCATGAGGTATGTAGACACTAATAATATGTACACATTTGGAATGTGGAACAAAGGTACCATTTTATACAGGGAAAAAAATCATGTGGTTTTTGTTACCACCGATATCAACACTTTTAATCGATTTTTCTTGTCAACTGAACTCATGAAGTAACATTTTGGGTCACTGCAAATGATGTAAAGGACATGTGAAATAGGTTTTTTATTAAATATAATATTAGTAGAGGGTTTGTTTTACACATTTCGGTCAATTTCAGAAAATTTGATTGTTCCGTTTTGGTGTAATTGCAAGATTTCTATTTTTATGCTAATGAATTTCCATATTCATGAGCAAATCCATGATGTCATCTCAGGACAACAGAGGAAATCTCCATTGACTTGTGTACAAAGGTTGTTGTCATTTTCAGTGACTTCTTCATGTTATGATCTGTATCAGTTTACTGAGTTTGTTTAGTGTGTCATTTGCAACAATCCAAACAAGTTTGTTTGGATCAAAAATGGATCAGTGGGCCACTGTTACCGTTTGAAAAGTAATGTTCTTTCTTTGTTTTTCAACTGTGGGTTCCCTCCATGACTAGCAATAAACAGCGCCCTCATCTGTCAAGAAAATTTTGAAGTAGAGAAAAGGTCCCTTCTTTCTGAAATGATAACAAATTTGAGTCTGCACCCTTTTCTGCAACACTTTGATCTTTTGATTCGTGTATAAAAACAGCTGGTTGATAATTTTCACTTCACTAAACCTTTAAAAGTTCAAACCACCACAAATCAAGTGAGTGATATGAAATCTGTCACATGGATGGATTACTGAAGTCAACAATAATGGCCAGGAGTAATTGAATCAGGCGTCTGTCACTATTATCATTTAATTGGGTGTCTGTAACAGACTATAGTCAGGCACACCTCCTGGGGCTGCAACACCATACCATGCAGACACCTTGGCTTTGTATTGGGAGATGTATTCTCTGATTCAAGCAATGATCAACTTTGGTCGACAGCAACCAAAGCTTACCACTGATTAGCAATGACCAGGATAATTGTAATGACTCGAGTCCCGATTTTCACTGACTTGACTTGGTTTGGTTTGAGACCCCTGAACTTCAACTGACTTGACTTGACTTGACTCTCGAACCTCAAAAAACTTGACTCAACTCGGACTTGACTCGAGTCTGCCGAAAATTGCACTTTTATGCATTTCTTTTCATATTGAGGACCAAATTGTAAATCAGCAGGACAGATACACTAAGCATTGTTTTAACATACATGTAGATCATTCTTGGCCAGAACAACATACCCTACACTAATGCAAGTTTCAGCATTTAGACACATTTTGAAATTAGCTTCAACAAATTTACTGTCTTGACTACTTGACTTGAACCGACATGACCAACATGCCCGACTTGACTTGGGACTCAAAGGCCATTTGACTTATTTAGGCAGTTTGACTTGGCTCGACTTGGGAATCGAGAAGGAGACTTGTTACAATCCTGGCAATGACCCAAATTTTTACTTGAGTTGACAAGAGAAACCCCATTTAAAGTGTTGATATAGTAGTGGTAACAAAACACCACATATATTTTTTGTCACTTAAAGGCACAAGCTCGTCAGCAATGCGCGCGCACCAAAATCGTGCCACGAAATACGCAGCTCCATAAGGCATACAAAAAAAATATGTTATGTTGGCGTAACCCGACCGACCCTAAAAATACGGCCGACCCTGGATATTTTTATTTTTTTCAAGGGAAGAAATTTAATGATTAATATCTATATGTTTCCATCAAGGAAAAATGTGGATCTGCGGTCATTTTTGATCGCTTAAAACGGATAAATTTGAGTCAACAGCTTTTTGTCTGATTTTGGTTTCCACTTTTTCATGTCATTTTCGTTGCTGGGAGGAAAAAAAAAAAAATAAAAAAAAAACACAATCCCGACCTACCTACCCTATTTTTTGGGGCCCGTTACGCCAACATAACATATTTTTTTTTTATGCCTAACAAAGACATGGAGCTGTGTATTTCGTGGCACGAATTTGGCACGCGCACATTGCTGACGGGCTTGTGCCTTTAACACAAAAACTATGCTATTTTAAACTTTACTGCTTCTAAGGAGGGGGAATTTCTACAGGCAAGCTAACTAATGTTCTTATTTAGAAATGCAGTTCCTGGAAGGTGTAAAACAGTTACATCTGCAAATGATTTAATGGACCTTTATTAACTCCATTACAAAGTTACACAATGTAGACTAGACCTGAAGTAAATAAATTTTCATGTTGGGAATGTTAAACTATTCATGCATGGCGGCTGTTACTAATCAGTGGGCAAAAGGCCTGTAGACAGATCTATAAGTGGGATATTCTTGGATAAAAATAATCATAGAGCATGCATTAAATGAAGAACTTCTTGGAAGTACTCAAGTAATCTTGGTGCAAGATAAATTAGCTAGATGTGGTATAGTAAGGGTCATATAAGGACACACGTACTGCAATTCGTGAAATTTAAAGGTCCTACTGAATCATGACTTGCAATGCATCAAAGTTTTACTCAAGAAAAACACCTTGCTCGAATATTATAAGTTTTACACCACATGAACTGTTTTCTGCCAAAATGTATAGGAAATAAACAATTGAAGATGGTTTTAAAAAAATTATAAAACGTCCTAGGCTGTCCGCGTTGGACTTAAAACGGGAAAAGTACCCATCGTCTCGGTAAGTTTTTCCAAAAGAAGTACAATGCTGACAGGCCTATAGACCGTATAAAATAGCCGCCATTTCGTGGGGCACCTTTTGTTACTTAATTAAACTGTTCAACAATGGAAGCACAATATATGCAACCATGCATGTCCTCAAGTAACAAAGAAACTGCCCAACAAAATGGCAGCTATTCGATACGGTCTATAGGAAAGTCTGCTCAGTGAGTTTAACAAAAACATTCCATTCCAGACATGCCTTATGATGACCAATACACAGTCATCCATCATACAAACCTTCAATCAGGACAGGACATTCAATGGGTGATGCATAGGGTTAAGGGGTTTGACAGGGGATTATCTTCTTGTTATGGGGGATTTACTGCCAATTTTCTGCACTTCAGACATCAGTTTCTGTATGGGCATGCCCTGGGGCCAAGTGTCATGAAACAGGGCGTGGGTGGGATTGGGCAGTTGACCAATGGACACAATAGCAGCAGGCCATTACACATTGAAAGGATAGTCTGACTTACTTGACTTATCCTGATTATGGGTCATTGCATAGCTTAAATATGGGGGTTTGTATGATCTCCCAAACCACTGGTCTGATTAACACAATTTTGTTTTAAAGATTTATGCATGTCAAAACGTATTTTGAGCCAAAATATTCTATGTTATTTATCATTTAGGTTCCCCTTCTAAGAAGCCCAATGTAATGTTTGCAGACTCAACAATTCCAAGAAATTAAAGAAAAATCTATTTGACAGTATGATAGCATACATTTTATGCAAACTTTGCAATTCATGCTTATTAATTTCTCAGAAAACCGGTTGATGCTTAAGTACAGTAGGCCTATGTCTGAAATTATCATCAAATGAACTATAAATACCCAATGTGGTTTTTCGTCCCAATTGAGTTTTATGTTTATTATGAAAAATATATTTGTGCAACCACTTGTTTAAACTGTGATAAGTGCGGGGTGTGGAAATGGGGTTTTCCCAGGCAATGTACATGTATTAAATTCAGACTACACAAAACATTTTGCAGAGGACTTAAAATCCAAACTTATTGGTACCCTTTTAAAGGAGTATGACCAGCAGTATGACCAGCAGTATGACCAGCAGCCGATTTCATGAAACTTTACGCAATTGCGCAAGTCCACTTACGCCATTACTTGCGCAATTGCGTAAGGTTTCGTGAAATCGGCTGCAGATCACATTTGTTTCCATAATTCCCCGGGGCTTACACCTCATGGGTCCCGAGATTTTTATATCGATATATTTATATAGGAATGAGCAATCTCGGGGATGGTGCAGGGGTGAGACTTTCGAGTAGGAATCGGGGCTTATTTTCACCCCTGCGTCGCCACAGGGCCACCGCCGAGATTTTGTCTAGTGAATAATGTAAAGCCCACTTTATGCCCATTTACACTGGAATCGGCTTTGCTGAATCAAACTCTGCATTCTCCTAAAAAATGAGTTGAAGCCAGGTAGGCACCAAGTGTAAACAAAAAGGTAGATTGAAAAAGGCAAAAAGCGCGTAAAATGATGAACCAGGTTGGCGAGCACTTTTTGCGAAGAACATCAGTGTCGCATTTAAGAGGTCAGTTGTACAATGCCAACGGCCAAAAGGAAATCCAAATGCGGATGCACAAAAGAATTTAGATTTTTTGTTTTTTGGGTTTTTTTTTTTTTTAAATAAAACTCAAGTCTAGACAGGGCTTTAGCAAGTTTTACCAAATGTCCCAAGCAGACGGGAGCATATCACAAGACCTGGCCTAGATGCCAACATACTTGGCACTTAGCACGGCATGGCTGCCACTCAATGCAACACTGTTGTCATCTGTTTGTTTACATCTTGTCTAAAGAGACCCTGCAGTGTCATAGAGCCAGATGACGTCAATGCTGGGTCTACCAGTACTTAGGGGACAATCCCACTGTTCCAATTCCCATCACACCATTTGCCACAGGGTTAGCCCTGGCCCTTGCCCTCCTCACAGCTAACCCACCCTCTTCAATGCGACTACGGAGACACTTCATCAATTGAACTGAATTCCTTGCTTTCCTGCAGCAATAGGCATGTTTCTATTGACCCATTTGCTGGATAATGCCAGGAAAAGACAGAAAATGTGATCAGTAGAAACGGGTCTTATCCGCCGTTTTCCAGTAAATGGAGGGGAGAATTTTCTCCAGCAATTTTCCTTCTCAAGAAAGGAAAATGCCGGAGAAATTATCTGGTAAGCGCCAATAGAAACACACACCATTCTGCCCGAGTGCGCTTACAGGGAAGAAAATGTAAACATGTGTGACTGACCGCACAATGACTGATCCAATGCACGCGCTTGACCCCTGCATGTGACCTTTATCCGGCAAACTCACGTAGCCTGACGAAGGCCAGCAAGCTCCGCTATTTTCTGTATAGAGCGGCTCACCTGTAAATGGGTTTACCAGTAAAATTCCGGATCTTCAATAGAAACACGCTAAATGTTGTCAGTAAGAGTATATTCTTTTAAATTTTTAGATTGTCACAACTCACATTGACTATGTGGACTGTGACGTAATGACATCGACGTTGAGGCTTTGTGCATCTACATGTATAAGACGTCTCTCTCGTTCAATGCCACAATCGAAAATGCAGCAACTGTGGTTTTGGCATTCTTGACTGTGGCAGTGGATGAGAGAGACGATTTGATGCATGTGAAAAGCTTCAACATTGACGTCATCACAATGCAGTCGATATTAATCTAAAACTCCCTAATATACATGCCAGTACACACTGAGAAAATTCTTAGTGAAATGCTTAGCCCCAATAGAGTACTGTATAGAGTAAAAATATCGCCCTTTGTGTGTTGCAAAGGTTACTATACCGGTAAGCATGTTCCCATTGGACTGTCTTTCCCGCTACTCTGCGGGAAGTTACTGTGACCTTGCGAGAACATTCCTCCGTGTAATCTTTGCGTGCGTTCCCATTTTCCACTTGTTTTCAGTGCTCATGCGGAACGTTACCGTGTAAACTTTCCCTAGCCCATTATTTACTGCATGCTCATGTTTTTACAGGGCGAAACTGTTCCCACTGGACTAAGGGTACGTTCAGACGAGGCATAAGTTAATCGTTAATCCGAAAATACTAAGTTATTCCACCCGCGGAGGAATAAGTTACGCCACCAAGGTGGCGTAACTTATTCTCGCGAAAAGTGGAGGAATAGCGCAAGTTGCGCCAAGGATAACGATCACCCCCTGCTGCGCTGAGTCGTAAATTTCCGTTGGAACCAACTGACCTGCCACTTCCTGTAGTATTCGCGCTGACCTACCCTCCAGTACCGTAATATCCACGTGTAATTCTGATGAGAGAACAACTGGAAAATGGCTGCTGAAAAAATCTACTCAAAATCGTGGATCAAATTGGCAAAGTCGGGAAATCCTCGCTCCTAATAAATATTTGGGGTGACGAGGAATTCTGTCATGCCGATGATGATCCTTTCACGAAGGAGTTATCAAGTTTAACAATATAATTTTCTAAATTTAAGTTTGTTTTAACAGATATATAGAAAGAACAAAGTCTATTATTTACAATATCACTCTGTCAATTTTGGTTGGCAATATTTGTGCGTACATACATGTACGTACGTATGTACGTACGTACGTACGTACGTACGTACGTACGTACGTACGTACGTACGTACGTACGTGTGCAGTACATGTATTTGTACATGTGCAAGTACTGGGCATTTATATGCGGCGCGGCGCCGTTTTCCCGCACGCGCGCTTGCGTGAAGGTCACCTCAGAAATTTGGCGTTGCATAACCTCAGAGGAATAACTTGAGCCACTTTTATTGTGAAGTGCCGGCGTAACTTTTCTGTATGAACGCAAGCGTATTTTGGATTAAGGAATTATTATCTAAACAACCCAAGCGCCATTAAAAAAGTACCAACTTGTGCCTCCGTCTGAACGTACCCTAAAATACAGCCCTGTAAAATTACTGTGGCTGAGCGAAAAGTTTCGGTGGCCCCTCTCGGCCTGTACGTTTTACATCGTGGCCGCTGTAAATTGACAGGGACACTAGTTCTCCGTGTGTCCCCGTTGGACTTAATTTTGTAATTCTACTGCACGACCACGGTAGTTTAACCAAAAATAGTCCAATGGGAACACCGTGCACTTATGTCTACACTAAAACCAGCAAACTGTTGTCCTGCACTTTTAGCAATGGACATTTCCAATTGCCACTGATTGTTTAGACCCAGTTACCCTGGCAGTTGACGTGACATTTTAGTGGTCTATTGCTCTATCCTTCAGATGTAAGTCACATTTACCATTTCCAGGCAAAATCGCCTTGCATATAGAGTGCAGACATAACAGTATATTTCAAAGCATTCAGTCATTCACACCATTACTGATATAGCGTACCACGCAGACAGTATCTTGAACTCAACATCTGAAAAAATAAATTTGAAAAGAAAGTCTACTGAAGTGTCAACTGCAACACTGGGTGGCAAAAATTCACACTCCTGCAGAAGCTTGTCTAAATAAAGATATTTGTGTTGGACAGTTCTGCTCTGCAGCCAACCATAAATTGTCCTGTCTGCTTTAACGAATAAAGTAGCTTTTTGTTTTTTAAACAGGCTTGGCTTCCCTAGCATATTCTGGACTCATAATTCACATGATTTACGTCCGGTAATCAATAAGGATTAAATACTTGACAGCTCCATGACCCATGAGAATTCCCACGCTCTGCAAACATACATGTTAGCTTCAGTAAAACAAGTAATAGGCAATCGGTTTCTATTTCTGGAGAACTAAATGTAGGGAGTGTACATGTATGTGTGAAGTCTGGCATACGTGCACTGTCTGACCGGTAAAAAATGTGACTCGAAAAAGAAAAGAAAAAGGCCATGCAGTAAAATTACATGGATTTAAGTTGACATTTAGGTCTATACATGTGGATCATTGGAATCCGACTTTCATGTGAGACTACGCATTGGACATATTGCATTTCATAGTACATACGTGTGCCTATAGGAATTTTTAAGCCGGCTGTGTCTGCATTGGAGTTTCTTTCTGTCTACTTTAGGACCATCCATATTTAGTATGTATGCACAAAAGGGGAGGGGTGGTCCAATGCGTACACCAAGTTACAGCTAGTGTATATATATACCACTGTGCCTTATAGCTCAGCTGGTAGAGCTCTGCCCGGTTAGTCAGAGGTCTCGGGTTCGAATCCTGATAAGGCCCTTATGATTTTTCTCTCATCCCAAGTTTGGTCGTTTCATTTCAATGGTGATTAGGCACCATACCAGAAGTTTCAGATTGATGACATATATTTTGCCAAAGTTTGGATACGGGGGAGGTGAGGGGAGAGCTAAATACTTTGCACATGACCCCTTTTACCGAGACCATGGTGAAGATTTGTGTAGTAATTTTTTTTTTCTCACAATTCAGACTAAAATTTGAAACAAATTTATTTACCATAAGCGGTCTTCCCACTGGAGATTTTTAATTGCCGTGATTGTGCAATAAAATTTACCAGATTAAGTTCAATGGGTCTTTAGGCCTGTTTACACTCAATTTGCCTTTGCCGGATTAAACTCTGCAATTTCCAAAAAAGGCGAGTTGAAGCCAGGTAGGCACTAAGTGTAAACGCAAAAGGTGATTTGAAAAAGTCACCTTTTTCAAGTCAACTTTTGGAAAGGGTTGAACCCCACAATTGCGGGGTTGAACCCCACAATCGTCAAGGTCGCTTGTAGTGTAAACGCTACCCGAATACAGATTCGGCAATATGAGTGTCCTATGGGCAGTGCAGACTGTGTGGTAGATTTAATCGCCGACTCCACGCATGCGCTGCGGTCACAATTAGCGGTGACTTTCGCAGTTTGTGAACAGTGGCAAAGGTAAATTGAAGCTGAATCTACGTGTAGTGTATAAAATGCGGCAAATGTTTAGTTTTGTGGTCACAATTAAAATGCCTGGATCTGTATCCACCTTTGCCGTTTCAAGTGTAAACACAGTGATAAGAGAGAACTACATGTAACATGCTTGTAGTCAAGTTACAATGTACATGTACGGGGCTACATGTATGATCAAATTATCAGAGACATGTGTTGGGACACTGCATAATCTCGAAATCAAACTGTCCACATTGGACTTTTTTGCTCGGTTAAATAGAGCCTTTGCACGGCGGCCATGACAGGGGGCAATCACATTGTTACCATGCCTGAGTAGGTGCTTTGTGGTTCTATTGTTACATCATTTAAATAAGAAAACCTTCCCCCTGTCATGGCCGCCGGTGCAGAAGCTCTATTGGTCGGGTGAGTTTTACCCCAAAAAAACAACTAATGTGCAAAATGGAATCTTCATATTCAATTCTTGAAATTGACTAAAACATTTCCTAAATAGAGTTAATGCAAACTTGCACAAATCCTCAGAGCTTTTTTGACAGTAGGGCGAAGGCCTATGCTTATCATGTCAAAAAAGTATATTGAGTCACAAAAAATTGTATATAACGCCCAAGTAGATCCTTGTTATCTGATTGGACGATAGCAGGTCACGTGTCGTTTAATATTTAATCCATTTAATGCTACGTCACTATACCGTGCAATTTTGTTTCATTGTTCCATACGTTTTTTTCAATTGCACGGTGCGCCCTCGCCCACTGTGCGGGTGTACATATTGCAGGTGATGTGCGTGTCGAATGTATGACGTGAACGCGACCGGCCCCCGACACAAAAAAGTTTTTACTACAACTCACAAGCGACATGGCGGGTTGTGTACTTAATAATTTGTAAGCCTGAATAAATTGTAGGATCTACATGTACTTGGGCGTTATGTAAAACAAATAATGTATGTTTTAATTCGTGTAATGGGAGGAATATTTTCATTCGGTGAAAGATGGAATGTTCCATTCAACTCGGCTTCGCCTTGTTGAATGGAACATTCCATCTTTCACCTCATGAAAATATTCCTCCCATTGCACTCATAAACATTCATTATTTGTATAATGACCAATTCCTTGCACTTTTATCTGGATTCCCTGGACAACACACACAAATTATTGAAAGCGAATCAGTGGTGCTGTGACCCCACTGTAGCATCGAAACTAAAATCTACACAGGAAGCCTTGTAAAGAGTGATACCAAGACTGGGCCAGCATGGAGATGGCAAAGTTAAGATGACCTCATTCTGTTAATCCCAGGGCAGTGGTCCCTAGTTGTAGGCAGTAAATAAGGGGCACAATGCAAGTTAGGGGAACAACTTAAGGCCTGTCCACATTGGACTTTTTTGGGAAAATTTACCGAGATGATGGGTACTTTTCCCATTTTAAGTCCAATGCAGACAGCCTAGCACGTTTTCCTCTCAGTAACTTTTCCTGAGTCCAGCGGTTACTTTTCCTGGCCAACTGCTGCCCAGGAAAATTGAACAGGTAACTTTTCCCAAGACAATAAGTCCAATGCGGACACATCGAGTCGGTAAAAGCGCTCTGGAAGCATATGACCTGACCGTGAAGGTCATTCTAGAGAGTGACACTACGCATGCTCTCCAACTAAAATTTTCCTGTGTCAAAAAGTCTAAATGCGAACAGCAGTATAATTTAGCCATTTTTCATTTTACCATCGTCTCGGTAAAACCTCCCGAAAAACAAGTCCAATGCGGACACGGCTTTAGAAGAACGGGCCTAGCTTACTTGATGCACAAAGTCCATTTCATCACCAAAGGAGTCAATGGAAGGTTTTTGAGATGCTTGGTGGCAGCAAACAAATCGGTCTTTTCTCGTTGTCTACATGTTCATCATATTGAGCATGTGCACTTTAGCTCAAATGTGATGTAAACAATGGAAAACCTGGACAGGATTGCTTGCTGCCACCACACATTTTAACAATTTCCCAATGAAGTAAAAGAATGACAATTTTAGTGTTAAAATAAGCTTTTACTATCAAATTTATTTTCTCCAATTATGTTTTTGTCAAATAAAGAATTGGAATGTGCCCCCACTTCCCTCTTTATAAAGCAGACAGTGTGTTTGTCCCAGGGTAGGCTGATCTCAACTTTTGACTTCTTGTAGGCCAATGTAATACAGGCTCCCTGATGGCTCCATGCATGCTCCAAGTACAGTGTACAATCTTCAGGTCTGGTGTTCTTAGATAAAAAGGCTCCCTTCCTTTCATCCACTTATGATAAGCTTCTCACAGACCTACAGTGTTGCTTTGCTTTTTAAAGGGCTTTGAAATGCTAAATAACTTAATGCAGTTTTTGCTGCACATGGAGGAATGTCGGGAAGATGTTACAACTGCTCCTTTTGTTGTAAGAGGCCGACAGTGCGTAGTATTTTTCAAGACACCCTCCCTCCCTCCCTCTGAATTACTACTTAACTTTTGTTGTCAGTATACCATGAAATGTCAACATTTTACAGTGCATGTCAAGTCCTATACGGCCCTGGACATCGACCTCCCCCAACCGCCCTCCTCCTCCTCTCGGTAACTTTTCCCGAGCCCAGCGGTTACTTTTCCTGGCCAACTTCCGTTTGTTTTAACAAAAACGAAGACCTTGAATTTTAACTCCCCAAACAACTTCAAAATATGGATTTAGATAGCTGTAACGGAATGGAGTCGTTACAAATGTACTGTACATACCACAGATTTCATTGATAAAAATACAATTTTAAAGGCCCTTTAATCAGTAGAGCTCCCAAGCTCCACAAGTTCTCCTGGAGACTCGAGTTATCAGTCCATCCTTGGCCTGAGGCATTCTGGGTGGTCTTCAAAAGTTTTTACCTCCATCCAGCTATCTCTTGTCCTTGATGGAAGATGTGACCATGAGCCATTCACATAATGGCTATGTTCAGACAATGTGGAGTCTGAAAAATGTCTTGTGGTATGTAAGTTGGAGGACTTTTTTCCCACCAACAAAACTGAGCATTCAGACACCTTCAGGTTTGTATCTGGACTTTACAAATTTACATAAACGATATGAAAGCCTTTGTTATGTATACATGCCTAAAAACAACAGTATACATCCCACACTGTGGATGTTCGCATACTTTTTTGAGCCCTTAATGCAGGCAACTTACATGTAGAGGCTGGATTTCAACTGTCAAAACACCATTCTAGAGGGTCTATTTTGATTTAAACCAGAATTTTTGTTCCAAACACATGCACTGCTCAGACGTAAAACTGACAATTTTTGGTTGAAAGGAAATCAGACTGCTTTAAAGGTACAATACATGATTGGTATCTCGAGGAATCAGAAATGTTCAGATTTACACATAACTTACACGATATAAACACGATGACGGTAGAAAATGTAAGTGGTATAGTCTTTGAGAAATGAGCAAAACGATTAATTTTCATCTCGCAAGACGTAAATTTATTTTTCCCCAAAACCACTTCGCCCTGAAGCACTTTACCCAAAGGTCACTTCGACCCAAAACCACTTCGTCCAAACACTACCTCGCCCAAATGCCTTTTTGCCCCAAAACAACTTCATGCACATGCCTTGGTTCAGGGCGAGTGGTTCAGGGCGAAGTGGTTTTGGGGCGAAGTGACTGTGAACCATTTTTTGACTGTTTTCTCAAAAGTCAGACGAAGTACGGAGCTGATTTTTGCTCAGGTTGGTTTTAATCATGCATACACAGTACCTTCAATCACACAGGAGGATGAAACTATTTGTAACGGTTTACCAATCATGTATACTACCTTTAAGTGTATGTACATGTACTGTGTTTGGAAATGCCCAAAATGTTGCATAAAAAAATGCAAAAGAAAAATACATTATAGCAGCTACAAGTATGTGTATGTAGCAAAATATGTGTATAGGGCCTACACATGCAAGTCCCTCAAATTCTTCTTCACTGACACTCCCCACAGTGTGCAGTTTTGTGAGGGGCCCCTCATTGGTGTTTCATTATCTAGGTCAGTTCAGTAGCAAATTGTATATTTTGGCTTGGCATGAAAGGAATGCAAGATTCCATAAGTGCAGTATCTTTATTTTGTCTCCAAAATCTGACAGACAATAATATAGCATTATGCACCTGTACGAATCCTGTTGAATGGTTGTTTTGAAGCATGACAATTTATAGCAGGTACCATCGTGCCGACCTGGTTTTGGGTCTGCTCCTTTTTAAAGAAATAAATTACTTTTAGCAAGACAAAGATTCTGCTTTTAATAGGAATAAAAAGCTCTATCTGTTTCCATTGGTCCAATTTTGTGTTAAACTAGAGTAGTAGAATCACGAAACTAGCATCAAAATGGCCCATTTTAGGGCCTATGCAGTGACCGAACAAAGTTGACAAGAACAGAACTCAACAGCAATGGTACCAGTTACAAACATCACATGAATTTATTTCTGTCCACTGGTACATGTAATTTCTGTAAGAAATTAACAAATGATGAGGATGGTTTATGAAAAACAAAAGTGTGTGCACACACGTTTTACTATTGACTGAACACAAAAGTGAAGCAGTTCCAAGCATGATCTATATGTAGCTTAAATTTCTGTAGGCTAGTTTACAAACATTCTTCTTTAAATATGTTTAAATACTATGTTTAAATTAGGCCTTAGCTTTTGACCCAGATAATTTCAGAGTTAATTTTGTTATGACCCCGGTAAAATTCAGGTTAGAATATCAACATTGACGTTGTGCATTTCTTATCATAGAAAGGCAAGAGATAGTCAAACCTCTACCAGACATACAATTGAAAAAAATACTGACCACCTTCCAAACAGTACGAGCTTGTATCAATTACAAATGTACAAGCACTTTTTACTTCATTGGCCAGACAAAATAAAATCCTATTAGCCAGTCTCAGCATGAGCGGTTTAGGGCATTGACTCGCAATCAGGTGAAAACTTGGGGTTGCAGGTTCGAACCTCCCCACGGCTATGGTACCTGTGCCCTTGGGCAAGGCACTTAACCACACTTGCTCCATCCTTCGGAAGGGATGTAAAGCCGTTGGTCCAGTGTGTTAGGTAATGGAAATGCACTCTAAAGATCCCAGAGCATTCTTTCGTAAAGAGCAAGGGGGATCATCCCCGGTGTCTCTGGCCATTTCTAATTATAATTCTAATTCTTCATGGGTTTCCTCACGCTTGCGAGTGACAGTGCAATGAGCACTATTGAGGAATCCTTGGTATGAATACCAAAAATAAATAATAATAATAATCATAATAATAATAATGATATAACAGTGTGTTACTATAAAGACAACTGGTAATGGACAGACCAATTCACCTACTGCTATCTTCAACCATGCTTCAACCATGATGTCTCTTCAAACATAAAATTCTGATGTTCAACAGGACAGTGTCTCTTATGACTGGGTTGGGTTGGTTTTTGTGGCATGAGGATTCAATTATGTGTTACAGTAATCCTCAAAAAATGCAAGGTTAGCCAAATTGGACAAAATGCCCCAAGCAAGCTGTAACCTTATTAGCATACATATGTAGATATGCCACAACCTCTTCCCAGTCAATGAAGTTCCATTGTAGTCACTGAACTATGTAATTTAGCATTTAAAGCCTTTAAAACAATTTCTTTAAAACTGATGTCCCATTTATTAATAAGGATGTGATTCTATTGCATATTGTTCAAACAAATGCAAATTTTACGCAGACCGCAAGATCAAGGAGGCTGAGAGATGTAACATTTTATCGGTCAGTATATTTAAACATGAACATCTCTTCCGGCAAGGCTGTACTGCACCAACATCCATACCACCCTGTTACACTTGATCCCGAGCTCGGGGTCGAACACCGAGCTCGGGATCAGCCCCGGATCACAAACTGAGTGTAAACGCTCTCGGGACCAAATTGGCCTCGGATCAGACCCTGAGATTTTGGTCTCGCGTTGGCAGAGGGTTCGATCCTGAGCTCGGGATCAGTTTGCGGTTAGATAAGCAATTAATCTTTACCGCAACCTGCCACATCCGCTCCACAGCCGTAGCGGGGGAAAAGCCCGCGAAATTCAAGTGGTCTTGTACACTAGACATGCACAACCCATGCAAACATTGATCAGTACATACACACACAGAACATGACCTTTGACTGCAACTTCTGGCACCGCGCTCGAGATCAACGACAGAATGTAAACGCGGCACTCAGGATCATTGCGGTAATAACACTGACGCATTCTTATCAAGGGACCAATCTTGATCCCGAGCTCGGGACCAGTGTAAACATGGTGCAAGATCCACTGAGGCAGGGTGCGCCAATCTGCCTGAAGTGCCTCCCTGAGCTCCTGCACTTCTAGGGCTGTTCTTGAAAGACGTGGCTCCAGAGGTTAGCTCATCCCATGCGGGTTTAATGAATTCGAAAACCCAACAAAATGGGTTTACTGGAAGCCTTTAACTACAAGTACAGGATTCTCCTAGAAACAGGAAATGTATCATTTCATTGCTGTGGGAATAATTATGTTCAAATAGGTTCACTTGGACCTGGAAAAAAAAAAATCACTGAAGTGGTACAGTTTTGGAAGCGATTCTAAAGTGATCATTGGTGCCTTGTTATCCACTTAAAGGTAGAATACGTGATTGGTATCTCGAGGAATCAGAAATGTTCACAGATTTACACATAACTTAGAAAATATAAACACGACGATGGTAAACAAAATTCCCCTGAAATGGTTTTGTCTAAAGGGCTACATGTATAGTCTTTGAGAAATGAGCTAAACAATTATTTTTCATTTCGCGAGACGTATGTAAAAATCATTTCGCCCCAAACCACCTCGCCCTGGACCACTTTGCATTGAAGCACTTCGCATTGAAGCACTTCACCCAAAGGCCATTTCGCCCCAAAACAACTTCGGGCACAGGCCGTGGTTCAGGGCGAAGTGGTTTAGGGCGAAGTGGTTTTGGGGCGAAGTGACTGTAAACCATTTTTTGACTGTTTTCTGAAAAGTTAGACGAAGTACACGTACGGAGCTGATTTTTGCTCAGGTTGGTTTTAATCATACATACAAATAGTTTCATCTGATCCTCCTGTGTGATGGAAGGTAACGGTTTACCAATGATGTATACTACTACATGTACCTGTACAGTATGTATATTACAAAAAAAATTAATTCCTGCTTTAAAAGTACATGTATCAAACACAAAGAGATAAGAGCAAAATGTAGTATTATACATGATTGGTAAACTGTTACAAATAATTTTATCCCCCTGTGTGATTGAAGATTTGCATGATTAAAACCAACCTGAGCAAAAACCAGTTCCGTACTTCGTCTAACTTTTGAGAAAACAGTCAAAAAAGGGTTTGCAGTAATTTCGCCCCAAAACCACTTCGCCCTGAACCACGGCCTGTGCACGAAGTGGTTTTGAGGCGAAGTAGCATTTGGGCGATGTAGTGTTTAGACGAAGTGATTTGGGGCGAAATGGCACTGGGGCGAAGTGATTGGGGGCGAAATGGTTTTGGGGCGAATTGAATTTTCGTCTCATGAGACGAAAACTATTTCTTTTGCTCATTTCTCAAAGACTATAGCACTTTAGACAAAATCATTACAGGGGAAGTTTTCTACGGTCATCATGTTTATTGTGTAAGTTAGGCATAAATCTGTGAACATTTGTTTTTTGAGATACCAATCATGTATACTGCGCTGCCTTTAACTCGAGAGTTCATCCGAGTTCCATACCCAACCCAATCCAGAAGGGATTTGTTCCGAAATTTGTCCCTTGATGTTTCACATTTCATCAGGTACACAATGTATACCATGTAGCCTAGGGGCCCATGTAAGCCCATATGTTTGAACATATGGGCTTTAAACAGCTGTAACAACTACATGTACAAGACCAGTATGTATTGGTACATGTAGGCTTGCTTGTGACAGGTTGTGCACCTGTACAAAAACATACATGGTTTGTCCAGGTGCAATGAATCTATAGATTCTTTTAGAGGATTGTTGTTTAAACAAATAAATAACAAATTGTGAGTAGTGGTCTGTCGCACTAAGCTTGTACATGTGTAGTGACCACGTGGTCACAATCCCACAATTGCGGGGTTCAGTCCTACCCAGAAGGTGACTTGGAAATGGCGAATCAGACCCGGTTCTAATTCAACTTTTCCAATTCACCTTTTGCGTTTATACTAAGCGCCTACCCAGCTTCAACTCGCTTTTTGGAAATTGCAGAGTTCGATTCGGCAAATAGGAACCGAGTGTATAAATGGGTCTCCGACAACTTGGCTCCACCGGGATTCCAACTGCGGACCTTCTGCTTAAAGGACGTGTGAAATATGGTTTTTATTAAATATAATAATAGTAGAGGGTGTGTTTTACACATTTCGGTCAATTTCAGAAAATTTGATTGTTCCGTTTTGGTGTAATTGCAGGTTTTCTATTTTTATGCTAATGAGAATTCCCATATTCATGAGCAAATCCGTGATGTCATCTCAGTACAACAGAGGAAATCTCCATCGACTTGTGTACAACAGTTTGTCATTTTCAGTGACTTCTTGGTGTTATCTGTAACAGTTTACTGAGTTTGTTTAGTATGTCATTTGCAACAATCCCAACAAGTTTGTTTGGGTCAGAAATGGATCAGTGGGCTACTGCTACCGTTTGAAATGTAATGTTCTTTCTTTGTTTTTCAACTGTGGGTTCCCCCCATAACTAGCAATAAACAGCGCCCTCGTCTGTCAAGAAAATTTTGAAGTAGAGAAAAGGTCACTTCTTTCTAAAATGAAAACAAATTTCAGTTTGCCCTTTCGTCTGCAACACTTTGATCTTCTAATTCGTGTATAAAAACAAATGGTTAATAATTTTTACTTCACTAAACCTTTAATGTACAGACACATGACTATGTATGTACCAAGTACCATGTAGGGCCTACATGTACCAAGCTAAGAAGCCAACAGGTGGTCTCGAAACACAGCATTGCAGTTGTTCTTCACTGATTGGGATTGGCTATCACAAGAGCTTAACAAGTCCTACAGAGGGATAAACCCTTCAATGAGAAAACTACATTAAAACTATCGATAAAATTCTGGTTTTTTGGCAACACCACAACATTTTGAAGGTGCACGTGTGCGTCGTCCAAGCACTAAAATAAATGGGACATAATTAAGTGTAAAAAAAGAAAATCTGGCATTGAAATAATTATCCAAGTAGTGTGAGTAATCCTTCCGAGCCATTTTTACACATTAACCCCTCCTGAATCCAGCAGAGTACATGTAAATAAGCCATACAGGAAATTCAATATTATTTCTGACATTAACACTCCCTAATGACACCTACATGTACCTGCTGTTGTCATCACTTCAACCTTCGTTCAAGGTAAAATAATTTTACTTGGCAAAAACCCAGAACACTGATCTAATTTTGTCTCATAGGTACTCCCCCATTTTTTCATTCATAAAAACATTCATCAAACAAAGGTCAATGGCATTTAGCTAACAATTGGGTCAGGGGCATTTTGAGGCCAACTGTAGTATGAAATTAATGTGATTCAAACATAATACATTCCTAGAATACAACAATGTACATTGTACATTACACTTATAAAATGCATAGCCTAGCTACTACATGTATGTTTAGATTCTAAAGCAACAGCAGAATGCATGCACCCTGGATTCCCTGACCCTTGACTTTTATAGTCCTACATCTATCTCCTTATAGTTTACATGAGATCATAGGTCGCCAGACAGTTGATAACACTCCAATAGAACAAGACAAGGGAGTTCTCAGGAACTACATTACCTCCCTGAAGAATGTTACTCATGAAGTGGGGCTTCTTGAAAACAGGCTGTGAACATTTTTAAAAAAATGTTAAATCAAAATACAAAATTTCTGAAAGTTTTTGACCGTGTCCGCACTGGACTTTTTTGTGGCAAAACTTGCAGACGGCCAGTTCGCACCTAAATTTTTTGAGGAGCATGTTCAGATTTTTCCGAAAATGGATTTCATTTTAAACTAAGAATCATGTTAAACTACCTCCCCAAAATATTATCCATGGGGAGAAAACAGGAAATTTGCAATCTCCAATTTGGATGTGGAATCAGAAAGGTTGGTGTTACTACTGCTTTATGGAACTAGATAAATGAGTTTACAAAACATTTACTGGTATTTTTTTAACAAGATATCCTTGAAAACATACGGATGCCATTCTCTCCTATGGTGAAGACGGTATTGATTCTATACCTCTTACCTGTTGCGTGCACCACATACCAACAAACATTTTGTCTGATCAAGTGGATACATGTACTAAGTGTGCATGTGAAACATGTCATACATCAGGAGCATGTGTGGTCTAGTGGGTACACAGCTGTGCTACTGATCTTGAGGTTCCGAGTTTGAGCCCAATTGTGCCAACTGTGTCTGTGGACAAGATGCAATTATTGCTTCATCACCCGAGTGATTTGGAGGAGCTGTTGGGGGGAAATGCCACATTCTAAGTGCTTATCGGTTTGTGTGCCTTGGTCAAGCAGCCACCTAGTTGAAGTGATATGACAGTGCCAGAAGTTTTTAACAACATCTTTATCGCATTTTGTTTATAAATGTCTGAGATAACCCGTGTTGTAAAATGTGGGTTAATGGTGTTGTCTTTGGTGTACGAGCATTACATACACTATGCAAACTTCCGGACAAAAGAGGTCTGCATAAACCAGGTAGCACCATAACTGTGTGGACTTGCACAGGTTCGCAGACGAGTTGTCTTAGCATTTGAAAAAGGATAAGGGAAGGGGGAGAGGGGTTAAAAAAAAGTATAAGGTGTGTAACGATGCCCTTAAATGATTTGTAAAGTTAGGGCGAAACCCTGCATTTCTTTTTTGAGTAAAAACAGATTCTCGGCCAAATTTTCTACCGTGCACGAGTACAAAAAGAAGTCTGCATAGTGTATGTGAGGGTGTGTGTTTCCCCTTCAACAAATGTGACCAAGGAATAATTTGGAATAATTGATCGCTAAAGTACATGTAAGTACTAACTCTTAAAAACGTTTTTTCATATTGATCGAAATTGGGAAAATGGGGTATCAAAATGTGCAAATAAACAAACAAAGTTCCGTTCTATTCTAAAATATTGTGAATATGATCAACTTGTTTTAGCCTAAGCTATTAAACATATTTACAATGGCTTGGTTACTTTTTGTGTTGTCTCTATGTGGCCGGAATAGCAAGCCCACACATTCTACTGTAAAGTATTTTCTGGTTTTACAGTCCAAAGGATACAAATATTTTTCCCTACACCAGGTGAACAGTTACAAAGAAAAACACTGCTACGGGTACCTCAACCGCAAATACCTTGTCACGCAAGAAGTCCATCACTACTATAGAATTTTTCTACTGTAACCAAAAGTTACCAAAAACAGATTTTGGTATTTTGCTCTTGTATTATTTAGTATATGTTTAAGCAGTGGTTTTCCTGCTGACAATTATATATTGCTTTGGTGGTGCAATGGACAGAACCAATTATGACATATTTATACTGATAAAGACTAGGTTAACTATATGAATTCCACACAACTTTTCAATTAATAATTTTTCTTACATGTACATTAAAACAATGTACAGCTTTGTAAACAACATGGTTGTCTATGCCATAAACGGTTACCTGTATGGAAAAACATTTTAAATAAAAGGGGGCCATTTGTCATTTTAAAAAGGCATTTCAGTTTGAAACTTTCAAAAATGAAAGGGCATCTTAAAAAACAAACCCCCAAAAAATATGATTTTTTTCAAAAGGTATTTATTCATCACTGTGGAGAAAAATGCAACAACATTTTCATACCCAAACTTATGGCTAGTCTCATTTCAGTTGGAATATTCAAATGCATTGTGCCTCTGACCAGTAAGCTTCTAGCTTAAAGATAGTATACATGATTAGTAAACCGTTACAAATAATTGTATCGCCCTGTGTGATTGAAGATATGCATGATTAAAACCAACCTGAGCAAACATCAGCTCCATACTTCGTCTAACTTTTGAGAAAACAGTCAAGACAAGGTTTGCAGTCATTTCGCCCCAAAACCACTTCGCCCTGAACCACGGCCTGTGCAAGAAGTGGTTTTTGGGCAAAGTAGCATTTGGCCGATGTAGTGTTTGGACTAAGTGATTTAGGGCGAAATGGTTTTGGGGCGAATTGAATTTTTGTCTCATGAGACGAAAACTAATTGTTTTGCTCATTTCTCAAAGACTAGAGCACTTTAGAAAAAACCATTTCAGGGGAAGTTTACTACGTTCATCATGTTTATATTGTGAAAGTTAGGCGTAAATCTGTGAACATTTGATTTTTCGAGATCCTAATCATGTACATGTATACTGCCTTTAAAGACCTTTTTGACTGCCCTAAAGGTACTCATGGGTGATGAGATTTCGACATTAAATCATTTCTTACTCATTACCATTCTGAAATTTAGCACTCTCAATTCATATATTTTGAAGGATATCATCAAAATAAAAAGCAATACAGTGATTACACCATACTTTTTGCTTCCACATCCAAATTAGAGATTGCAAATTTCCTGTTTTCTTCCCATGGATAGTGTTTTTGGGGAGGTATTTTACACAGGATCGTTAGGTTGGAACAAAATTCATTTTCTGGAAAATTCTGAACACACTCCTTTAAGGGTTTAAATTGTTTACATTCAGTGAATGATTTCAGTACTGCACCTACATGTAAGTCTCAACTTTGACGCAAGGTAATTTTTTGGGTCAATTTACTATGATATGTTGCTAGTTGTTGCACAGAACAGCCGAGCACTCACAGCAAGTGGTCATCCGAATATCCCCTCACAAACCAGTGCCACATCACAATTCAATTACCGATGCACGACTGATGTGCAACTGTGTGCAATTCCGTGCTTATTGTGTTTCTACAGTGCACTAGGCGGTAAGTTTGGATATTAATTTTTTATTAGGGCAGTGCAGCAGTCCAATTTGAACTTCATACATGTAGTGTGCCCATTTTAATTTCATGGTCTGGGACAACTGGACCAAAGACCCTATGAATGGGTCAGTTTTTTTTAAGCTTGCAATTGTTAGTTCAGCATGTGTTACAGATATGTTTATGCTATTCAAGCTGCAATAATATTTAGTTAAAGACCCATTCATTTGCAGATAAAACTTTTTTATAAAAATTCCAGGAAAAACAGAATTACATAACTGAAGAATAATGTTGATAAACTGCCTTGTAGTTGTAGAAATTTCAGTGACACACATGCAGTATAATACTTCAGAAAACCATGCATTTTTTTTGTGTTTAATGAATGGTTAACAAAATTGGGTCGCAAACCTTGGGTAATTGGCAAATTTTCTCACAAACGTACCATTTTACATGAGACGACAATTATGTGATGTTTGTTACCATTGCTATCAACACTTTTAGTCAGGTTTTTCTTGTCAACTCATGAAGTAAATTTTGGGTAACTGCAAATGATGTGCCAGTTTTAAACAATCCTATACCAAAACTGAACTTGCCAAAGTCCAGCATAAGCCTACAAATCAAAGTGACGGTCAGATCAATTTGACTTGGGGGTTGGTAGTTGATAATATACAAAAAAACACCCACTGCAAATATCCACGTGCTTGACAAAAATGAAGTGCTTAAAGAGGACGAGATAAACTGCTAAATGCAATATTTAAATCTTGCGTTGTTATCTGAACATTGTACCCAAGTTACATGCCCAGGTCCTCATGTGGATGAGATTTATGGCATTTTAACCAGGTCCATGTTGATTTTGCCAAAGGGCAAATTTATAGATTTGGAGGACGCGGATTTAGCACCAAGCCACAGTAAAAAAACAGTAGTTTGGAAGATTTTCTAAAATTATTGCCATTTGTCCACATTTGTATAGAATTAATTCACCCCGGTAGTCCCTGGGTACGTCATTATCCCTAAAAAAAGATCCCCTATTTATATTTTTAAAAGTGATTTCTGGGAAGGGCGGTTATCCCATTATAGCCAATCCCAATCAGTGAAGAACAATTGCAATACCGTGATTCGAGACCACCAGTTGGCTGCATAGCTCACTATTGGTGGGGCGTCTTAACATTAAACAGAAGGTCCGTGGTTTGAATCCTGGTGAAGCGAAGTTGTTTTGTTACTGCATCTAGATTTCCCAAACTCTTGGACATTCACCCCTGTGGTCCCTGGGTCATTATCCCTAAGAAGAAAAAAAATCCCCTATTCATACTTATCCCTACGTGTTAAACAGTACAAAAAACAGCAAAATTGCAGTAAGCTTAATACAAATTAACCATGGAGCTGTGCAAATATGTACGTACATTAACCCACAATTTGACTATCCCACATTTCTTTCAAGCTTGTATGTGTAGACCTGTGATTCCTTCTTTTTTGTATCTGAACATGTACATGTATTAAACATTAAACAAGTAGCTTAAATATCCTCACTTGTAACAAAACTCTAGATGTACATGTACTGTACTACAGTACCAGTAATAACATGGGTATAGGAAACTGCAAGCAAGCGTGACTTTGAATAGCTGTGGATCTCACGCACTAGTGAGAACCCAGAGGGGATCCAGACCTTGCCAGACAATACACTCATTGTTTCCCCAATAGGTTTGAGGCCATTTGCCTCAGCATTGCGTGACTTACCATAAATCAGACGTTTGTACATGTATATATTACAATCTTTTAACTTCTCTTCAGTTCTGTTTTATTAACAAAGATCAAGCAGAGTAACCCAGAGATCATTAACAAAAAAAACATTGACAATTTGCTCAGGGTTTATCGCGCATTTGTAGGCATTTCTGATGCAATGCAATGCTTTGATGCTGAAATGTACATGGATTTAATTAGGCAATTTTACAGGACAATAGCAATTAGCATAAATGTGCTGCAGAGTGATTTTAGCACATGCAGCTAGTTCCCATTACACTTTTTCTTCTTCCGCTCCAAGGAAAGTTACCACGACCTGTGGTACATGTACAGCATTTCTCCTGTACCCATATACAAAGTTACCACGGCTCCCTTGTGAACTTTTTTTTGCAAGTCCAATGTTTACTGCAGGGCCACGTAACTTTTACAGGGCAAAGCTGCTTCTAAAGGCGTGTTACTATTGGACTTTCTTTTCCGCTACCTTGCGGGAAGTTACAAAACTTCCGTGGCCATGCCGGAACATTCCTCCGTGTAATCTTTCCATGCATTCCCATTTGCTACTTGTTTTCAGTGCTCATGCAGAAAGTTACCACAAACCTGCTCTAAACTTTCCCTGTCTAAAGTGGTGTTCCCATTGGACTATTTTTGGTTAAACTCCCGTGGTTGTGCGGGAGAGTAGCAAAATTTAGTCCAATGGGGACGCACGGAGAATTAGCGTCCCTGTAAAGCTACCGCGACCACGATGTAAAACTTACAGGGTAAAAGAGTCCGCGGAAACTTTCCGCTCAGCCGCGGGAGTTTTACAGGGCCCTCGAAAAGTCCAATTGGAACAGCGCCACCCTGTAGAACTACCGCTACCGCTGTGTAAAATGCCAAATGGATGACGTCACTTCCTGCATTGTGCAATCCCACCACACATTGCGCGAAAATTCTTGTTCCGTTATTATGTACTGTACATGCCATGTACGTACGTACGCACGTGTTTTTTTCATGCTCATTTCTTCGCAAATATAATGGCAAGTTTAATAGAAGTTGTTCGAAATTTGATTGGGTTTCCTGAAAATGAAACTCCTGTTAGGTCAAAGGTTATGTAAACTACGCCCTCAATTGACCACATATGGCCAGCCAAATAGCTAAATTTTCCGCTCGCGTCGTGTAAAATATATGGTAGTAGGAACGCACGGGAGATTTACAGGAAGGAATGTTTACAGGGAGTCGCGGAAAGTTCCCGCGAGGGCGCGTAAAAAGAAGTCCAATGGGAACGCGCCTTAAGCCCATTATTTACTGCAGGCTTATGTTGTTTTTACAGAGCGAAATGGTTCCAACTGGACTAAAATACAGCTCTGTAAAATTACTGTGGCTGAGCGGAAAGTTTCCGTGGTCCCTCTCGGCCTGTATGTTTTACATCGTGGCCGCTGTAAATTGACAGGGATGCTAGTTCTCTGTGCGTCCCCATTGGACTTAATTTTGTAATTCTACCACACAACCACAGTAGTTTAACCCAAAATAGTCCAATGGGCACACCACTAAAGACACGCATACCTAGGTACCGGTAGGAGCCATCTGAACTTTAACATTTAACATCCTTTTTGTTGAAAACCGGATTAGTATTGAATATTATATTATGTCAAAATTTCAATTGCAAGTTTAAAAGCGTCACTACTATACCTTTCCAATAAAACCGAAAGTATCATTTGTCATAAATTTCAATACACATAGTTTCAATGCATTTCAATGCAACTACATGACTGTACAGCAGCAGAAATCATTTTTAGTGCCATTTTTGTGAAAAATTTCCCCAAAGCACTGGAGTGATTGAACATTTTGAAGTACAAGGATATTTGCTGTCTGACTTATTTCTGCTACATTGTGTGCATGCATGTAGACCTTTCAACAAGCATTATGTGCTACTTTACAACAAGCATTAGGTGCTTACAAGAGCATGCACGCGGCGCCGGCTGTACCAACAAGACTTCCACGCACTCATTGCGGCGTGCACACTCAATCAAGTCAGCTTTTCACCCCGACACGCCGATATAAATAATCTCAACATACAGTTGAAGTCAGAAGTATAAATACAACTGTATGCAACCGTGTTAAAACTGGTGTGCTTACACCATTTTTGTAACATTCTTTACTAAATTCTTGATTTTGTGGAATTCCTCACGTGCTACTTACTTATATAAAACATAGCTTGTACACCTTGCAATGGTTCAGGTAGTCCTGTTTACCATTTTGGGTGATGATGGTAGTGGTGCAGTACATGTATTTATACTTCCGACTTCAACTGTAGATATATACATGTACAGATCTGTATCTGAGCTCTATCCCACCAAATAACACTTGTCAAAAACACAAATTCCCCACGTTTTGACAAGTTTGAAGTGGCTGAGAACTCCACTGCCCTGCAAAATCCCATTCGTTTGCACGCAATCAAACTTAGCGCTCCTGTGTGGTGTACTAGAATTCCGTGCTGACTGTGCACAAGGAATTGTGGGGGAACCGGAAAGGCATATATTGCGAGGACCAGTAAAGTCAATCAGTGGTATAGCCTTGTCCAAGGCTGTTAGAGGTTGTCTCACTATGCCGGCGATGACCAAGCCGTGGAGAAAGGCTCGATTTAAGGACAACCCGGCTAAGCAACAACTGTGCACGGTGAACATTTCACAATACCAAAAAGTGAATAGATTGGTTACGGGAATCTCTTGGTCTGTGTCTAAGCACAGCCTCAAGTGTCCCATCTGTACATGGGGCAGTTATGTGTTTCTTTAAATTTGCGTCGGATTTCCAATGCAAATATATAGAAACACATGTAACCGCACCATGTACAAATGGAACAAGGCTGCGCTTTAGCCTACTGTGGGTAGTCTGGTTTCTAGACCAAGATATTCTGGTAACCAGCCTATTCGCTGTTGGCCACTGTTCGCCTTGTGCGGTCGCTGCATGCAACTACACCGGGTTGGCAGGGATTTTCCCCAAGTCTTTCTCCACCATTTGACCATCACCTGCACAGTAAGACAAGCCACAGCCTTGGACAAGGCTAATCAGTGGTCAGTTGCTTGATAAACCTTTTGGGTACAATAATAAACACACAAAGCCTGGTTCTAACATCTTGAAGGCCTTCAACATGTAAACATCATAACAAGGAGATGAGCTTTTGGTTAGACACCATGCCAAAACTTTTCTTAGATTTTAAACACTTGTTTAAAATTTCAACTCTTTTCTGCTGAGTGCTCTAAGAAGTACCTTGACCAGGCTGACCAAGACAAA
>JBBELK010000876.1:0-278905 GCA_037783545.1 Henricia sp. BOLD:AAB3569
ACATGTGAAGCCCGTTTTAAGAAAAAGGCTCCTATCCACAAATCCCAACGTCGGAAATTTAAGTGTTTTTTTTTAACTCTTCTCCCAAACACAGGCAATCCATGTTTAAAGACGTGGATGTGGTATACTAGCTGTTTAAACATCTTGACTGTTTGAAGCGATAATATCTTTCCAAACACTCAAGATGATTAATCTGGAATTAACAGTAATATGCTGCTATGCTAATGACCATACCGTCCGCACGACGGTTTATTCTCTGTCAGAACAATGGCTGACGAACATCGAATACATGTAGTTATGTCTACTACCATCGATATTTTGTTGGCTGCCTTAGCCGTCTGCTTGGTCGTAACTCCGGCGTGGGGCGGCCACTCCAATCCCGTTCGGTCACACGGATCAGTATGTGGGATGATCGGTCGACCAACCCAGGGCCAGAATAAAGGCGTTAGCACAGCATCCTGCAAGCGCGATACCAAACCCAACTGTGAGCGCAAAGCCGACAGGTTGGCAAACATCATGAATGTCCTAGCTTCTCAAAGTCGCTATGGAGCTGCCAAGAACTCCTTCAAGGATTGTGTTCAGAAAGATAAAGGTGAGCTTAAAGCATCTAACATCTTACAAGCATGATAGACAAATAAGAGAATAAAGATGTTCTGGTTGATCTTAAACTACGTTTGAAAGAGTGATGTTCAGATCACAATTTAAAATTCCCCCATTTTTCGCACGGGTGTTATGATTTTTATATCATATTATTTGTCATTTTTCTCCTTACCATTCTGAAATTTTGCGTTCTCAATCCGTATGTTTTCCAAAAAACGCTGATGTTTATCTAGTTCCATAGGGCCTAAAGCAGTGTAATATTTACACCAAACCTTTTGCTTCACGTCCAAAGTGGAGATTGCAAATTTCCTGTTTTCTTCCCATGGATAGAATTTTGGGGAGGTATTTTATGATTCTCATGAAGGTTAAAACGAAATCCATTTTCTGAAATAGACCAGCTAGGGACCTGGATTACGACAATAATGTGTACTGGAAGACATTGATGTGGGGCAGGTAGAGGGAGGGGGAGGGGGGAGGGGGTGGTGGTAATGACAGGTCACTTTGAACCTTACCTAAATCCAACCTCCACCCCACCCTCAAATCCTAATCGCAACAGATATGACCACACACCCACCCCAAAATCCCGGTCTCCTCTATACCACCTCTACCCCCGAATCCCAATTCCAATCGCACCGGATATCACTATGAGCAACTAACAATGGAAATTGGGCACACACCATTGTTAATAACGATGGTGTGTGATCGGGCTGTTCCCGATCACCTATTACTATTGTACGATTTCTTTGTCTTTTTTTTGTGGCTTTTTCGTTTAGGACGAAAAAGCCTTTGTTTTCGTTTTGATTTTTAGCTTTTCCGCAAATCCTGCGGAAAAGGTATTGTTTTTGTCGAGATTTTTTATTTTTTTTGGGCTTTTTAGCTGTTTCGTTCGGATTTTTTTAAAATTGTTTATTCATCTTGGTACCCCTTTCTTTCTACCCGGCAGTTTACACACTTCTGCTCGTCCGATTCCAGTCAAACTTGGCAGGTAGTTAGTACATCCCCTGAGGATGTGCCACCGTTGCGTAATTTCACAGTCACGTGACCAGGTGTCGGATTACAGGCAGTCAAAAATCGGTGATTGTCATGTTTAAAAATCTGTAAAAAATCAACCGTTTGAGATACAGAAAAAGTTTCTTCAGGGTTGACCTTATTTCATAGAGTACTACATTTAGTTTCCATACAATGACCTTGGACGTCGCTTCCTTTTGGTCGAAAACGAGGCTGGCTCGCTATTTAAAACTGGTAGTAGGTATTGAAATGGAGTCTTCTTTGTTAGTCTCAGGACCCCTTGGGCATTTAGAAAATATCAAAATTGAAGCCGTCACACAAAACAGCGCCCTCTAGCGACGAGTTGAAAAATGGCCAAAACGTATTTTGAACAGATGTCTGTGGCGAAGTTTTTGCAAATCGGCCCAAAATTGGTACAGGTGTTCACCGAGGGTCAGTGAACATGCCCACACCAGGTGTCGGATTACAGGCAGTCAAAAATCGGTGATTGTCATGTTTAAAAATCTGTAAAAAATCAACCGTTTGAGATACAGAAAAAGTTTCTTCAGGGTTGACCTTATTTCATAGAGTACTACATTTAGTTTCCATACAATGACCTTGGACGTCGCTTCCTTTTGGTCGAAAACGAGGCTGGCTCGCTATTTAAAACTGGTAGTAGGTATTGAAATGGAGTCTTCTTTGTTAGTCTCAGGACCCCTTGGGCATTTAGAAAATATCAAAATTGAAGCCGTCACACAAAACAGCGCCCTCTAGCGACGAGTTGAAAAATGGCCAAAACGTATTTTGAACAGATGTCTGTGGCGAAGTTTTTGCAAATCGGCCCAAAATTGGTACAGGTGTTCACCGAGGGTCAGTGAACATGCCCACACCTTAAAAATTTGATGACGTCACCAGGTGTCAAATTACAACCAGTTGAACATACATTCTTCTCACAGCTATATCTGGAGAACGAAAAGGCCGATGGATGTCAAAGTTTGTGTTTTAGGTTTGTTTTGACTTGGTCTAATGCATATTACCAGAAAAATGTTGTGACGTCACTATGACGTCATCAAATAAGCGAGTTTGTTAAGCAAACATTTGCCAAGGTCGTTCACTTCCTGTATGGGTTATATGACCTTGAAACTTAGTAGGTTCCTAGACCTGGTCCTTGACATATGACGTACCAAGATACATTAGTATGACGTCATTTGTTGACTTGTTATGAATTTTTTAATATTGCAACAAATACACACATTGCAGTCATTTTTGTCATTATCTGAACTTGACGAAATCCCATAGACAATGCACGTGTTTTTCTAAGAGGCAATTCACACACTTCTACACGTCCGATTCCAGTCAAACTTGGCAGATAGTTAGTACATACCCTGAAGGTGTACCACCATTCCGTGGATTCATGGTCACGTGACCAGGTGTCGGATTACAGACAGTCGAAAGTCGGTAATTATAATATTCAAAAATCTGTAAAAAATCAACCGTTTGAGATAAGGACAAAATTTCTTCGGGTTTGACCTTAATTCATTAAGTTTTTTTAAAGCTGAAAACCAGATAATTAAAAATGTCCGAAACAGCGTGTTTATTTCTAACAAACACCACATTTCTAGTTTCTTTTTTTTATTCATCTTGGTACCCCTTTCTTTCTACCCGGCAGTTTACACACTTCTGCTCGTCCGATTCCAGTCAAACTTGGCAGGTAGTTAGTACATCCCCTGAGGATGTGCCACCGTTGCGTAATTTCACAGTCACGTGACCAGGTGTCGGATTACAGGCAGTCAACAATCGGTGATTGTCATGTTTAAAAATCTGTAAAAAATCAACCGTTTGAGATACAGAAAAATTTTGTTCAGGGTTGACCTTATTTCATAGAGTACTACATTTAGTTTCCATACAATGACCTTGGACCTCGCTTCCTATTGGTCGAAAACGAGGCTGGCTCGCCATTTAAAACTGGTAGTAGGTATTGAAATGGAGTCTTCTTTGTTAGTCTCAGGACCCCTTGGCCATTTAGAAAATATCAAAAGTTAAGCCGTCACACAAAACAGCGCCCTCTAGCGACGAGTTGAAAAATGGCCAAAACGTATTTTGAACAGATGTCTGTGGCGAAGTTTTTGCAAATCGGCCCAAAATTGGTACAGGTGTTCACCGAGGGTCAGTGAACATGCCCACACCTTCAAAAGTTTGATGACGTCACCAGGTGTCAAATTACAACCAGTTGAACATACATTCTTCTCACAGCTATATCTGGAGAACGAAAAGGCCGATGGATGTCAAAGTTTGTGTTTTAGGTTTGTTTTGACTTGGTCTAATGCATATTACCAGAAAAATGTTGTGACGTCACTATGACGTCATCAAATAAGCGAGTTTGTTAAGCAAACATTTGCCAAGGTCGTTCACTTCCTGTATGGGTTATATGACCTTGAAACTTAGTAGGTTCCTAGACCTGGTCATTGACATATGACGTACCAAGATACATTAGTATGACGTCATTTGTTGACTTGTTATGAATTTTTTAATATTGCAACAAATACACACATTGCAGTCATTTTTGTCATCTGAACTTGACGAAATCCCATAGACAATGCACGTATTTTTCTAAGAGGCAATTCACACACTTCTACACGTCCGATTCCAGTCAAACTTGGCAGATAGTTAGTACATACCCTGAAGGTGTACCACCATTCCGTGGATTCATGGTCACGTGACCAGGTGTCGGATTACAGACAGTCGAAAGTCGGTAATTATAATATTCAAAAATCTGTAAAAAATCAACCGTTTGAGATAAGGACAAAATTTCTTCGGGTTTGACCTTAATTCATTAAGTACTACATTTTGTTTCTATACATTGACCTTGAATTTCACTTCCTTTTGGTCGAAAACGAGGCTGGCTCGCCATTTAAAAATGGTAGTAGCTAGGTATTGGAATGCAGTCCTCTTTGTTAGTCTTAGGACCCCTTGGGCATTTAAAAAATACCAAAAGTTAAGCCGTCACACAAAATAGCGCTCTCTAGCGGCGAGTTGAAAAATGGCCAAAACGCATTTTGAACAGATGTCTGTGGCGAAGTTTTTGCAAATTGGCCCAAAATTGCCGCTAATGGTCACCGAGGGTCAGTGAACATGCCCATACCTTCAAAATGTTAATGATGTCAACAGGTGTCAAATTACACTCAGTTGAACATTCATTCTTCAAGCAGCTATATGTACAGAACGAAAAGGCCGATCAAGGTCAAATTTTCTGTTTTATGTTTATTGTGACTTGGTCTAATGTATATTATCAGCAAAATGTTGTGACGTCAAGATGACGTCATGAAATGAGCGAGTTTTTAAGCAAAAATTAGCCAAGGTCGTTTACTTTCTCTATTGGTCGTATGACCTTGAAGCATAGCGGGTACGTAGACCTCGTCATTAACATATAACATACCAAGTTACATTAGTGTGACGTCATTTGTTGATTTGTTATGATTTTTTTAAATCTTAAAACCTATAAACACACTGAGTTATTTTTGTCATTTTTGACCTTGAAGAAACCCCATAGACATTACACGTGTTTATTCTAAGAGGCAATTCACTCACTTATACACATCCGATTCCAGTCAAACTTGGCATAGTAACCTATTTGCACAACCGCCTTTGTTTCCGTCCGACTCCGGTATCTATAGGGTTTAGATATGGGTTAGATGGATTGAGCATAGAAACCGAAGCCAGAGGAAAGCTCAGCAATGAGGAAGGAGGTCGGGTGGGCGGGGAAAAAAAGGTATATATATAATAATACTCACCAGAAGCAGGCCGCCGAGGCCAAACTATTATCTTACCACCGTTGAGACATACAACCGTATACCGTCCTCTGCCGACTCGTTCCTTCTCGTCCAAATACTCCCCACCTGCCACCTTGGTATACTCGAGACTGCGTAGATTCCTACGCAGCCCTCAACGTCGGCGGTTGTGCAAATAGTAACCTATTTGCACAACCGCCTTTGTTTCCGTCCGACTCCGGTATCTATAGGGTTTAGATATGGGTTAGATGGATTTCGCCAAAACCTGCCCTCTTAGGCCGCCGAGAACCCCCAAACCTGCCCAAATACACCCCAATCCTTACCCAAACCTCAAACGAAAGCGAGAGACTTTATCAGATAGAAAGGAAAGAAAAACTGGACTAGTTGTCTTGCTGCCTTTCTTTCATATTTTTTTTTTTTTCTTCTCTTTTCTTTTCTCAAGCTGTCGCTGCCTATAAAATTGATTAAAAAACAAAATGGATAGTTTTGTTAGTAGGTGATGGCTTTTTTTGACATCAGCTGCATGTAGATGGCGGGAAAGCTACGCGGGCCCCGATGCCCGAGTTCAGACGCCTATAGAATTGTCCGACGATATCTGCCATTGGACTTTGTTCAGCTGTGAAGACGGCGTCGCGTAATACCTGGACCGTGCTCTGAGGCCTCATAACTCTCTCAACCTGGGTATAGTGCTTGTACGCCTTCCGCGACGCCCATTGGCAGTGGTCCATCACCTGCTCGTCCGATGCATCCAGGAGCCGCAGTGTGGTTGCTGCCCAGGCACGGCTGTTGTGCGCTCTCAAAAGCTGGTTTTCAGGATTGTCTGTTGCGGCAAAATACATCTTCAGCCGTGAATTCGGTCCGTTAACAGGCGTAGGGTTTGTTTACGAGGACTCTGCGATTGGCCGCCAAGGGGCGAAAGATCAACCAGACTTTGAACTGCGCCGACTGGATCCATCTTTCCTTGGTCCTGCAACTTTGGAATCATTATCAATGATGAGTCAACCTCACTTACCGTCTTGCCAATAGTGTGGCTGAATAAAAAATCGCCTCCTTCGATCCTTGTTATTTTTCAGGTTCTGATTCCTCCTAGGTCACCAGCTCTGTCCCCGGCCCATTATAGGCAGAGGAAAAGGGCCCATTATAGGCAGAGGAAAAGGGCCAAGTCTCGTTGTACCACGTAGCGCTAGGGGAAAAGACCTTCGCGTTTGCCAAGTCTCCAGGATCGGTCAGTGATCTCTTTCACCGACCATCGTAACTTATCCGAAAACAATGGAATTGCCTGCTTTGAAGTAATGTGAGACTCAGCCTGCTCCAGCTGCATTGCATTCATGTATCTACGAACTTGGTGAGAGATGCAAGGGTTTGCGAACTTTTATCCCACTCGCCAGATTTCGGTCTTACCGAATGAGTTAAAGTATGCCCTTATCTGCCCAACATAAGAGTCCACGGTGCATGCCGCTAATATAAGCGGGCACCCACAAGAGCGGCAGCCGATTTCACGAAAGAGTGCGCAGCTTGCGCAACTTTTGCAAAATGGCGCAAGCCCTATAGCTTGCGTGTAATTTTCACAGGAATGTTGCGCAGCCTACGCAATAAAATGTTGCGCAAGCGGACTTACGCAGTGCGTAAGGATTCGTGAAATCGGCTGCAGATCCCGTGCTTACCCAAATTTTTTCACCCTAAGCCGTGAATCTGCGTGCGACCTTCTGAGTCACGATCGATCAAAAAGCATAGGATGTCAAGTGGTGTCACTGACTCCAGATCCTCCCCTTCAGTACAGCATCATTTGCTTTGATGCTCGCGCAGAAATCGGTCTAATGCTGCAAATAAGTCCGCTCTTTTGCACTCCATATCCCTGCGTATCCAACTCGTTTCCTAGTTTTGTCAGCCTGGTTGCCGCACTGATCATCTTCAAAAAGATACCAAAACGCTCTCGTGCAGAAGGGGAGGGCATGATTGAAGAAGAAATTTAGCATTGTATCGCAATTCCCGAGGGCAAGCCCGAAACGGATCTTAAAAACAGCCGCAGCCTGCGCTGGAGCTTAGATATCCCATCATCGATAGATGCACAATGTCCGTAAGATCCTGCTCCACGATGTAATCGTTCGAGGAAAAACTGCCAGCTAGCATTCATGACAGACCTCTTTCAATAATGAGTTGACTACGGCGACTGAGCGATTGATGTCCACCATCTTGGTTTGGCACATTGAGGAAAGAACAAATATGCATATTGGGAATTTTTTCCCTGATCAGTTGGGCAACAGCAAGAAAAACCCCTACCACGTCAAGTACACCCTGCGAAGGGTCGGTCAATCGGCTGAAATCATTTATGCCTCCGCGCAGAACTGCCACCTCCGGCTGAAAAGCCCTGCAAGATACCACCAGATGTCTACATAACGGGGCCATTTTTGTGCCTCCGTTGGCTAACATTTGCACGCTCAATGCCTTGGGCCAGCCGAATCCTTTGAACCCTCTGAACATTGAGTCGGACACAAGGAGAACATGGTGACGCTTAGCGTAAGCGATATCCATTCGGGGGGTGACAATACGTGGGAAGTAGCACTGGAAGGCCCAGAGCTCAAACCCCAGCCCTTGAAAAATTCGGGACATATCCCGTAGAAGACGGGTATTCTAAAAACCCCTGCTTGACCTGCCTCTGACAGGCGAAAGGAAGAAATTGAGTGGAGACCCGTTCCTGCGCGCCGGGACATTTGACGAAAGTGCCATCAAATCAAAGGTGAAAACCTGTGGGACTACCAGATGGGACCTAGGTCAACTTGAGCGAAAAATTTGCCTCCAAGGAGAGGGCAAAACAAAAAAATTAAACTTCAACATTTTTGAAAGCGGTTTAGACCTAGCTCGGAGGCCAGTCCAAGCATCCACCACATTTCTGGAATCTCCAACCACATCCACCATCAAGTTCCATAGTGAATCAAAGACTGAGAGCCACACAAAATATAGATCAAGGGCCTCCTTGCGACATATACCCGTGTGTCCCAAAATGTCTGCAGACCAGTAATCTCAGAAACTTACACTACCGTCTGGTAAGACTAGGGTACCGCCCTAATTTATAGCCAGATGCGTCTGCCGACAGTGCAATGCGATAGCAAGGTGGCGGCCTTGACTTCAAGGGATCAGCTGCGAGAAGCTATCGACAAACCTCCAAAATAGAATCTCCTCCCGCACTTGTGGTGACAGAGGCGTAGGCACGAGATCATATCAAGTGTAGATATGAAGGAGGAGCATTCCCTCAGAAACAAACAAACACCAGAGCAAAACTTTGGCCTTTGCCCACAAAACGTTGCATCTGTTTTTTGAGCATTTTATCCTCCCGCAAAATTGTCTCTCGTACCTCAGCGAATGATACCTTTTTATGGTCAGGAATCGGAAATGATAGGGTTTGGAGCAGATGCCGAACCCGAGATGCACCATGCTGTTCGATGGCACCGATGACTTTTCTTTAAGTTGCTGAACAAGCCGAGCTTTAACTGTATGTAGCGTACGACGTAAACGGCCCTTAGAGCTCTGATGTAGGAACCGTCCCCATGCATGTCCTGTTCACACCGCAATAAAACAAACACGACTGAAGTGTTTTAAACCTCCATCGCTGGGATGGCACTCGCCAATGAAACGGTCGTCTATCCAGATTTCTGTATGTATACCTCTGTTCTTAAGCCATGCAGGAAGACAAAAGCCAATGGATGAGTAAACTTATGCACTGTTTTTTTTAAAACCAAACCCACTCGAAGCCGGAAAAGGTTCTGGACTCCTTGGTCAAGAAGATTTGCTTGTATCCCTGGCTGTTGTCGGTACTTGAGAAAATATCGCCTTTGGTTATGGGTCTGACAACATTGCCTAAAGAAACCACACTGAAGGGTGTGTCCTTGCGCCAAAGATTAGGTCCCTTCATTGATATAGAAGCAGACGCGGCTTCTTGGGTTTAACTGTCAAGGCAGTCACACATTTCGGCGGCTGTACTTCCTTGACCCTACCCACAACGTATATAGAGCCCTCTATCCACCGCCTGGTGATTGTGTCTATGAAAAAGGCGACATAATCTTGACAAATGAGCGCATTTAAAATACCTTTCGGTGGGCAATTATAAACAGCAATTCCTGCCCCTGTATCTGCCATGAAACGACTGGAAAAAAATCATACAGACTAATTCAATGATGAAGCCAACCATGAACTTCGTCCCTATTGGGTGACTCTGCAAAGATATCGTCCCAAAGCACCAGGATCATTGCTTAATGTGCCGGCTACAAAATAGTTGGATCTCTGAATCCGAGCGCCTATAAATCTACCTGTAGTCTACCAGAGAGAACTTCAGGCGGGGTGGGTGTAAAAGGGACTGGCAAGCCACTTGGTTTGCCATTGAAAACTACCCACTGGGAGGTGCCTCGTTTCCGCTTCGCTGCGTGCGTAGCGATGGGATCAAAAGATTGATCAAAATCTCTCTCACACAGATGACTCTCCAGCATTTTCAAATACCACTGGTACTCAAATGTTTTTCCTTTACATCTTCGGCAAACAAAGGCTCGAACTCGTCCACGTATTCTCTAAACACAGACATCACGTAGACAACCTTGCGATCATAGCTCGTCTCCATGCCCGCTTGAGCAGCTGCAGGCGTCTTGGCTTGTGGACATCCAGAGCCGACTTGGGCTGCATGTATGGAACAAACCATCACATAATTCGTTGACGTGCTAACGGGGCCCGCCGTTCGACCTTTCATAAACGCACAAACCACGGCACTTGTTTTTTTTTTTTTTTTTTCTCTCTTTTTTTTCGCTTTTTGCTTTTTGTTTTTTTTTTGTTTTTTTCTTTAAAAAATTTTTTTTTAGCAAAACTTTGCGAACGGGGTACTTGAACTTTGGGATTCACAAAATGGCACAAAGAGGTGCCCCTGGACCACATTAAAATCAGCGTGCCAGCGAAGGCCCATCAACATGGCATACAGAGGCCCGCCCTCTGCCAGGTACAGAGTACATATATGCGAAATAGAAGTACACTGTACCCCAAACATGGCATTCAGAGGCCCGTCCTCTGCCAAGTATAGCGCGCATATGTGCAAAATAGAAGTACATTGTACCACAAACACGGCATTCAGAGGCCCGTCCTCTGCCAAGTGCATTTGTACCTTAAACATAGCATTCAGAGGCCCGTCCTCTGCCAAGTACATTGCACCATAAACATAGCACTCAGAGGCCCGTCCTCTGCCAAGTACATTTGTACCATAAACATAGCATTCAGAGGCCCGTCCTCTGCCAAGTACATTGCACCATAAACATAGCATTCAGAGGCCCGTCCTCTGCCAAGTACATTTGTACCATAAACATAGCATTCAGAGGCCCGTCCTCTGCCAAGTACATTGCACCTTAAACATCGCATTCAGAGGCCCGTCCTCTGCCAAGTACATTGCACTATAAACATAGCACTCAGAGGCCCGTCCTCTGCCAAGTACATTGCACCATAAACATAGCATTCAGAGGCCCGTCCTCTGCCAAGTACATTTGTACCATAAACATAGCATTCAGAGGCCCGTCCTCTGCCAAGTACATTGCACCATAAACATAGCATTCAGAGGCCCGTCTTCTGCCAAGTACATTGCACCATAAACATAGCATTCAGAGGCCCGTCCTCTGCCAAGTACATTTGCACCATGAACTTGCGCGCATCTGCTCACTGAGCTCCGTGACCCTACGCTCAGCGCAGGAAAATGACACGGAAAACAGCCCCTCACTGCGAACTTTTGTGAGTACATAAAAAAAGTACGTCTATGTTTCTCCCCAAAAGAGTATTACCTTTAGTTTGGTTATTATTTTATAAAATATACGATGCACGGGGAAAAGGGGCTTTTTTCACTCAAAGAACGGGTGTTGAACCTCAAAATCGGCAAAGTCAATGGAGGTCAACACGATTACTGATCATTTTTGAGTGGGTTGTCTCACTGAATTGAACGGCACAGTCGTTCTCTGTGACACACAGATTCAACTCGCACTTATGAATAAACTACATAAAATTCCCGTCCCACTCATATATGAATCATTTTGATTGGACAAGGGGAAAAAGGGGCTTTTTTGCTTCAAATCATAGAATGTCTCTCATCTAAGACCATGACCCGATTGTAATATGCAACGTGTTTCTATAGTCTGGCTACACATATCCTCTTATAATCACGCGTATATTGGTAGGATGAACGGGGAACTAGATCAGGCCACGTATTCGTCTCGCCGAAACAGAAGCACGTTGGAAAGCTGTTCGTTTTGTCCTCCTGATTGTTCTTTTTTTACCGATTCATCGTAAATGAATATGTCTTCATACCATAGGTTTTCTGTTATTTTCGTAACATTTACTGGATATCGGTAAAACGAGGTTTATTTGCCGTCAATGCTAGTCAGACCAAAGCATTGATCCTTGGAGGGGTGTAATATACATATTACGTGAATAAGTGGGTTTGTTTATCAAACCTTGCATTCATACCGTTGTTAATGTGATGAAGAAAACATCAGTACTTATGAAATAAAATTTCATTTAGCTGAACAGTTTTTAAAACTCCAAAATCTTGTACTGTGTACTACTGCATACTGTCTACAGTAGCTATAATCTCTTCCTCCCCTCCATTGTGTGAAATGGTCCAGTCCATTTGACCTGCTTCACAAAGAATGTGTGTGCTGTGTACACAAGGTCAGAGGCCACGCCAGCGTTACACGCGCTACACACACAGGGTCCGTTGTTTGTTGCACAAAATCAGGGCAAAGTTGTTCATATGATAGCATTCAGAGGCCTGTCCTTTCAGAGGCCCGTCCTCTGCCAATTAGTACAGAGCACCTGTATGCGAAATATAAGTACATTTGTACCATGAACGTGGCTTTCAGAGGCCCGTCCTCTGCATATCACAGAGTACATATCTGCGAAAAAGAAGTACATTGTACCATAAACATGGCATACAGAGGCCCGTGCTCTGCCTAGCACAGAGTACATATACGAAATAGAAGTACGTTGCACCATAAACATGGGCCCGTCCTCTGCCTAGTACCGAGTGCATACGGTGTATATGCAAAATAGAGTTACATTGTACATTGTACAATAAACCTGGTATTCAGAGGCGGCCCGTCCTCTGCCTAGCACAGAGTACATACGGTGTATACGCAAAATATGGTTACATTGCACATGTACCATAAGCCTGGCATTCAGAGGCACGCCCTCAGCCTGGTACCGAGTACACATGCAAATCAATGGTACATTCATACAGAGGCCCGCCCTTTAAGGGTAAAATAGGTAACTTTCCCGAATAGAAAAAGTTATCAGCCCCCACTTGGCACCAAGAACGTAAAAAAAATCCGTCAAGGACCAACGCCAGTCGATCAAAAACAAGAAACGACCAAATGGCTGGCAGGTCACCCAATCGACAGGGCCATGTGCGCGCACATGTGCACATTGCACACACACCATGTACATACGAGCGCACGCGCACATGCACAACATGAAAAGCACGTTTCAAGAAAAAGGCCTGCATCTCCAACTCCCGACGTCGGAAACTTAAGTTTTTGATATTTTTCGTTACGGAGACACGCAAGCTTTATAAATTCGTTCGCTTGTGTAAATTAATTTTTATTTTTAATCCTTTCACCGAAACACGGGCAATGCAACTTTAAGCTTGGTGTCCCGAGGCCCGTCCTCTAGCACACACGCCATTTATGGGTATATTACACTTGACATACAGGGACCCGTCCTGTGCCTAGTACCTGTATCTATACACATAGAAAACATGGGCACATTAAAATTTGGCATTCATAAAATTGATTTTTATTGAAATTTTGAATTCAGAGACCCGTCCTCTGCCTATGTACACGCCCTTACGTACCAATACCAAATAAGAGCGCATATTAATAGGGATACGCTAATTCAGAGGTCGGCTGTCTAGTAAAGGGTACCCATGCCAAAATTAGCGTCACATCAGAACTTGGCATTTCAACTTGGCATTTAGAGGCCCTCCTCTGCCTAGTACACATGCAAGCTATGAGCATATTAAACTTGGCATTGGGAGGCCCGCCCTCTATCTAGTATATAGAGTACGTGGGCAATATTTACTCGGTCCGTCCTCTGTCTAGTACCGAGTACATGTGGAATATGTATTACCACTTAGTTTCCAGAGGCCCGATCTCGGCAAGTACACATGTAATCTATGGGTACTTTGAACTTGCCCTTTAGAGGCCCGTCCTCGGCCTATACAGATTCTGACTAGGGTTATGACGAAACTTTAAGTATTGTCAAGCCAAACCCCCAGTGCAACTATGCTTGCTGCCTAATGGCGACACATATCTATCATTCAGTCTAATTGACGCGCTCACGAACAACAGCATAGCATTCAGAGGCCCATCCTCTGCCTCCTCGAAGGAACTGGAAATTAAGACATGGGCTATTTCACAATAAGTGTACACTTTCAGTCTCACTGGCAAATCGGGGTAAAATTTCAAACTTGCCCAACTTACAAAACTTTGTTGATCTAAAAACTTCAGGATGTATACTAATAATTCAAAAAATATCAGAGCGTGGCATTATGATTAATGTGTTTATATTTTCCACTGAAATAATAATTTGTAATTGGTTGTCTGGAGAGGACATTTTGTTAAACACAGAATATCACAATATAATGGCCAGACTAAATGTTGAAATGGTAATGCCATGCACTGTCCTGTTAGAAGGAATGGTACTGTTAATTTTACAAACATAACAACAATGAAGCTTGTCCTTCATATTACCCGTCATATAAAATCTCACTCATAACATGTATATGCACTGATAAAGTTATCCAGGATGGGTTATACTGTAATCTACTCAAATGACCACCCACTGTGAAATAGCCCACATGTACTCAAGGACCAGTCCTGGTCCATAGAAATACGATCTAGGCCTTGATACTCGGAAGCCCAACCCGTGCTTCGTAAATTGCCTAACAAAAGATGCGCTTAAACTGCGCGTTTGGGGGCCCGTCCTCCACTTCATACATTTAGTAAGCAAGAGTCCATTCACTTGCCACTTAGGGCCTGTTCCATTACCTATGAGGGCGCTAACACAGGTACCTTGAAACAAAAGGCCAGAACCAGATTTCCCAAATGCTAGGCTGACTACTTTTTATTGCTATATTGCGCTCGCTATACATGCTCGAGCAATAACAAAACAAGAATTGTGGGGGCACTTTCCGAACTACGAATCTTGAAAGAGGCCCGCCCTCTATCATCTAACGAACCTGCCAAACTGGTATTTTAATTCCCATGATTCAAGGGCGTGCTCCGTTTATAAACATGCTAGCATTGCACCCTGAGCCTTGTTTACCCGTTGGAGCATTCGCTCCAGATTTCGGCGTTGTCCTCCATATAGATCCATAGGACGCCAAGGTGAACAAATTCTCCCTCCAGCGGTCTTCCAGACCTTGCAATTGGTCGATGTCTTGCCAACCATCCTTGGCATCCGCCTTTTCCTATAGGGAGCACGAAAAAAGCGACAAAGAAAATTGAAATTTCGAAAACTGTTTGTGTAAACGCCTATTATCGAAAACATTTCACCTGCCCATGCTTTCTCCGACCTTGGCCGCCTGGCTCCATAAAAAGGCGGAGAAAAGCACTGTTTCGGAGACGCGTGTGTTAAACTGCCCTTAGCCTTTTTTTGTTTGTTTGTTTTTTTTAAATTGTTATAATGCGTACTTGTGCATGGTGGGCTTAGTAGCCCAAACTTAATTAAAGAGTCGTATGCATTTGTATACGTACAAAATATTTGGCTGTATACCTTGTATACCTGTCGAATGGCTTGGCCCCCGTCGCCACACGGGTGATACCTATAAAATACGAGCCTGAGGCTACTAGGCCTAATTCGCCATATTTATGGGCCTGACAGATGTTTTACCAAAACTGAATAATATCTTATGACATATAAAGCATTGAAGCAATTCGTACCTCAACTAAGGCGTAAATCATGTCCATCTTCAGCACATTCAGCAAACGAGTACATGTAGTTGGAAACTTGTCCGGTACATAAAACACGACGAGGCAGCATAACCCGCACACAGCATTGGCACTATGGCCTATAATACACACGCAAGCCCAATGAGGGGTGCATTGCTTAAGGCACGCGAAAATTCAAAAGGAATTACTGGAGCGCGCTCTACCATTGTTGAGAAAGAGCCAATTTGACTATGTACGTACGTATAGGCTTTACCCAACGTAGTGCCAACCATGCGTGCGGTAACGGCGATTGCATGAAGCTGCGTAATGATACTGGTGCGCGGTGCTGCCCACACCTCGCAAATGTTTAAATGCCTCTAAATTACTCTGGTTACCTGATTTCGCCTTGCAAAACATCCCAAACTCGACGCTAGGTAACACACTGCTGCATTTTCCTCGAAATATATCAGCTAATGGATGATAATTCAAAACCATTGATTATCCCGAGCGATCACACACACGTCCAACCGACGGGTTGGTATACTCGAGACTGCGTAGATTCCTACGCAGCCCTCAACGTCGGCGGTTGTGCAAATAGTTAGTAGTATACATCCTCTGAGGGTGTTACACCATTGCGCGGATTCATTGTTACGTGACCAGGTGTCGGATTACAAGCAGTCGAATATTGGTAATTTCAATATATAAAAATCCGTAAAAAATCAACCGTTTAAGATAAAGACAAAATTTCGTCGGCTTTGTGCTTAATTAATTGAGTACTACATTTTGTACATATATTACTGCTACAGTATGAGACCGTAAAAATGCTGTACCAGCCCTATAATTGCTATTGGCCTAAATATTTTAGACCCCACACCCACGGCAGCAAATGTGACTGAGGTATTACTAAACTTTATCGCATTTCTATATTTTATATCACTTTTAATTAGAACAAATTAGATTTAGACAGCCGTTACCATAGAAACTACAACTATCTATACACTATTTTATACTTCTTTAAACAAAACAATCACTTTTAACGACATGCACATTTTACAATACTTTTTCAGTTATCACTCTTTTTATGCACTCTCAAATAAAAACCTATTAATATATTTTAACGTATTTATTATTCCTTTACAGATGATGTATACATGTACTAGATTATATTAAAATAACCGTGAGTACGAAAGTAATTACCAACTACCTCAAACAACCTCACACAAACCAATTTGTTTTTTTATGTATCAATCAGTTTACTGATTTACACACAACCATTACTATACATTGTGTGATTATTTATTACTTATTCATTAAGAAAACATTAAATAAGCAATTAAAGAGAAACGCCAACTCACTATTTACATCCTTTAATAAACTAACATCACTACAAACAATCTTAAGACAGATCTGAGGAGATAACTTCGGCAACAAATAGTCCAACAACACTTTTCGAAAACCCTGTGTACACATTTCCTATTTAATGTATGTAACACAGGATACATACTTTGTGACATTTGTCAGTGTCCTTGTTACATACAGTATATTATAAGTTTGCACACGGGCCTTTCAAAACAATATGTTGTGACGCTATATGTTGCAATTCTTTAGCTGAAGTTATCACCTTAAATCTATCTTAACATATTTCTTTTGTTTATAGAAAAGATCAATGACATTGTACAGAGATATAGTCCTCAACAAAAAGGTCACTCTTCAGTATTGACAACAAACTCATACTCATTATTTATTTACATGTATATACTTTTTCTAACACATGTAGATATTAGTTTTAAAGTTAACAGATATAACTATTTTTAACACCTGCCCTACTTAAACATGTAAACACCTCACAAACTCTTGTTGACGGGAATAAATTCCACTCTGTACATAAATTATTCCAACAACCACTATTTAATAAACTATTCATTCCAACACAACTCCCCATATATAGGTATTTGATAACTTCATACCCGAAAGTAGCAACAAACCTGAAACGTAATGACGTCACACAGTATTCATTGCGGTGCTTTTGTATTTTAAATACAGTATTTATAAGTACATGTATGACCTAAAATTTATACATGTAGACAGTTTCATTAATATTTTTCAAAGAGTTTTACAGTTTTTTTAAAGCTGAAAACCAGATAATTAAAAATGTCCGAAACAGCGTGTTTGTTTCTAACAAACACCACATTTCTAGTTGGCTGTTCCGATACGGTCGGAACAGCCTTTGTTTTCGTTACGATTTTTTTTTTTTTTTTTTTTTTTTAGCTTTTTTTATTCTTTTCCCAAAACCTCATAGAAAAAGCGCATGGTCTTTCGGCCTGGCAAAATGGTCACTTGCAAAGCTCGGATCATCATCAAACTTGGTCACAACAATCACCTCATAATGAAGTACTGCACAAATGTGTTTACATTTTTATGACGTCATCAGGTGTCAGATTACAAGCGTTTGAAATATATGGCCTTCAAATTGAAACTTCTGTAAAAATTCAACCGTTTGAGATACAAACTTTATTCTTTCGGCAATGGTCATGACTATCCAAGGTCTAAATTTCATACACAGACATTGACCTTGAATCTTGCTTCCTATTGGTCGAAAACGAGGCTGCCCTGTCATTTAAAACTGGTAGCAGATACAGAGATCGGGTCAAAAGTGTTAGTCTCAAGACCTCTTGGGCATTCCAAAAATACCAAAAGTTAAGTCGTGACACGAAAGAGCGCCCTCTAGCGGCAAGTTGAAAAATGGCCAAAACCTATTTTGAAGAGATGTCTGTGGCGAAGTTTTTGAAAATTGGCCCAAAATTGGTGCATATGTTCACTGAGGGTCAGTGAACATGCCCATACCTTCAAAAGTTTGATGACGTCACCAGGTGTCAAATTACACTCAGTTGAACATCCGTTCTTCTAACGGTTATATATAGAGAACGACAAGGCCGATGGAGGTCAAATTTTGTGTTTTAGGTTTGTTGTGACTTGGTCTAATGCATATTAGCAGCAATATTTGGTGGCGTAACGATGACGTCATCAAATAAGCCCGTTTGTGCAGCATACATTTGCCAAGGTCGTTCACTTCCTCTAATGGGCGTATGACCTTGAAACCTAGCAGGGACGTAGACGTGGTCATTAACATATAACATACCAAGTTACATTAGTGTGACGTCATTTGTTGATTTGTTATGAATTTTTGAATCTGGCAACCTATACTACAGCATACACACAGTGCAGTATATACATGTATACGAGTGTACATAAGCATGTACAATATGCATACATCTGCACTATCCCATAGACAAAGCACACAGTCTGTCTCGGTGCTAGAAGAGTCGCTTGCAAAGCTTGGATCATCATCAAACTTAGTCACAATAAGAAACCCATAGTAAAGTACTATACCAAAGAGGTTAGATCTTGATGACGTCACCAGGTGTGAGATTACATGTGTCTGAAATTTAATGCCTTGCAAATTGAAAAATCTGTAAAAATTGAACCGTTTGAGATACAATCTTTATTCTTTCGGCACTGGTCATGACTATCCAAGGTCTAAATTTCATGCAGAGACATTGACCTTGAATCTTGTTTCCTATTGGTCGAAAACGAGGCTGCCTTGTCATTTAAAACTGGTAAGCGATGCCGAGATCGTGTCAACGGTGTTAGTCTCAGGACCCCTTGGGCATTCAAAAAATACAAAAAAGTTAAGTCGTCACACGAAACAGCCCCCTCTAGTGACGAGTTGAAAAAAGACCAAAACGTATTTTGAATTGGTCAAATGTATATTATCAGCTAAATATTGTGACGTCACGATGACGTAATCAAATAAGAGTTCCTCAAGTATACATTAACCAAGGTCGTTTACTTTCTCCATTGGTCGTATGACCTTGAAAACTATCAGGTGCCTGGACCTAGTCATTAACATGTAACATACCAAGTTACATTAGTATGACATGCATGATTTGTTGATTTATTATGAATTTTTGAATCTTGTCACTGTGCATATTGTACATGTATATGTACAGTATGTATTTATATTGTACAAAGTGTACATGTAGTATTATACAGCATGCAGTTTTACATGCATACAAACATACAAAAAAAGAAAAGCGGAAAGCCATATGCTCTGTTATCAACAGACATACCTCTAGTTTTTACTTTTTCTTCTTCCACTTTTTTCAGACGCTTTTTCGGGCACTTGCACATTCATGATTGACTTCAAACTTCACATGGACATTGGTCAGTATGTAAAGTTGTGCACAGTACTAATGACGTCATGATGACGTCATCACGTGTCAGATTAAAGGGGCATGAAGTTTAATAAATTAAATATTCAAAAATCATTAACAAATCAACCGTTTGACCTACGATCTTGATTCCTTCGCCATATACGATGACTAACAAGGGTCTTTGAGATGAGCACACCCCTTGACCTTGGACCTCGTTTCCTATTGGTCAAACAGATTTTGCCTTGCCATTTGAAAGTGGTACAAGATATCTGGATGTGGTCAACTGTATTACACTTCGACCTAGGGTGGTGTATCCAAAAAATATGGTCGTGACCTTTGACCTTGCTCACTTCCGGTCGGAACCGGAAGTGGCCCTTGGTTTGAAAGTGGTAGGAGGTATTGAGATGGGGTCAATGGTGTTATTACCAGAGGCCCTTAAGCTTTCCAAAAATATAAGTGATGACGTCATCGTACGAAATATCGCCCTCTAGCGACAAGATGATTACGTAACTAAATATTCGAAAATCAATAAAAAATCTACCGTTTGACATACGAATTTGATTCCTTCTGCATATACGATCACTAACAAATGTCTTAAAGATGCGCACATGGCTTGACCTTTGACCTCGTTTCCTATTGGTCAAACAGATTTTGCCTTTCCATTTGAAAGTGGTACAAGATATCTGCATGTGGTCAACTGTATTACACTTGGACCTAGGGTGGTGTATCCAAAAAATATGGTCGTGACCTTTGACCTTGCTCACTTCCGGTCGAAACCGGAAGAAACCGGAAGTGGCCCTTAGTTTGAAAGTGGTAGGAGGTATTGAGATGGGGTCAATGGTGTTATTATCAGAGGCCCTTAAGCTTTCCAAAAATATAAGTAATGACGTCATCGTACGAAATAGCGCCCTCTAGCGACAAGATGATTACGTAATGAAATATTGGAAAATCAATAAAAAATCAACCGTTTGACCTACGATCTTGATTCCTTCGCCATATACGATGATTAAGAAGGGTCTTTGAGATGCGCACACCTCTTGACCTTGGACCTCGTTTCCTATTGGTCAAACAGATTTTGCCTTTCCATTTGAAAGTGGTACAAGATATCTGCATTCCAAAAATACCAAAAGTTAAGTCGTGACACGAAAGAGCGCCCTCTAGCGGCAAGTTGAAAAATGGCCAAAACCTGAAGAGATGTCTGCGGCAAAGTTTTTGCTAATTGGCCCAAAATTGGTGCATATGGTCACTCAGGGTCAGTGAACATGCCCATACCTTCAGAAGTTTGATGACGTCACCAGGTGTCAAATTACACTCAGTTGAACATGCGTTCTTCTAACGGTTATATCTAGAGAACGAAAAAGCCGATGGAGGTCAAATTTTGTGTTTTAGGTTTGTTATGACTTGGTCTAATGCATATTAGCAGCAACATTTGGTGGCGTAACGGTGACGTCATCAAATAAGCCCGTTTGTGCAGCATACATTAGCCAAAGTCGTTCACTTCCTCTAATGGGCGTATGACCTTGAAACCTAGCAGGGACGTAGACCTGGACATTAACATACCAAGTTACATTAGTATGACATGCATATTTTGTTGATTTATTATAAATTTTTAAATCTTGTCACTGTGCATGTACATGTACGGTATGCATTTACATTGTACAAAGTGTACATGTAGTATTATACAGCATGCAGTTTTCCATGCATACAAACATACAAAAAAGAAAGCGGAAAGCCATATGCTCTGATATCAACAGACATACCTCTAGTTGGCTTTCCACACTCCTGCGGAAAGTCTTTGTTTTCGTTACGATTTATTTTTGTTTTATTTTTGGCTGTTCCGATTCGGGTCGGAACAGCCTTTGTTTTCGTTACGATTTTTATTCCTTTTTTTTTTTTGTTTTTTTTGGCTGTTCCGATTCGGGTCGGAACAGCCTTTGTTTTCGTTACGATTTTTTTTTTTTTTCAGACGCTATTTCGGACACTTGCACATTGATGATTGACTTCAAACTTCACATGGACATTGGTCACTATGTGAATTAGTGCACAGTACTAATGACGTAATCATGACGTCATCACGTGTCAGATTAAAGGGGTATGAAGTTTAATAAATTAAATATTCAAAAATCAATAAAAATTCAACCGTTTGACCTACGATCTTGATTCCTTCGCCATATACGATGACTAACAAAAGTCTTTAAGATGCGCACACGCCTTGACCTTTGACCTTGTTTCCTATTGGTCAAACAGATTTTGCCTTGCCATTTGAAAGTGGTGCAAGATATTTGGACAAAGTCACTTGTGTTACACTTCGACTAGGGTGGGGTATCTAAAAAATATTTTTGTGACCTTTGACATTGCTCACTTCCGGTCGAAACCGGAAGTGGCCCTTAGTTTGAAAGTGGTAGGAGGTATTGAGATGGGGTAAATGGTGTTATTATCAAAAGCCCATAAGCTTTCCAAAAATATAAGTGATGACGTCATCGTACGAAATAGCGCCCTCTAGCGACAAGATGATTACGTAATTAAATATTCAAAAATCAATAAAAAATCAACTGTTTGACCTACGATCTTGATTCCTGTGGCATATACGATCACTAACAAATGTCTTTAAGATGCGCACAGGGCTTGACCTTTGACCTCGTTTCCTATTGGTCTAACAGATTTTGCCTTGCCATTTGAAAGTGGTACAAGATATCTGGATGTGGTCAACTGTATTACACTTGGACCTAGGGTGGTGTATTAAAAAAATATGTTGGTGACCTTTGACCTTGCTCAGTTCCGGTCGAAACCGGAAGTGGCCCTTAGTTTGAAAGTGAAAGGAGGTATTGAGATAGGGTCAATGGTGTTATTACCAGAGGCCCTTAAGCTTTCCAAAAATATAAGTGATGACGTCATCGTACGAAATAGCGCCCTCTAGCGACAAGATGATTACGTAATTAAATATTCAAAAATCAATAAAAAATCTACCGTTTGACCTACAAATTTGATTCCTTCTGCATATACGATCACTAACAAATGTCTTTAAGATGCGCACATGGCTTGACCTTTGACCTCGTTTCCTATTGGTCAAACAGATTTTGCCTTTCCATTTGAAAGGGGTACAGTATATCACGATGGGGTCAACTGTGTTACACTTCGACTAGGGTGGGGTATCCAAACATATAGCAACACCTTTGACCTTCCCTACATGTCAGATTAAAGTGGCATGTAATAATATTTAATATTAAAAAATCAATAAAAACTCAACCGTTTGACATACGATCGTGATTTCTTTATATACAATCACTAACAAAGGTCATACCGAACACCACATATGTTTATAAAAAGGAGGGGAACAGCCATGTGTTCGTTGTCAAGAACGAACACAGGTCTAGTTTTTTATTCTTTTACTTCTTCCACTTTTTTCAGACGCTATTTCGGACACTTGCACATTGATGATTGACTTCAAACTTCACATGGACATTGGTCACTATGTGAAGTTGTGCACAGTACTAATGACGTCATGATGACGTCATCACGTGTCAGATTAAAGGGGTATGAAGTTTAATAAATTAAATATTCAAAAATCAATAAAAATTCAACCGTTTGACCTACGATCTTGATTCCTTCGCCATATACGATGACTAACAAAAGTCTTTAAGATGCGCACACGCATTGACCTTTGACCTCGTTTCCTATTGGTCAAACAGATTTTGCCTTGCCATTTGAAAGTGGTGCAAGATATTTGGACAAAGTCACTTGTGTTACACTTCGACTAGGGTGGGGTATGTAAAAAAATATGTTGGTGACCTTTGACCTTGCTCACTTCCGGTCGAAACCGGAAGTGGCCCTTAGTTTGAAAGTGAAAGGAGGTATTGAGATGGGGTCAATGGTGTTATTACCAGAGGCCCTTAAGCTTTCCAAAAATATAAGTGATGACGTCATCGTACGAAATAGCGCCCTCTAGCGACAAAATGATTACGTAATGAAATATTGCAAAATCAATACAAAATCAACCGTTTGACCTACGATCTTGATTCCTTTGCCATATACGATGATTAACAAGGGTCTTTGAGATGCGCACACCCCTTGACCTTGGACCTCGTTTCCTATTCGTCAAACAGATTTTGCCTTTCCATTTGAAAGTGGTACAAGATATCTGGATGTGGTCAACTGTATTACACTTAGACCTAGGGTGGTGTATCCAAAAAATATGGTCGTGACCTTTGACCTTGCTCATTTACGGTCGAAACCGGAAGTGGCCCTTAGTTTGAAAGTGGTAGGAGGTATTGAGATAGGGTCAATGGTGTTATTATCAGAGGCCCTTAAGCTTTCCAAAAATATAAGAGATGACGTCATCGTACGAAATAGCGCCATCTAGCGACAAGATGATTACGTAATTAAATATTCAAAAATCAATAAAAAATCAACCGTTTGACCTACAAATTTGATTCCTTCTGCATATACGATCACTAACAAATGTCTTTAAGATGCGCACATGGCTTGACCTTTGACCTCGTTTCCTATTGGTCAAACAGATTTTGCCTTGCCATTTGAAAGGGGTACAATATATCACGATGGGGTCAAGTGTGTTACACTTCGACTTGGGTGGGGTATCCAAACATATAGCAACACCTTTGACCTTCCCTACATGTCAGATTAAAGGGGCATGTAATAATATTGAATATTTAAAAATCGATAAAAACTCAACCGTTTGACATACGATCGTGATTTCTTCATATACAATCACTAACAAAGGTCATCCCGAACACCACATATGTTTATAAAAAGGAGGGGAACAGCCATGTGTTCGTTGTCAAGAACGAACACAGGTCTAGTTGTTTTACTTTTTCTTCTTCCACTTTTTTCAGACGCTTTTTCGGGCACTTGCAGATTCATGATTGACTTTAAACTTCACATGGACATTGGTCACTATGTGAAGTTGTGCACAGTACTAATGACGTCATGATGACGTCATCACGTGTCAGATTAAAGGGGCATGAAGTTTAATAAATTAAATATTCAAAAATCATTAAAAAATCAACCGTTTGACCTACGATCTTGATTCCTTCGCCATATACGATGATTAACAAGGGTCTTTGAGATGCGCACGCCCCTTGACCTTGGACCTCGTTTCCTATTGGTCAAACAGATTTTGCCTTGCCATTTGAAAGTGGTACAAGATATCTGGATGTGGTCAACTGTATTACACTTCGACCTAGGGTGGTGTATCCAAAAAATATGGTCGTGACCTTTGACCTCGTTTCCTATTGGTCTAACAGATTTTGCCTTGCCATTTGAAAGTGGTACAAGATATCTGGATGTGGTCAACTGTATTACACTTCGACCTAGGGTGGTGTATCCAAAAAATATGGTCGTGACCTTTGACCTCGTTTCCTATTGGTCTAACAGATTTTGCCTTGCCATTTGAAAGTGTTACAAGATATCTGGATGTGGTCAACTGTATTACACTTGGACCTAGGGTGTTGTATCCAAAAAATATGGTCGTGACCTTTGACCTCGTTTCCTATTGGTCTAACAGATTTTGCCTTGCCATTTGAAAGTGGTACAAGATATTTGCATGTGGTCAACTGTATTACACTTCGACCTAGGGTGGTGTATCCAAAAAATATGGTCGTGACCTTTGACCTCGTTTCCTATTGGTCAAACAGATTTTGCCTTGCCATTTGAAAGTGGTACAAGATATCTGCATGTGGTCAACTGTATTACTCTTCGACCTAGGGTGGTGTATCCAAAAAGTATGGTGACGACCTTTGACCTTCCCCACATGTCAGATTAAAGGGGCATGTAATAAAATTCAATATTTAAAAATCTATAAAAATCAACGGTTTGACCTACGATCGTGATTCCTTAATCACATACGATCACTAACAAGGTGTTTAAATTATTAAATATAACAATGTAGGTGATAATAGGTCGTCTGGAACACCAGACATGTTCATCAAAAGGAGGGGAACAGCCATGTGTTCGTTGTCAAGAACGAACACAGGTCTAGTTTTTTTTTTTTTTTTTTACTTTTCCTTCTTCCACTTTTGTTCAGACGCTATTTCGGGCACTTGCACATTCATGATTGACTTCAAACTTTACATGGACATTGGTCACTATGTGAATTTGTGCACAGTACTAATTATGTCATGATGACGTCATCACGTGTCAGATTAAAGGGGCATAAAGTTTAATAAATTAAATATTCAAAAATCATTAAAAAATCAACCGTTTGACCTACGATCTTGATTCCTTCGCCATACACGATGACTAACAAGGGTCTTTGAGATGCGCACACCTCTTGACCTTGGACCTCGTTTCCTATTGGTCAAACAGATTTTGCCTTGTCATTTGAAAGTGGTACAAGATATCTGGATGTGGTCAACTGTATTACACTTCGACCTAGGGTGGTGTATCCAAAAAATATAGTCGTGACCTTTGACCTCGTTTCCTATTGGTCTAACAGATTTTGCCTTGCCATTTGAAAGTGGTACAAGATATCTGGATGTGGTCAACTGTATTACACTTGGACCTAGGGTGTTGTATCCAAAAAATATGGTCGTGACCTTTGACCTCGTTTCCTATTGGTCTAACAGATTTTGCCTTGCCATTTGAAAGTGGTACAAGATATTTGGATGTGGTCAACTGTATTACACTTGGACCTAGGGTGTTGTATCCAAAAAATATGGTCGTGACCTTTGACCTCGTTTCCTATTGGTCTAACAGATTTTGCCTTGCCATTTGAAAGTGGTACAAGATATTTGCATGTGGTCAACTGTATTACACTTCGACCTAGGGTGGTGTATCCAAAAAATATGGTCGTGACCTTTGACCTCGTTTCCTATTGGTCAAACAGATTTTGCCTTGCCATTTGAAAGTGGTACAAGATATCTGCATGTGGTCAACTGTATTACTCTTCGACCTAGGGTGGTGTATCCAAAAAGTATGGTGACGACCTTTGACCTTCCCCACATGTCAGATTAAAGGGGCATGTAATAAAATTCAATATTTAAAAATCTATAAAAATCAACGGTTTGACCTACGATCGTGATTCCTTAATCACATACGATCACTAACAAGGTGTTTAAATTATTAAATATAACAATGTAGGTGATAATAGGTCGTCTGGAACACCAGACATGTTCATCAAAAGGAGGGGAACAGCCATGTGTTCGTTGTCAAGAACGAACACAGGTCTAGTTTTTTTTTTTTTTTTTTACTTTTCCTTCTTCCACTTTTGTTCAGACGCTATTTCGGGCACTTGCACATTCATGATTGACTTCAAACTTTACATGGACATTGGTCACTATGTGAATTTGTGCACAGTACTAATTATGTCATGATGACGTCATCACGTGTCAGATTAAAGGGGCATAAAGTTTAATAAATTAAATATTCAAAAATCATTAAAAAATCAACCGTTTGACCTACGATCTTGATTCCTTCGCCATACACGATGACTAACAAGGGTCTTTGAGATGCGCACACCTCTTGACCTTGGACCTCGTTTCCTATTGGTCAAACAGATTTTGCCTTGTCATTTGAAAGTGGTACAAGATATCTGGATGTGGTCAACTGTATTACACTTCGACCTAGGGTGGTGTATCCAAAAAATATAGTCGTGACCTTTGACCTCGTTTCCTATTGGTCTAACAGATTTTGCCTTGCCATTTGAAAGTGGTACAAGATATCTGGATGTGGTCAACTGTATTACACTTGGACCTAGGGTGTTGTATCCAAAAAATATGGTCGTGACCTTTGACCTCGTTTCCTATTGGTCTAACAGATTTTGCCTTGCCATTTGAAAGTGGTACAAGATATTTGGATGTGGTCAACTGTATTACACTTGGACCTAGGGTGTTGTATCCAAAAAATATGGTCGTGACCTTTGACCTCGTTTCCTATTGGTCTAACAGATTTTGCCTTGCCATTTGAAAGTGGTACAAGATATTTGCATGTGGTCAACTGTATTACACTTCGACCTAGGGTGGTGTATCCAAAAAATATGGTCGTGACCTTTGACCTCGTTTCCTATTGGTCAAACAGATTTTGCCTTGCCATTTGAAAGTGGTACAAGATATCTGCATGTGGTCAACTGTATTACTCTTCGACCTAGGGTGGTGTATCCAAAAAGTATGGTGACGACCTTTGACCTTCCCCACATGTCAGATTAAAGGGGCATGTAATAAAATTCAATATTTAAAAATCTATAAAAATCAACGGTTTGACCTACGATCGTGATTCCTTAATCACATACGATCACTAACAAGGTGTTTAAATTATTAAATATAACAATGTAGGTGATAATAGGTCGTCTGGAACACCAGACATGTTCATCAAAAGGAGGGGAACAGCCATGTGTTCGTTGTCAAGAACGAACACAGGTCTAGTTTTTTTTTTTTTTTTTTACTTTTCCTTCTTCCACTTTTGTTCAGACGCTATTTCGGGCACTTGCACATTCATGATTGACTTCAAACTTTACATGGACATTGGTCACTATGTGAATTTGTGCACAGTACTAATTATGTCATGATGACGTCATCACGTGTCAGATTAAAGGGGCATAAAGTTTAATAAATTAAATATTCAAAAATCATTAAAAAATCAACCGTTTGACCTACGATCTTGATTCCTTCGCCATACACGATGACTAACAAGGGTCTTTGAGATGCGCACACCTCTTGACCTTGGACCTCGTTTCCTATTGGTCAAACAGATTTTGCCTTGTCATTTGAAAGTGGTACAAGATATCTGGATGTGGTCAACTGTATTACACTTCGACCTAGGGTGGTGTATCCAAAAAATATAGTCGTGACCTTTGACCTCGTTTCCTATTGGTCTAACAGATTTTGCCTTGCCATTTGAAAGTGGTACAAGATATCTGGATGTGGTCAACTGTATTACACTTCGACCTAGGGTGGTGTATCCAAAAAATATGGTCGTGACCTTTGACCTCGTTTCCTATTGGTCTAACAGATTTTGCCTTGCCATTTGAAAGTGTTACAAGATATCTGGATGTGGTCAACTGTATTACACTTGGACCTAGGGTGTTGTATCCAAAAAATATGGTCGTGACCTTTGACCTCGTTTCCTATTGGTCTAACAGATTTTGCCTTGCCATTTGAAAGTGGTACAAGATATGTGCATGTGGTCAACTGTATTACACTTCGACCTAGGGTGGTGTATCCAAAAAATATGGTCGTGACCTTTGACCTCGTTTCCTATTGGTCAAACAGATTTTGCCTTGCCATTTGAAAGTGGTACAAGATATCTGCATGTGGTCAACTGTATTACTCTTCGACCTAGGGTGGTGTATCCAAAAAATATCTTGACGACCTTTGACCTTCCCCACATGTCAGATTAAAGGGGCATGTAATAAAATTCAATATTTAAAAATCTATAAAAATCAACGGTTTGACCTACGATCGTGATTCCTTAATCACATACGATCACTAACAAGGTGTTTAAATTATTAAATATAACAATGTAGGTGATAATAGGTCGTCTCGAACACCAGACATGTTCATCAAAAGGAGGGGAACAGCCATGTGTTCGTTGTCAAGAACGAACACAGGTCTATTTGTTTTTTTGTTTTTTTACTTTTCCTTATTCCACTTTTTTCAGACGCTATTTCGGGCACTTGCACATTCATGATTGACTTCAAACTTTACATGGACATTGGTCACTATGTGAATTTGTGCACAGTACTAATTATGTCATGATGACGTCATCACGTGACAGATTAAAGGGGCATAAAGTTTAATAAATTAAATATTCAAAAATCATTAAAAAATCAACCGTTTGACCTACGATCTTGATTCCTTCGCCATACACGATGACTAACAAGGGTCTTTGATATGCGCACACCTCTTGACCTTGGACCTCGTTTCGGACCATTTGAAAGTGGTACAATATATCTGGATGTGGTCAAGTGTATTACACTTCGACCTAGGGTGGTGTATCCAAAAAATATGGCCGTGACCTTTGACCTTGCTTACTTCCGGTCGAAACCGGAAGTGGCCCTTAGTTTGAAAGTAAAAGGAGGTATTGAGATGGGGTCAATGGTGTTATTACCAGAGGCCCTTAAGCTTTTCAAAAATATAAGTGATGACGTCATCGTACGAAATAGCGCCCTCTAGCGACAAGATGATTACGTAATTAAATATTTAAAAATCAATAAAAAAACTACCGTTTGACCTACGAATTTGATTCCTTCCGCATATACGATCACTAACAAATGTCTTTAAGATGCGCACATGGCTTGACCTTTGACCTCGTTTCCTATTGGTCAAACAGATTGTGCCTTGCCATTTGAAAGGTGTACAATATATCACGATAGGGTCAACTGTGTTACACTTCAACTAGGGTGGGGTATCCAAACATATAGCAACACCTTTGACCTTCCCTACATGTCAGATTAAAGGGGCATGTAATAATATTCAATATTTACAAATCCATAAAAACTCAACCGTTTGACCTACGATCGTGATTTCTTCATATACGATCACTAACAAAGGTCATCCCGAACACCATATATGTTTATAAAAAGGAGGGGAACAGCCATGTGTTCGTTGTCAAGAACGAACACAGGTCTATTTTTTTTTTGGCTTTCCGCACTCCTGCGGAAAGCCTTTGAAACTGTTCTGATTAATTTTTTGGCTTTCCGCACTCCTGCGGAAAGTCCTTGTTTCTGTTCTGATTTTTTTTTTTTTTTTAGCTTTTTTTATTCTTCCGTCAAAACCCCATAGACAAAGCACATGGTCCTTCGGCCTGGCAAAATGGTCACTTGTAAAGCTCGGATCATCATAAAACTTGGTCACAACAACCACCTCATAGTGAAGTACTGCACAAATGTGTTTTCATATTGATGACGTCATCAAGTGTCAAATTACAAGCGTTTGAAATTTATGGCCTTCAATATTCAAAAATCTGTAAAAATTCAACCGTTTAAGATACAAACTTGATTCTTTCGTTAATGTTCCTGATTATCTAAGGTCTAACTTTCGTACACAGACATTGACCTTGAATCTTGCTTCCTATTGGTCGAAAACGAGGCTGGCTTGTCATTTAAAACTGGTAGCAGATACCGAGATGCGATCAACGGTGTTAGTCTCAAGACCCCTTGGGCATTCAAAAAATACCAAAAGTTAAGTCGTGACACGAAAGAGCGCCCTCTAGCGGCAAGTTGAAAAATGGCCAAAACGCGTTTTGAACAGATGTCTGTGGCGAAGTTTTTGCAAATTGGCCCAAAATTGGTGCATATGTTCGCTGAGGGTCAGTGAACATGCCCATACCTTCAAAAGTTTGATGACGTCACCAGGTGTCGAATTACACTCGGTTGAACATGCGTTCTTCTAACGGCTATATCTAGAGAACAAAAAGGCCGATGAAGGTCACATTTTGTGTTTTAGGTTTGTTGTGACTTGGTCTAATGCATATTAGCAGCAAAATTTGGTGGCGTAACAATGACGTCATCAAATAAGCCCGTTTGTGCAGCATACATTAGCCAAGGTCGTTCACTTCCTCTAATGGTCGTATGACCTTGAAACATAGCAGGAACGTAGACTTGGTCATTAACATACAACATACCAAGTTACATTAGTGTGACGTCATTTGTTGATTTGTTATGAATTTTTGAATTTGGCAACCTATACTACAACATACACACAGTGCAGTATATATGAGTGTACGTAAGCATGTACAATATGCATACATCTGCACTATCCCATAGACAAAGCACACAGTCTATCTCGCTGCTAGAAGGGTCGCTTGCAAAGCTTGGATCATCTTCAAATTTGGTCACAATAAGGAACCCATAGTAAAGTACTATACCAAAGAGGTTACATCTTGATGACGTCACCAGGTATCAAATTACAAGCGTTTGAAATGTAATGCCTTACATATTCACAAATTTGTAAAAATTCAACCGTTTCAGATACAAACTTTATTCCTTCGGCAATGGTCATGACTATCCCAGGTCTAAATTTTATACACAGACATTGACCTTGAATCTTGCTTCCTATTGGTCGAAAACGAGGCTGGCTTGTCATTTAATACTGGTAACAGATACCGATATTGGGTCAATGTTGTTAGTCTCGGGACCCCTTGGGCATTAAAAAAATACCCAAAGTTAAGTCGTCACACGAAAGAGCGCCCTCTAGCGGCGAGTTGAAAAATTGCCAAAACGTATTTTGAAGAGATGTTTGCGGCGAAGTTTGTGCCAATTGGCCCAAAATTGGTGCATATGTTCACTGAGGGTCAGTGAACATGTCCATACCTTCAAAAGTTTGATTACGTCACCAGGTGTCAAATTACACTCGGTTAAACATGCGTTCTTCTAACGGTTATATCTAGAGAACGAAATAGCCGATGGAGGTCAAATTTTGTGTTTTAGCAGGTACGTAGAGTTTTACATGCATACAAACATACAAAAAAAGAAAAGCGGAAAGCCATATGCTCTGTTATCAACAGACATACCTCTAGTTTTTTTAGCTTTTTTTATTCTCTTCCTAAAACCCCATAGACAAAGCGCATGGTCTTTCGGCCTGGCAAAATGGTCACTTGCAAAGCTCGGATCATCATCAAACTTGGTCACAACAATCACCTCATAATGAAGTACTGCACAAATGTGTTTACATTTTGATGACGTCATCAGGTGTCAGATTACAAGCGTTTGAAATATATGGCCTTCAATATTGAAACTTCTGTAAGAATTCAACCGTTTGAGATACAAACTTTATTCCTTCGGCAATGGTCATGACTATCCAAGGTCTAAATTTCATACACAGACATTGACCTTGAATCTTGCTTCCTGGTAGCAGATACAGAGATCGGGTCAAAAGTGTTAGTCTCAAGACCTCTTGGGCATTCCAAAAATACCAAAAGTTAAGTCGTGACACGAAAGAGCGCCCTCTAGCGGCAAGTTGAAAAATGGCCAAAACCTATTTTGAAGAGATGTCTGTGGCGAAGTTTTTTGAAATTGGCCCAAAATTGGTGAATATGTTCACTGAGGGTCAGTGAATACGCCCATACCTTCAAAAGTTTGATGACGTCAGCAGGTGTCCAATTACACTCAGTTGAACATGCGTTCTTCTAACGGTTATATATAGAGAACGAAAAGGCCGATGGAGGTCAAATTTTGTGTTTTAGGTTTGTTGTGACTTGGTCTAATGCATATTAGCAGCAACATTTTGTGCCGTAACGATGACGTCATCAAATAAGCCCGTTTGTGCAGCATACATTAGCCAAGGTCGTTCACTTCCTCTAATGGTCGTATGACCTTGAAACCTAGCAGGGACGTAGACTTGGTCATTAACGTATAACATACCAAGTAACATTAGTGTGACGTCGATTGTTGATTTGTTATGAATTTTTGAATCTGGCAACCTATACTACGTCAGCATACACACTGCAGTATATATCAGTATATACATGTATAAGCATGTACAATATGCATACATCTGCACTACCCATATCCCATAGACAAAGCACATAGTCTGTCTCGCTGGTAGAAGGGTCGCTTGCAAAGCTTGGATCATCTTCAAACTTGGTCACAATAAGGAACCCATAGTAAAGTACTATACCAAAGAGGTTACATCTTGATGACGTCATTAGGTGTCCAATTACAAGCGTTTGAAATTTAAAGCCTTACATATTCAAAAATCTGTAAAAATTCAACCGTTTGAGATACAAACTTTATTCCTTCGGCAGTGGTCATGACTATCCAAGGTCTAAATTTTATACTAAGACATTGACCTTGAATCTTGCTTCCTATTGGTCGAAAACGAGGCTGCCCTGTCATTTAAAACTGGTAGCAGATACGGAGATCGGGTCAAAAGTGTTAGTCTCACGACCCCTTGGGTATTACAAAAATACAAAATGTTAGGCCGTCACACGAAAGAGCGCCCTCTAGCGGCGAGTTGAAAAATGGCCAAAACGTATTTTTAAGAGATGTTTGCGGCGATTTTTTTTGCTAATTTGCCCAATATTTGTGCATATGTTCACTGAGGGTCAGTGAACAAGTCCATACCTTCAAAAGTTTGATGACGTCACCAGGTGTCAAATTACACTCGGTTGAACATGCGTTCTTCTAATAGTTATATCTAGAGAACGAAAAGGCAGATGGAGGTCAAACCTTGTGTTTTAGGTTTGTTGTGAATTGTTCTAATGTATATTGTCAGCAATATTGTCTTGTGGCGTCACGATGATGTCATCAAATAAGCGCGTTTGTGCAGCATACATAAACTAAGGTCGTTTACTTCTTCTATTGGTCGTATGACCGTGAAACCTAGTAGGTGCTTGGACCTGGTCATTAACATGTAACATACCAAGTTACTTGAACATTAGTATAACATGCATGATTTGTTGATTTATTATGAATTTTTGAATCTTGTCACTGTGCATGTACAATGTACATGCACATGTACGGTATGCATTTACATTGTACAAAGTGTACATGTAGTATTATACAGCATGCAGTTTTACATGCATACAAACATACAAAAAAAGAAAAGCGGAAAGCCATATGCTCTGTTATCAACAGACATACTTCTAGTTTTTTTAGCTTTTTGTATTCTTCCGTTAAAACCCCATAGACAAAGCACATAGTCCTTCGGCCTGGCAAAATGGTCACTTGCAAAGCTCGGATCATCATCAAACTTGGTCACAACAATCACCTCATAGTGAAGTACTGCACAAATGTGTTTAGATATTGATGACGTCATCAAGTGTCAGATTACAAGCGTTTGAAATATATGGCCTTCAATATTGAAACATCTGTAAAAATTCAACCGTTTGAGATACAAATTTTATTCCTTCGGCAATGTTCATGAATATCCAAGGTCGAACTTTCGTATACAGACATTGACCTTGAATCTTGCTTCCTATTGGTCGAAAACGAGGCTGGCTTGTCATTTACAACTGGTAGCAGATACCGAGATGGGATCAACGGTGTTAGTCTCAAGACCCCTTGGGCATTCACAAAATACCAAAAGTTAAGTCGTGACACGAAAGAGCGCCCTCTAGCGGCAAGTTGAAAAATGGCCAAAACCTATTTTGAAGAGATGTCTGTGGCGAAGTTTTTGCTAATTGGCCCAAAATTGGTGCATATGGTCACTGAGGGACAGTGAACATGCCCATACCTTCAAAAGTTTGATGACGTCACCAGGTGTCAAATTACACTCAGTTGAACATGCGTTCTTCTAACGGTTATATCTAGAGAACGAAAAGGCCGATAGAGGTAAAATTTTGTGTTTTAGGCTTGTTGTGACTTGTTGGAATGCATATTTTCAGCAAAATCTTGTGACGTTACGATGACGTCAACAAATAAGCGCGTTTGTGCAGCATAAATTAGCCAAGGTCGTTCACTTCCTGTTTCGGTCGTATGACCTTGAAACCTAGCAGGTACGTAGACCTGGTCATTGACATGTAACATACCAAGTTACATTAGTGTGACGTCATTTGTTGATTTGTTATGAATTTTTGAATCTGGCAACCTATACTACAGCATACACACAGTGCAGTATATACGAGTGTACATACATGTAAGCATGTACAATATGCATACATCTGCACTACCCCATATCCCATAGACAAAGCACATAGTCTATCTCGCTGCTAGAAGGGTCGCTTGCCGAGCTTGGATCATCATCAAACTTGGTCACAATAAGGAACCCATAGTAAAGTACTATACCAAAGAGGTTACATCTTGATGACGTCACCAGGTGTCAGATTACATGTGTCTGAAATTTAATACCTTAAAAATTAAAAAAATCTGTAAAAGTGTAACCGTTTGAGATACAAACTTTTTTCTTTCGGCAATGGTCATGACTATCCAATGTCTAAATTTCATGCAGAGACATTGACCTTGAATCTTGCTACCTATTGGTGGAAAACGAGGCTGCATTGTCATTTAAAACTGGTAAGCGATACCGAGCTCGGGTCAATGTTGTTAGTTTCAAGACTCCTTAGGCACCCCAAAAATACAACAGGTTAAGTCGTCACACGAAACGGCGCCCTCTAGTGACGAGTTGAAAAATGGCAAAAACGTATTTTGAACAGATGTCTGTGGAGACGTTTTAGAAAATTGGCCCAGAATGGGAGCAGGTGTACTTTGAGGGTCAGTGAACATGCCCATACCTTCGAAAGATTACACTCAGTTAAAAATCATACACTCTTTAAACGGCTATAATAGGCCTTAAAACCTAGCAGGTGCTTGGACCTGGTCATTAACATGTAACATACCAAGTTACATTAGTGTGACATGCATGATTTGTTGATTTATTATGAATTTTTGAATCTTGTCACTGCATGTACATGTACGGTATGCATTCACATTGTACAAAGTGTACATGTATTATACAGCATGCAGTCTTACATGCATACAAACATACAAAAAAAGAAAAGCGGAAAGCCATATGCTCTGTTATCAACAGACATACTTCTAGTTTTGTTTTAGCTTTTTTTATTCTTCTCCCAAAATCCCATAGACAAAGCACATGGGTTTTTCGGCCTGGCAAAATGGTCACTTGCAAAGCTCGGATCATCATCAAACTTGGTCACAACAATCACCTCATAGTGAAGTACTGCACAAATGTGTTTACATCTTGATGACGTCATCAGGTGTCAAATTACAAGCGTTGAAATTTACGGCCTTCAAATTCAAAAATCTGTAAAAATTCAACCGTTGGAGATACACATTTTATTCTTTCGGCAATGGTCATGACTATCCAAGGTCTAAATTTCATACACAGACATTGACCTTGAATCTTGCTTCCTATTGGTCGAAAACGAGGCTGCCCTGTCATTTAAAACTGGTAGCAGATACAGAGATCGGGTCAAAAGTGTTAGTCTCAAGACCTCTTGGGCATTCCAAAAATACCAAAAGTTAAGTCGTGACACAAAAGAGCGCCCTCTAGCGGCAAGTTGAAAAATGGCCAAAACCTATTTTGAAGAGATGTCTGTGGCGAAGTTTTTGCAAATTGGCCCAAAATTGGTGCATATGTTCACTGAGGGACAGTGAACATGCCCATACCTTCAAAAGTTTGATGACGTCACCAGGTGTCAAATTACACTCAGTTGAACATGCGTTCTTCTAACGGTTATATCTAGAGAACGAAAAGGCCGATAGAGGTAAAATTTTGTGTTTTAGGCTTGTTGTGACTTGTTGGAATGCATATTTTCAGCAAAATCTTGTGACGTTACGATGACGTCAACAAATAAGCGCGTTTGTGCAGCATAAATTAGCCAAGGTCGTTCACTTCCTGTTTCGGTCGTATGACCTTGAAACCTAGCAGGTACGTAGACCTGGTCATTGACATGTAACATACCAAGTTACATTAGTGTGACGTCATTTGTTGATTTGTTATGAATTTTTGAATCTGGCAACCTATACTACAGCATACACACAGTGCAGTATATACGAGTGTACATACATGTAAGCATGTACAATATGCATACATCTGCACTACCCCATATCCCATAGACAAAGCACATAGTCTATCTCGCTGCTAGAAGGGTCGCTTGCCGAGCTTGGATCATCATCAAACTTGGTCACAATAAGGAACCCATAGTAAAGTACTATACCAAAGAGGTTACATCTTGATGACGTCACCAGGTGTCAGATTACATGTGTCTGAAATTTAATACCTTAAAAATTAAAAAAATCTGTAAAAGTGTAACCGTTTGAGATACAAACTTTTTTCTTTCGGCAATGGTCATGACTATCCAATGTCTAAATTTCATGCAGAGACATTGACCTTGAATCTTGCTACCTATTGGTGGAAAACGAGGCTGCATTGTCATTTAAAACTGGTAAGCGATACCGAGCTCGGGTCAATGTTGTTAGTTTCAAGACTCCTTAGGCACCCCAAAAATACAACAGGTTAAGTCGTCACACGAAACAGCGCCCTCTAGTGACGAGTTGAAAAATGGCAAAAACGTATTTTGAACAGATGTCTGTGGAGACGTTTTAGAAAATTGGCCCAGAATGGGAGCAGGTGTACTTTGAGGGTCAGTGAACATGCCCATACCTTCGAAAGATTACACTCAGTTAAAAATCATACACTCTTTAAACGGCTATAATAGGCCTTAAAACCTAGCAGGTGCTTGGACCTGGTCATTAACATGTAACATACCAAGTTACATTAGTGTGACATGCATGATTTGTTGATTTATTATGAATTTTTGAATCTTGTCACTGCATGTACATGTACGGTATGCATTCACATTGTACAAAGTGTACATGTATTATACAGCATGCAGTCTTACATGCATACAAACATACAAAAAAAGAAAAGCGGAAAGCCATATGCTCTGTTATCAACAGACATACTTCTAGTTTTGTTTTAGCTTTTTTTATTCTTCTCCCAAAATCCCATAGACAAAGCACATGGGTTTTTCGGCCTGGCAAAATGGTCACTTGCAAAGCTCGGATCATCATCAAACTTGGTCACAACAATCACCTCATAGTGAAGTACTGCACAAATGTGTTTACATCTTGATGACGTCATCAGGTGTCAAATTACAAGCGTTTGAAATTTACGGCCTTCAAATTCAAAAATCTGTAAAAATTCAACCGTTGGAGATACAAACTTTATTCCTTTGGCAATGTTCATGACTATCCAGGGTCTAACTTTCATACACAGACATTGACCTTGAATCTTGCTTCCTATTGGTCGAAAACGAGGCTGCGTTGTCATTTAAAACTGGTAGCAGATACCGAGATTGGGTCAACGTTGTTAGTCTCGGGACCCCTTGGGCATCAGAAAAATACCAAAAGTTAGGTCGTCACACGAAACAGCGCCCTCTAGCGGCAAGTTGAAAAATGGCCAAAACGCATTTTGAAGAGATGTCTGTGGCGAAGTTTTTGCAAATTGGCCCAAAATTGGTGCATATGTTCACTGAGGGTCAGTGAACATGTCCATACCTTGAAAAGTTTGATGACGTCACCAGGTGTCAAATTACACTCGGTTGAACATGCATTCTTTTAACAGCTATATCTATGGAACGAAAAAGCCGATGAAGGATAAATTTTGTGTCTTAGGTTTGTTGTGACTTGGTATAATGCATATCAGCAGCAAAATTTGGTGGCGTAACGATGACGTCATCAAATAAGCCCGTTTGCGCAGCATACATTAGCCAAGGTCGTTCACTTCCTCTGATGGTCGTATGACCTTGAAACCTAGCAGGGACGTAGACTTGGGCATTAACATATAACATACCAAGTTACATTAGTGTGACGTCATTTGTTGATTTGTTATGAATTTTTGAATCTGGCAACCTATGCTACAGCATACACACAGTGCAGTATATACGAGTGTACATAAGCATGTACAATGTGCATACATCTGCACTACCCTATATCCCATAGACAAAGCACATAGTCTATCTCGCTGCTAGAAGGGTCGCTTGCAAAGCTTGGATCATCATTAAACTTGGTCACAGTAAAGTACTATACCAAAGAGGTTACATCTTGATGACGTCACCAGGTGTCAGATTACATGTGTCTAAAATTGAATGCCTTAAAAATTCAAAAATCTGTAAAAATTCAACCGTTTGAGATACAAACATTTTTGTTTCGGCAATGGTCATGAATATCCAATGTCTAAATTTCATGCAGAGACAATACGCCTTTCTTAATATTTATTCATAAACGACCAAAGCGAGGCTATAGTTCCTCCGAAAAGTAAACAAACCATTCAACGCACGCACGATGCATGGCAGCTATCGATGTCAACGCAAGGGACCTTAGCTTAGCCTCAAATTTCTTCGATTTATGGTCGACTCCAGGATTTTATCAAAACACAGACTGTTTGGCAAAGAATGCAGGTACTTCTCAGCGGCGTAGGTGCAAGATTTGGAAGGTAGGAATGCTGTAAAATGATGGTGTTTACATCCGCATAATCTGATGAAAAATAGTAACGAACGACATGTTTGCATATGCCTATACACTACACAGTAAATGCAGATTCACTCGTCATGCTCGTGTCGTGCCTTCGTGGTAAAATGTTACTGAAATGCCTGCACTACATTTTCCTTTATTTATATACGGCATATTAAAATCAACCACCAAAACGTGAAATTCTGAAATCGTAATATTAGCATGGAAATGTTAACAAATTTCGGAAAGAATTGGGAAGTTGATCATGGATAATTCATACCTTGTTGTATCATGGAGGAAGATTGTATACTGTGCAAAACATGAAACATTTTTATGATCAACTTCCCAAATCTTGTCAAGGTGACGACCGTCCCACGTTTGTCCTCCATATGTTTTTTGGGGTGGGGGTGGGGGAGGGGGAACAAAATAGCCATGTGGGGAAACGCACGTAGCTGCTAGCAGAAAAACATGGGCTCTATTGTTCACACTTCCAATCTGGAGGACAAATAGGGTAAATTCGGTCAGGAAACGTGATTTTAGCAATGAAAACACTTTAATTATGTCATGCTCCATTGCATTATAACAATTTCTTTCTCTTTCGTTGTTGTACTCCTCAGACCCACAAATTAGCAGAGTTGCAATGAAGTACGGCATGGAAGATAGAATCTCTGTCGATAAAGTATGTCTGCGAGGTAAAATTTGTTGTAATTTAGGATCTTTTTTTCAACCAAAAAATTCCAATGTCACATTTAAGATAGCAGTCAATCCACCCATGCTGGCACACACAAACCCCGGGCACAAACCCATGTTGAGCATTTACTAGTACATGTATTTACTTTTGCAGTCTCTATAGGGGAATAGTGACAAAAATTATTAATACAAGAATAGATCCACCTTTATAAGAAGCTTTTCATGCTGATATTACAAAAATCCTGTTAAAACAGGGCACTTTTGCAGTGCCTATACACAAGTGTTTAGTACTGTGTGTGCACGTACAACTCATACCTGCTTGATACAATGAATTTAGTAATTACAATTAAATGCCGTTTTACTTTTAGGCAGATTCCCATCGAAAGCGATTCCTCTGCTTTTTTTCAGAAAATGGGGAATAAGATTGACCTCCATCTACACGGGATTCTCATCAGTCCGTATAATTCCCGACTACTTGCGGCTTCTCCCGACAGAAGAGTGTGCAATCCTTTGTCTCTATGCTTTGGTCTTCTTTAAGTAAAATGTCCTGTTGCTACTTCGTGTCTGGGGCTTCCATATTTGATAAATGATGATAAAATTACAGCTACACAAGACGTACTTTTTTTCCCAAGTGCCCTGCAGCTAGCTGTATGTGACTTAGCCTATATATATATATATTGCAAAGGTCAACCACACACAAAACTGTGAGCATGTAATCAGCTACATGTAAGTACATGTACACTCCAAGATGTATTCACATAACATGGAGGCCTACTTGGCAGATGTACATGCAACTACGACAGTTATGCGATAATCATGAATGAAATTCCACATACATGTATTTAACATCTTTGTTAAAATTGTGAGCAAACTGTCCAAGGAGTGAATACATGTAGACACAGTGTGCCCTTATGAAAGCTCCACTGTAAAAGTGTCAAATTTCACGGTGCTGCTTTGCTTACTGATGTCATGAGATTAGCTAGTGGATTTTGAAAGTTAATTGTTTTGACCTATGAAGGTACATGTATATTCCTGCTTAAGCTTAAACAGCACCCATGGGGTCAAAGACTTGCGACGCGTCGCACAAGTATACCAAATCATTGCATCTCGCAACAGGTTCAGCGAGTTGTGATGGATTTGGCTATATCTGCGACGCGTCACAAATCTGTGTGATATCGACCCCTGCTCCTGTATAGACAAGTGTACATGTGAACAAAATTTGGAAGCATGCATGCCTCTGACTACACAAAATAAATGCTACATTACAATTGAACTCTGACCTCCAAGTTTGTTTATTCTTTACAATTTACATGTATAGACCTAGACTATAGTCATCACTACAATTATTTTTCTGTTAACAAATTAGATTTGTGGAAAGACTGACGTGCCTGCATTAGCAACACAGCAAGCTGTATACTAATAATGTCAATTATAAGATTTGTACTAATTACTATAGTAAAACAATCTGCTTATCACAAGAAAATGTGCAGGCCCTATCTTTCAATCATTGCTTTCATTCATTAGGTTTAAAGACATGATTGATTGGTAAACTTTTAAAATGGTACGCACAGCATTACAGAACTAAAGTTGCCTTTTAAAATTTCACTCATTCATAATTCAAAAACCTTTAAAATACATGCTGCTTTGATGCATGATTTTTTTAATGGTAGGCCTAAATAATTCATTGCAAATTGTCAAAAAACCCTGTAGTTGGCAATTTCTCGCACAAAGGTACCCGAAAGAATTGAGAAGTTGATCACGGCTTCAGAGTCAGACCTTGTGTGCAAAATGTTAAGTGTTTTCCCACAAAATCTTAATTTTTTTTCCACTTGAAATTAATTTTTCGTTCTGCTTCGCTTTGCTCATACGAACGAAAAGCATTTTCATTCTAAACCAACTACCTCAATAAAGACAAAAACAATAAGTACTTGGTTTTAAGTAATTTATTAATACAGCATGGGATGGTGTCTGTGTTCGGATGCCAACTACCCTTACAACACTTTTTGTTGATAACAAAATTAACTTTATTTACACCATAATCAGAACGCATATCGAAAAATTTCAATGAACTATAATTATATGATATTAGGCAAAATCACGTTCGAAGATTTAGAACGGTAATCTCTCCAGGAACGTGGCAAGGCTTTCGGTATCAGTCCATGCAGCAAAGCTACAGGCACTCGGAGGCCACGAAAAACCCCCTTTTTTCTGATCGAGGAGGAAACGTGGGTGCATTCTAGGATACCAAAAGAGAGTGCACTCCCTTGTTCATTGTCCCATTACCTGGATTGTTTACCGAGGTGCCTGGATGGGTTTCTTTGCGAGAAGATCTCAGTTTAAATGAAACAAAAAGAAATACATCTTGTAATAAGTATAATCAAAGTAAAGGTTACTCGCTTCCCTCTAAAACCAAACAGTTAGTCCTCAACTGAGTGAGCTCAAGACATTCATGTCATATAATTATAGAAAGTGAATGAGTAATTCTGATAATAGTTAATTATACGTGGTATGAACTCGTGTACATGTATTAATTTCTGTATAAACAACCTTCAGGCTCTTCGGACATTGAGACAATTGTATTAGCACAATCATGCGAATGCATATTGGGATTAAAATTGTTTGAAAGAATAATCATCAATAAAGTATTATAAAGCATAATGCAATTATTGCAACTGGCATATTTGCAAGGAACTACAGTGAAGTATATCTAGACACAAACCGATATTCAATGTAAAATAAGATCATGCGTATTGAAATCAAATTTGCTTATTGATTGAAAGAATTATTATTGAAGTACACAGGTATTATTACAGAGCGAGTGAGTGGTCTTAAAGAGCGATTACTTATTTGCAACATGTTGATGTCACTGCAAATGAACCTTAGTGAACTAATCTAGACTTTAAACAGCGTTAAATGGAATTGTAGCTCTAATGTAAAAAAAAAACAACAAGCTTCAGGGAACTTAAGATTTGTGGAAATTACGGACAAACGGAGACGTTTATTTGGATTAGGCCTAATAAGGCCAATATTTGTTGATAATTATCAGAATACAAAGGAATAAGAACAATAAAACCTATGTTCTGCATAAATAGGTTGGACCTTAAGGATAGAGTACCATACATAAAACCCTGTAGCCCTCCAGGCTCTTCGGATTATCTGTCCGGTTTCAATCCAGTCTAGTTTTGAAAACTGTAGCCCTCGAGGCTCCTCGGATTTATAATAATTATTATTATTATAATTTTTTTTTTGTCCGGCTCTAATTCATTATACTGACCAACTAGCAATGGTTTTCTCTTTTTTAACATACATATTCCTCTGTACTTGTTTACCCAATTTCCCAGGAAAACAGCAATCGAAGAATCACAGAGCATACAGTCACTGCACGAGTGTCTCTGAAAGAAATAAAAGATATAGGATATGAATTCCAAGTCGTAATATTAATTTTCAATGTATTTGCAAGGGATTTTGATATATTTAAGCAGGAATGTGTCTTTTATTTTTTATATTTTTTTATTTTTTTATTTATTTATTTTTTTTTTTTTGGGCATTATCTGTTCTCTGGTTATTTCTCTCTTAGCCAAATGCGAAGGCTTGAATTCAAGTCTCATGACCGCGTACTGTGGAGACCGTGTAAGCGTTTGGAGTACATGTACCTAGGTTCGAGCCCCACTTCGACCAACGTGTCTGTGTCCCTGGGCAGGGCACTTAATCCCAGTTGCCTCGTCAACCCAAGCGATATATGGGAAGCTGTTAAGGGGAATGCCACAATATAACTGCTGATAGGGTTGTGCGTCTGACCAGCAGCCACCTAGTTGAAGCGAAATGGTTCTGGTGATTCCCTGATGGCATCGGTAATAATGGTAACAGCGCCTTGAGCACCCTGCAGGGTGGATATGTGCGTTATACAAATCTAATCATTATTATTATTATCTAATAACAAATCACGACAGCTATTATGTAGCTCATAATAGGCTTATGTCACCTTTGGCTTGGATAATATGACAAGAGCTTAAAATGAAAGTCTAAAAACGCATCGTTCTATATAGGCTACTTTCTTTGGGATTTGAATTAGACAGTAGTCATTTGTTTTTGGCTAAAATTGCTTTTAAATTACCAGATTACAGCCGTCCGGAAAAGTGTCTGTTTTGGACCTGGGAGAAAATTGGATAAACCGGTTTGATCAGGTAATATTGAAGTGACATGCTTTCAACCGAGCCATCCCGCTATGTCTAAAAAATAGGGAACGTAATAGGCAGCCCCTTAAGACTTATGTCACAATCTGAAGTTAGCAAACGTGTCTATAACTCCCCAGGGTGTATGTAACATTATTTATTCTGGAGGGTTGAATAGTGTTAGGGCTAATCAAGAGTCAATTATCTTGTATTAATTAAACTAGCAAAACAGTCTATACGTTAAAGTTCCCATAATTTATCAATAAAAGAACCATTCTCGAGATTTCATCCATCCATCACTAAGGTCAATCAGTGTGCTTACCAAATCCCGTTCATTCAAGGTTTTATGCATCTTTCGTACTTCTATAGACCAAATGAATCCTTGTATCAGTATCTAAAGCTTGTACAACACACAAACCCATCGTCTAGATTTGGCAATAAGAATGTCACACGATCGACAGTGGAGAAGGAGCCGTTTCATCATTATTATAGTAAAGAGCAAGGGCGCAGACGAGAAGCCAAATAAGGGAGAATGTTCATTTAATTGACCCATGTGAATCCGAGCTATCTTCGATAGTCGAGTGCGACATTTGTACGATGATAACCCTATTTTAGATATATATTGTGCGTTTTATGAAATAACTGAAGACGTTTCTTCACGTCTGTAGTTAAATTGCATGTTAAAAAGGAAGGGTCGAGATTACTCAAATCTAATATAAGGCATCTTTGCCCGAGGATTGGTATAGAAATATATAAACGATAATTGTGCGTTCTGTGAAAAGAACTGAAGACGTTTCTTCCATTTCTGTAGTTGAAATGCATGTTGAAAACGAAGGGTCGAGATCACTCACATTTAGTATAAGGCGTCTTTTGCCCATAGGCTATGCGATATGCGAATATGATATTGGAATTGAACAATTTTTGTATAGATTCTAACAAAGGATTTCTCTGACAATGCAAACTTGTTTACAATTACGATGGGAGAGAGAAAGCAACGAAAGGAACTTGATTTCCTTCCTTGATAACTGATAACCATATGCACCAATTCTTCCCAGAACAGAGCATGGGCTATTAATTTTTCTTACACTTTCACAGTATCACACTATTGGCTACTGGTACATTCTTCATAATTACATCGCACCTTTATGACGTCATCTCACTTATGTTCATCCTGAATGATGCCCGAGTTGCAGTACCCTCGTGCTGTATCAGGCTCGCTGATCTTAGTTGGGACTACACCAGATCAAGATGGGCCGGCAAATGCTGGGAGTATTGTTTTCAGCTGTCCTGGGATGGAATGAAGTGTAGCTGAAGGGTAGAGTGGGTGGGACTCTGCTCGAAACTGTACCGGGATATCCTGTGACTAATAGGACTTGGGAGAAAAGTTAAAATGTCATTGAATACGTCATTTCACATTACAGATAATTGCCTGTAAATTCCAAAAACTACTTTTATTGCATAAACAGAGCAATCGGTAGCCGAGATAAGCATATTATAAATTAGCCGTTTCCCGCGAAATCGTGTACATGTACATGTGTATGTGACTGAATACAAGAGAGCTCGAAGATGTGATTAACTATGAAGCGCCCTCACAGTGACAGATTGCGCCAGCAAAGAATTATTAAAGTCTGATTAGTCTTAGTTCAACACGCTATATCTTGTTTTGCGCTAATTAAAATGGAAGAGTACATATATTATATATGTGTAATAGCACATATTCACGCCTATATAATAAAGACTACGCACTCGACGAAATTTGCTTGACATACGCGGGCGCTCCTTATTGCTAGTCATAGAGAGAAACCACAGTTTAAAAAAAAAACAAACAAACAAAGAACATCACATTTCAAACAGTAGCAGTAGCCTACTGATCCATTTCTGACCCAAACAAACTTGTTGGGATTGTTGCAACTGACATACTAAACAAACTCGGTAAACTGTTACAGATCATAACACCAAGAATTCACCGAAAATGACAATTTTGTACACAAGTCAATGGATATTTCCTCTGTTATTGTGTGTCTTTGTTTTCTTCTTTTTTTGTTTTTTTTGTGAAAATGATCGTAATGTGTAAAACACACCCTGTACTATAATTATATTTAATAAAAAGTCAATGGGTATAGTTACCAGTGGAATAGGTATGCCTCAAACTGAAGGCTCGTAGAATACACAAGGTTTTATGTGAACATACTTTAGTGAGCGTAAAGACCTGAATGCCGACTACAGAGTATGCAGACAATGCAAGGCGTGAATTAGGTTAACAAAGGTAGAGGATTTCGTCTATAGTGAGATGTTACCAACGGATAAAGCTAAATTGATCCGCAACTTCAGAAACGGCAAGAATGCGTTGTAAAACTGAGCAGTATAGTGTACCCACAGTGCACGCGCGATGACGTCACGGATTTCGAATTCCCTATAACGCGGCAAAAGGCAGTCAGAGTCCGGGCATCTTACCAGTTAAAGCTCATAGGAGGCCTGTGAATAAAAAAGAAATTTGGACGGAAAATACGTGGAAACTTAACGTGAAGTTAAGCAAATCTCAATGGGTAGTTAGCAGTGGAACGGTAGACCTGAAATGAAGGCTCGGGGAATGCACTGGGTTTTATGTGAACATGCTTCAGTAAGCGCAGTGACCTGTATACTGACTACAGAGTATGCGAACAATGCCAGGCATAAATTAGGTTAACAAAGGTATTGCAATTTGTCTATATTGAGGGGCGTTACCAACGAATAAAACTCCATCCATCAAATCTGCACATTCCAATGCTAGATGGGTGATTTTAAAGAAAATAAATTCGGATCAACTTCTCAACCCTTACCAATAGTACCATTTTATATGAAAAAGGAGAGAATTTACAAGTCGGACTTCTTGTACTGCCTCATAAATTATACGAATACGAGATCGGCTGAAAAATGGCAAAGATTTGTTCGAACATGAATCGTAATTTCTTCCTGCCAAATTTTTGTTTTTCGATAAGATCTGCACTTACTGACGGCTAACATTAGTTAGTAATTTTTCAATTTATATCGTGATGTCCGACTTGTAAATTCTTACCCGTAATAAATCAACAGAGGGAGGAAAAAGAGTCATCGTCGCTGGATGGCCCAATTTCCGGACACGGTTCAAATTTTTTTTTTTTAAATGTCCTTCGAAGATCTGTCCTTTGTCTCTCCTAATTTTGATGTGCCCTGCTTCAAAAGTTTGATGGCGTCACCAGGTGTCAAATTACACTCGGTTGAACATGCATTCTTTTAACAGCTATATCTAGAGAACGAAAAGGCCGATGAAGGTCAAATTTTGTGTTTTAGGTTTGTTGTGACTTGGTCTAATGCATATTAGCAGAAACATTTGGTGGCGTAACAATAACGTAATCAAATAAGAGTTCCTCAAGTATACATTAACCTAGATCGTTTACTTCCTCCATTGGTCGTATGACCTTCAAACCTAGCAGGTGCCTGGACCTGGTCATTAACATGTAACATATCAAGTTACATTAGTATGACATGCATGATTTGTTGATTTATTATGAATTTTTGAATCTAGGGTATGCATTTACATTGTACAAAGCGTACGTAGTATTATACAGCATGCAGTTTTACATGCATACAAACATACAAATAAAGAAAAGCGGAAAGCCATATGCTCTGTTATCAACAGACATACCTCTAGTTTTTTTAGCTTTTTTTATTCTTCTCCCAAAACCCCATAGACAAAGCGCATGGTCTTTCGGCCTGGCAAAATGGTCACTTGCAAAGCTCGGATCATCATCAAACTTGGTCACAACAATCACCTCATAATGAAGTACTGCACAAATGTGTTTACATTTTGATGACGTCATCAGGTGTCAGATTACAAGCGTTTGAAATATATGGCCTTCAACATTGAAACTTCTGTAAAAATTCAACCGTTTGAGATACAAACTTTATTCCTTCGGCAATGGTCATGACTATCCAAGGTCTAAATTTCATACACAGACATTGACCTTGAATCTTGCTTCCTATTGGTCGAAAACGAGGCTGCCCTGTCATTTAAAACTGGTAGCAGATACAGAGATCGGGTCAAAAGTGTTAGTCTCAAGACCTCTTGGGCATTCCAAAAATACCAAAAGTTAAGTCGTGACACGAAAGAGCGCCCTCTAGCGGCAAGTTGAAAAATGGCCAAAACCTATTTTGAAGAAATGTCTGTGGCGAAGTTTTTGCAAATTGGCCCAAAATTGGTGCATATGTTCACTGAGGGTCAGTGAACACGCCCATACCTTCAAAAGTTTGATGACGTCACCAGGTGTCAAATTACACTCAGTTGAACATGCGTTCTTCTAACGGTTATATATAGAGAACGAAAAGGCCGATGGAGGTCAAATTTTGTGTTTTAGGTTTGTTGTGACTTGGTCTAATGCATATTAGCAGCAAAATTTGGTGGCGTTACGATGACGTCATCAAATAAGCCCGTTTGTGCAGCATACATTTGCCAAGGTCGTTCACTTCCTCTAATGGGCGTATGACCTTGAAACCTAGCAGGGACGTAGACGTGGTCATTAACATATAACATACCAAGTTACATTAGTGTGACGTCCTTTGTTGATTTGTTATGAATTTTTGAATCTGGCAACCTATACCACAGCATACACACAGTGCAGTATATACGGGTGTACATAAGCATGAACAATCGCCATACATCTGCACTACCCCATTTCCCATAGACAAAGCACATAGTCTATCTCGTTGCTAGAAGGGTCGCTTGCAAAGCCTGGATCATCATCAAACTTGGTCACAATAAGGAACCCATAGTAAAGTACTATACCAAAGAGGTTACATCTTGATGACGTCACCAGGTGTCAGATTACATGTGTCTGAAATTTAATGCCTTAAAAATTCAAAAATCTGTAAAAATTCAACCGTTTGAGATACAAACATTTTTGTTTCGGCAATGGTCATGACTATCCAATGTCTAAATTTCATGAAGAGACAATGACCTTGAATCATGCTTCCTATTGGTCGAAAACGAGGCTGCGTCGTCATTTAAAACTGGTAGCAGATACCGAGATTGGGTCAACGTTGTTAGTCTCAAGACCCCTTGGGCATTCAAAAAATACCAAAAATTAAGTCGTGACACGAAAGAGCGCCCTCTAGCGGCAAGTTGAAAAATGGCCAAAACGCGTTTTAAACAGATGTCTGTGACGAAGTTTTTTTAAATTGGCCCAAAATTGGTGAATATGTTCGCTGAGGGTCAGTGAACATGCCCATACCTTCAAAGGTTTGATGACGTCACCAGGTGTCAAATTACACTCGGTTGAACATGCGTTCTTCTAACGGTTATATCTAGAGAACGAAAAGGCCGATAGAGGTCAAATTTTGTGTTTTAGGCTTGTTGTGAATTGTTCGAATGCATATTTTCAGCAAAATCTTGTGACGTCACGATAACGTCAACAAATAAGCGCGTTTGTGCAGCATAAATTAGCCAAGGTCGTTCACTTCCTGTATTGGTCGTATGACCTTGAAACCTAGCAGGTACGTAGACCTGGTCATTAACATGTAACATACCAAGTTACATTAGTATGACATGCATATTTTGTTGATTTATTATGAATTTTTAAATCTGGTCACTGTCCATGTACATGTACGGTATGCATTTACATTGTACAAAGTGTACATGTAGTATTATACAGCATGCAGTTTTCCATGCATACAAACATACAAAAAAAGAAAAGCGGAAAGCCATATGCTCTGTTATCAACAGACATACCTCTAGTTTTAGCTTTTTTTATTCTTCTCCCAAAACCCCATAGACAAAGCGCATGGTCTTTCGGCCTGGCAAAATGGTCACTTGCAAAGCTCGGATCATCATCAAACTTGGTCACAACAATCACCTCATAGTGAAGTACTGCACAAATGTGTTTAGATATTGATGACGTCATCAGGTGTCAGATTACAAGCGTTTGAAATATATGGCCTTCAATATTGAAACATCTGTAAAAATTCAACCGTTTGAGATACAAATTTTATTCTTTCGGCAATGGTCATGACTATCCAAGGTCTAAATTTCATACACAGACATTGACCTTGAATCTTGCTTCCTATTGGTCGAAAACGAGGCTGCCCTGTCATTTAAAACTGGTAGCAGATACAGAGATCGGGTCAAAAGTGTTAGTCTCAAGACCTCTTGGGCATTCCAAAAATACCAAAAGTTAAGTCGTGACACAAAAGAGCGCCCTCTAGCGGCAAGTTGAAAAATGGCCAAAACCTATTTTGAAGAGATGTCTGTGGCGAAGTTTTTGCAAATTGGCCCAAAATTGGTGCATATGTTCACTGAGGGTCAGTGAACATGCCCATACCTTGAAAAGTTTGATGACGTCACCAGGTGTCAAATTACACTCAGTTGAACATGCGTTCTTCTAACGGTTATATATAGAGAACGAAAAGGCCGATGGAGGTCAAATTTTGTGTTTTAGGTTTGTTGTGACTTGGTCTAATGCATATTAGCAGCAAAATTTGGTGGCGTTACGATGACGTCATCAAATAAGCCCGTTTGTGCAGCATACATTTGCCAAGGTCGTTCACTTCCTCTAATGGGCGTATGACCTTGAAACCTAGCAGGGACGTAGACGTGGTCATTAACATATAACATACCAAGTTACATTAGTGTGACGTCCTTTGTTGATTTGTTATGAATTTTTGAATCTGGCAACCTATACCACAGCATACACACAGTGCAGTATATACGGGTGTACATAAGCATGAACAATCGCCATACATCTGCACTACCCCATTTCCCATAGACAAAGCACATAGTCTATCTCGCTGCTAGAAGGGTCGCTTGCAAAGCTTGGATCATCATCAAACTTGGTCACAATAAGGAACCCATACTAAAGTACTATACCAAAGAGGTTACATCTTGATGACGTCACCAGGGGTCAGATTACATGTGTCTGAAATTTAATGCCCTAAAAATTAAAAAATTTGTAAAAATTCAACCGTTTGAGATACAAACATTTTTGTTTCGGCAATGGTCATGACTATCCAATGTCTAAATTTCATGCAGAGACAATGACCTTGAATCTTGCTTCCTATTGGTCGAAAACGAGGCTGCGTTGTCATCTAAAACTGGTAGCAGATACCGAAATTGGGTCAACGTTGTTAGTCTCGGGACCCCTTGGGCATTACAAAAATACCAAAAGTTAAGTCGTCACACGAAACAGCGCCCTCTAGCGGCAAGTTGAAAATGGCCAAAACGCATTTTGAAGAGATGTCTGTGGCGAAGTTTTTGCAAATTGGCCCAAAATTGGTGCATATGTTCACTGAGGGTCAGTGAACATGCCCATACCTTCAAAAGTTTGATGACGTCACCAGGTGTCAAATTACACTCAGTTGAACATGCGTTCTTCTAACGGTTATATATAGAGAACGAAAAGGCCGATGGAGGTCAAATTTTGTGTTTTAGGTTTGTTGTGACTTGGTCTAATGCATATTAGCAGCAAAATTTGGTGGCGTTACGATGACGTCATCAAATAAGCCCGTTTGTGCAGCATACATTTGCCAAGGTCGTTCACTTCCTCTAATAGGCGTATGACCTTGAAACCTAGCAGGGACGTAGACGTGGTCATTAACATATAACATACCAAGTTACATTAGTGTGACGTCCTTTGTTGATTTGTTATGAATTTTTGAATCTGGCAACCTATACCACAGCATACACACAGTGCAGTATATACGGGTGTACATAAGCATGAACAATCGCCATACATCTGCACTACCCCATTTCCCATAGACAAAGCACATAGTCTATCTCGCTGCTAGAAGGGTCGCTTGCAAAGCTTGGATCATCATCAAACTTGGTCACAATAAGGAACCCGTACTAAAGTACTATACCAAAGAGGTTACATCTTGATGACGTCACCAGGGGTCAGATTACATGTGTCTGAAATTTAATGCCCTAAAAATTAAAAAAATTGTAAAAATTCAACCGTTTGAGATACAAACATTTTTGTTTCGGCAATGGTCATGACTATCCAATGTCTAAATTTCATGCAGAAACAATTACCTTGAATCTTGCTTCCTATTGGTCGAAAACGAGGCTGCGTTGTCATCTAAAACTGGTAGCAGATACCGAAATTGGGTCAAAGTTGTTAGTCTCGGGACCCCTTGGGCATTACAAAAATACCAAAAGTTAAGTCGTCACACGAAACAGCGCCCTCTAGCGGCAAGTTGAAAATGGCCAAAACGCATTTTGAAGAGATGTCTGTGGCGAAGTTTTTGCAAATTGGCCCAAAATTGGTGCATATGTTCACTGAGGGTCAGTGAATACGCCCATACTTTCAAAAGTTTGATGACGTCACCAGGTGTCAAATTACACTCAGTTGAACATGCGTTCTTCTAACGGTTATATATATAGAGAACGAAAAGGCCGATGGAGGTTAAATTTTGTGTTTTAGGTTTGTTGTGACTTAGTCTAATGCATATTAGCAGCAAAATTTGGTGGCGTAACGATGACGTCATCAAATAAGCCCGTTTGTGCAGCATACATTTGCCAAGGTCGTTCACTTCCTCTAATGGGCGTATGACCTTGAAACCTAGCAGGGACGTAGACGTGGTCATTAACATATAACATACAAAGTTACATTAGTGTGACGTCCTTTGTTGATTTGTTATGAATTTTTGAATCTGGCAACCTATACTACAGCATACACACAGTGCAGTATATACATGTATACGAGTGTACATAAGCATGTACAATATGCATACATCTGCACTATCCCATAGACAAAGCACACAGTCTGTCTCGGTGCTAGAAGAGTCGCTTGCAAAGCTTGGATCATCATCAAACTTAGTCACAATAATGAACCCATAGTAAAGTACTATACCAAAGAGGTTAGATCTTGATGACGTCACCAGGTGTCAGATTACATGTGTCTGAAATTTAATGCCTTACAATTTGAAAAATCTGTAACAATTCAACCGTTTGAGATACAATCTTTATTCTTTCGGCACTGGTCATGACTATCCAAGGTTTAAATTTTATGAAGAGACATTGACCTTGAATCTTGTTTCCTATTGGTCGAAAACGAGGCTGCCTTGACATTTAAAACTAGTAAGCGATGCCGAGATCGTGTCAACGGTGTTAGTCTCAGGACCCCTTGGGCATTCAAAAAATACAAAAAGTTAAGTCGTCACACGAAACAGCGCCCTCTAGTGACGAGTTGAAAAAAGACCAAAACGTATTTTGACTTGGTCAAATGTATATTATCAGCTAAATATTGTGACGTCACGATGACGTAATCAAATAAGAGTTCCTCAAGTATACATTAACCAAGGTCGTTTACTTTCTCCATTGGTCGTATGACCTTGAAAACTATCAGGTGCCTGGACCTGGTCATTAACATGTAACATACCAAGTTACATTAGTATTACATGTATGATTTGTTGATTTATTATGAATTTTTGAATCTTGTCACTGTGCATACTGTACATGTACATGTACGGTATGTATTTATATTGTACAAAGTGTACATGTAGTATTATACAGCATGCAGTTTTAAATGCATACAAACATATAAAAAAAGAAAAGCGGAAAGCCATATGCTCTGTTATCAACAGACATACCTCTAGTTTTAGCTTTTTTTATTCTTCTCCCAAAACCCCATAGACAAAGCGCATGGTCTTTCGGCCTGGCAAAATGGTCACTTGCAAAGCTCGGATCATCATCAAACTTGGTCACAACAATCACCTCATAGTGAAGTACTGCACAAATGTGTTTACATTTTGATGACGTCATCAGGTGTCAGATTACAAGCGTTTGAAATATATGGCCTTCAAATTGAAACTTCTGTAAAAATTCAACCGTTTGAGATACAAACTTTATTCTTTCGGCAATGGTCATGACTATCCAAGGTCTAAATTTCATACACAGACATTGACCTTGAATCTTGCTTCCTATTGGTCGAAAACGAGGCTGCCCTGTCATTTAAAACTGGTAGCAGATACAGAGATCGGGTCAAAAGTGTTAGTCTCAAGACCTCTTGGGCATTCCAAAAATACCAAAAGTTAAGTCGTGACACGAAAGAGCGCCCTCTAGCGGCAAGTTGAAAAATGGCCAAAACCTATTTTGAAGAGATGTCTGTGGCGACGTTTTTGCAAATTGGCCCAAAATTGGTGCATATGTTCACTGAGGGTCAGTGAACATGCCCATACCTTCAAAAGTTTGATGACGTCACCAGGTGTCAAATTACACTCAGTTGAACATGCGTTCTTCTAACGGTTATATATAGAGAACGAAAAGGCCGATGGAGGTCAAATTTTGTGTTTTAGGTTTCTTGTGACTTGGTCTAATGCATATTAGCAGCAAAATTTGGTGGCGTAACGATGACGTCATCAAATAAGCCCGTTTGTGCAGCATACATTTGCCAAGGTCGTTCACTTCCTCTAATGGGCGTATGACCTTGAAACCTAGCAGGGACGTAGACGTGGTCATTAATATATAACATACCAAGTTACATTAGTGTGACGTCCTTTGTTGATTTGTTATGAATTTTTGAATCTGGCAACCTATACCACAGCATACACACAGTGCAGTATATACGGGTGTACATAAGCATGAACAATCGCCATACATCTGCACTACCCCATTTCCCATAGACAAAGCACATAGTCTATTTCGCTGCTAGAAGGGTCGCTTGCAAAGCTTGGATCATCATCAAACTTAGTCACAATAAGGAACCCATACTAAAGTACTATACCAAAGAGGTTACATCTTGATGACGTCACCAGGGGTAAGATTACATTTGTCTGAAATTTAATGCCTTAAAAATTAAAAAAATTGTAAAAATTCAACCGTTTGAGATACAAACATTTTTGTTTCGGCAATGGTCATGACTATCCAATGTCTAAATTTCATGCAGAGACAATGACCTTGAATCTTGCTTCCTATTGGTCGAAAACGAGGCTGCGTTGTCATTTAAAACTGGTAGCAGATACCGAAATTGGGTCAACGTTGTTAGTCTCGGGACCTCTTGGGCATTACAAAAATACCAAAAGTTAAGTCGTCACACGAAACAGCGCCCTCTAGCGGCAAGTTGAAAAATGGCCAAAACGCATTTTGAAGAGATGTCTGTGGCGAAGTTTTTGCAAATTGGCCCAAAATTGGTGCATATGTTCACTGAGGGTCAGTGAACATGCCCATACCTTCAAAAGTTTGATGACGTCACCAGGTGTCAAATTACACTCAGTTGAACATGCGTTCTTCTAACGGTTATATATAGAGAACGAAAAGGCCGATGGAGGTCAAATTTTGTGTTTTAGGTTTGTTGTGACTTGGTCTAATGCATATTAGCAGCAAAATTTGGTGGCGTTACGATGACGTCATCAAATAAGCCCGTTTGTGCAGCATACATTTGCCAAGGTCGTTCACTTCCTCTAATGGGCGTATGACCTTGAAACCTAGCAGGGACGTAGACGTGGTCATTAACATATAACATACCAAGTTACATTAGTGTGACGTCCTTTGTTGATTTGTTATGAATTTTTGAATCTGGCAACCTATACCACAGCATACACACAGTGCAGTATATACGGGTGTACATAAGCATGAACAATCGCCATACATCTGCACTACCCCATTTCCCATAGACAAAGCACATAGTCTATCTCGCTGCTAGAAGGGTCGCTTGCAAAGCTTGGATCATCATCAAACTTGGTCACAATAAGGAACCCGTACTAAAGTACTATACCAAAGAGGTTACATCTTGATGACGTCACCAGGGGTCAGATTACATGTGTCTGAAATTTAATGCCCTAAAAATTAAAAAAATTGTAAAAATTCAACCGTTTGAGATACAAACATTTTTGTTTCGGCAATGGTCATGACTATCCAATGTCTAAATTTCATGCAGAAACAATTACCTTGAATCTTGCTTCCTATTGGTCGAAAACGAGGCTGCGTTGTCATCTAAAACTGGTAGCAGATACCGAAATTGGGTCAAAGTTGTTAGTCTCGGGACCCCTTGGGCATTACAAAAATACCAAAAGTTAAGTCGTCACACGAAACAGCGCCCTCTAGCGGCAAGTTGAAAATGGCCAAAACGCATTTTGAAGAGATGTCTGTGGCGAAGTTTTTGCAAATTGGCCCAAAATTGGTGCATATGTTCACTGAGGGTCAGTGAATACGCCCATACTTTCAAAAGTTTGATGACGTCACCAGGTGTCAAATTACACTCAGTTGAACATGCGTTCTTCTAACGGTTATATATATAGAGAACGAAAAGGCCGATGGAGGTTAAATTTTGTGTTTTAGGTTTGTTGTGACTTAGTCTAATGCATATTAGCAGCAAAATTTGGTGGCGTAACGATGACGTCATCAAATAAGCCCGTTTGTGCAGCATACATTTGCCAAGGTCGTTCACTTCCTCTAATGGGCGTATGACCTTGAAACCTAGCAGGGACGTAGACGTGGTCATTAACATATAACATACAAAGTTACATTAGTGTGACGTCCTTTGTTGATTTGTTATGAATTTTTGAATCTGGCAACCTATACTACAGCATACACACAGTGCAGTATATACATGTATACGAGTGTACATAAGCATGTACAATATGCATACATCTGCACTATCCCATAGACAAAGCACACAGTCTGTCTCGGTGCTAGAAGAGTCGCTTGCAAAGCTTGGATCATCATCAAACTTAGTCACAATAATGAACCCATAGTAAAGTACTATACCAAAGAGGTTAGATCTTGATGACGTCACCAGGTGTCAGATTACATGTGTCTGAAATTTAATGCCTTACAATTTGAAAAATCTGTAACAATTCAACCGTTTGAGATACAATCTTTATTCTTTCGGCACTGGTCATGACTATCCAAGGTTTAAATTTTATGAAGAGACATTGACCTTGAATCTTGTTTCCTATTGGTCGAAAACGAGGCTGCCTTGACATTTAAAACTAGTAAGCGATGCCGAGATCGTGTCAACGGTGTTAGTCTCAGGACCCCTTGGGCATTCAAAAAATACAAAAAGTTAAGTCGTCACACGAAACAGCGCCCTCTAGTGACGAGTTGAAAAAAGACCAAAACGTATTTTGACTTGGTCAAATGTATATTATCAGCTAAATATTGTGACGTCACGATGACGTAATCAAATAAGAGTTCCTCAAGTATACATTAACCAAGGTCGTTTACTTTCTCCATTGGTCGTATGACCTTGAAAACTATCAGGTGCCTGGACCTGGTCATTAACATGTAACATACCAAGTTACATTAGTATTACATGTATGATTTGTTGATTTATTATGAATTTTTGAATCTTGTCACTGTGCATACTGTACATGTACATGTACGGTATGTATTTATATTGTACAAAGTGTACATGTAGTATTATACAGCATACAGTTTTAAATGCATACAAACATATAAAAAAAGAAAAGCGGAAACCCATATGCTCTGTTATCAACAGACATACCTCTAGTTTTAGCTTTTTTTATTCTTCTCCCAAAACCCCATAGACAAAGCGCATGGTCTTTCGGCCTGGCAAAATGGTCACTTGCAAAGCTCGGATCATCATCAAACTTGGTCACAACAATCACCTCATAGTGAAGTACTGCACAAATGTGTTTACATTTTGATGACGTCATCAGGTGTCAGATTACAAGCGTTTGAAATATATGGCCTTCAAATTGAAACTTCTGTAAAAATTCAACCGTTTGAGATACAAACTTTATTCTTTCGGCAATGGTCATGACTATCCAAGGTCTAAATTTCATACACAGACATTGACCTTGAATCTTGCTTCCTATTGGTCGAAAACGAGGCTGCCCTGTCATTTAAAACTGGTAGCAGATACAGAGATCGGGTCAAAAGTGTTAGTCTCAAGACCTCTTGGGCATTCCAAAAATACCAAAAGTTAAGTCGTGACACGAAAGAGCGCCCTCTAGCGGCAAGTTGAAAAATGGCCAAAACCTATTTTGAAGAGATGTCTGTGGCGACGTTTTTGCAAATTGGCCCAAAATTGGTGCATATGTTCACTGAGGGTCAGTGAACATGCCCATACCTTCAAAAGTTTGATGACGTCACCAGGTGTCAAATTACACTCAGTTGAACATGCGTTCTTCTAACGGTTATATATAGAGAACGAAAAGGCCGATGGAGGTCAAATTTTGTGTTTTAGGTTTCTTGTGACTTGGTCTAATGCATATTAGCAGCAAAATTTGGTGGCGTAACGATGACGTCATCAAATAAGCCCGTTTGTGCAGCATACATTTGCCAAGGTCGTTCACTTCCTCTAATGGGCGTATGACCTTGAAACCTAGCAGGGACGTAGACGTGGTCATTAATATATAACATACCAAGTTACATTAGTGTGACGTCCTTTGTTGATTTGTTATGAATTTTTGAATCTGGCAACCTATACCACAGCATACACACAGTGCAGTATATACGGGTGTACATAAGCATGAACAATCGCCATACATCTGCACTACCCCATTTCCCATAGACAAAGCACATAGTCTATTTCGCTGCTAGAAGGGTCGCTTGCAAAGCTTGGATCATCATCAAACTTAGTCACAATAAGGAACCCATACTAAAGTACTATACCAAAGAGGTTACATCTTGATGACGTCACCAGGGGTAAGATTACATTTGTCTGAAATTTAATGCCTTAAAAATTAAAAAAATTGTAAAAATTCAACCGTTTGAGATACAAACATTTTTGTTTCGGCAATGGTCATGACTATCCAATGTCTAAATTTCATGCAGAGACAATGACCTTGAATCTTGCTTCCTATTGGTCGAAAACGAGGCTGCGTTGTCATTTAAAACTGGTAGCAGATACCGAAATTGGGTCAACGTTGTTAGTCTCGGGACCTCTTGGGCATTACAAAAATACCAAAAGTTAAGTCGTCACACGAAACAGCGCCCTCTAGCGGCAAGTTGAAAAATGGCCAAAACGCATTTTGAAGAGATGTCTGTGGCGAAGTTTTTGCAAATTGGCCCAAAATTGGTGCATATGTTCACTGAGGGTCAGTGAACATGCCCATACCTTCAAAAGTTTGATGACGTCACCAGGTGTCAAATTACACTCAGTTGAACATGCGTTCTTCTAACGGTTATATATAGAGAACGAAAAGGCCGATGGAGGTCAAATTTTGTGTTTTAGGTTTGTTGTGACTTGGTCTAATGCATATTAGCAGCAAAATTTGGTGGCGTTACGATGACGTCATCAAATAAGCCCGTTTGTGCAGCATACATTTGCCAAGGTCGTTCACTTCCTCTAATGGGCGTATGACCTTGAAACCTAGCAGGGACGTAGACGTGGTCATTAACATATAACATACCAAGTTACATTAGTGTGACGTCCTTTGTTGATTTGTTATGAATTTTTGAATCTGGCAACCTATACCACAGCATACACACAGTGCAGTATATACGGGTGTACATAAGCATGAACAATCGCCATACATCTGCACTACCCCATTTCCCATAGACAAAGCACATAGTCTATCTCGCTGCTAGAAGGGTCGCTTGCAAAGCTTGGATCATCATCAAACTTGGTCACAATAAGGAACCCGTACTAAAGTACTATACCAAAGAGGTTACATCTTGATGACGTCACCAGGGGTCAGATTACATGTGTCTGAAATTTAATGCCCTAAAAATTAAAAAAATTGTAAAAATTCAACCGTTTGAGATACAAACATTTTTGTTTCGGCAATGGTCATGACTATCCAATGTCTAAATTTCATGCAGAAACAATTACCTTGAATCTTGCTTCCTATTGGTCGAAAACGAGGCTGCGTTGTCATCTAAAACTGGTAGCAGATACCGAAATTGGGTCAAAGTTGTTAGTCTCGGGACCCCTTGGGCATTACAAAAATACCAAAAGTTAAGTCGTCACACGAAACAGCGCCCTCTAGCGGCAAGTTGAAAATGGCCAAAACGCATTTTGAAGAGATGTCTGTGGCGAAGTTTTTGCAAATTGGCCCAAAATTGGTGCATATGTTCACTGAGGGTCAGTGAATACGCCCATACTTTCAAAAGTTTGATGACGTCACCAGGTGTCAAATTACACTCAGTTGAACATGCGTTCTTCTAACGGTTATATATATAGAGAACGAAAAGGCCGATGGAGGTTAAATTTTGTGTTTTAGGTTTGTTGTGACTTAGTCTAATGCATATTAGCAGCAAAATTTGGTGGCGTAACGATGACGTCATCAAATAAGCCCGTTTGTGCAGCATACATTTGCCAAGGTCGTTCACTTCCTCTAATGGGCGTATGACCTTGAAACCTAGCAGGGACGTAGACGTGGTCATTAACATATAACATACAAAGTTACATTAGTGTGACGTCCTTTGTTGATTTGTTATGAATTTTTGAATCTGGCAACCTATACTACAGCATACACACAGTGCAGTATATACATGTATACGAGTGTACATAAGCATGTACAATATGCATACATCTGCACTATCCCATAGACAAAGCACACAGTCTGTCTCGGTGCTAGAAGAGTCGCTTGCAAAGCTTGGATCATCATCAAACTTAGTCACAATAATGAACCCATAGTAAAGTACTATACCAAAGAGGTTAGATCTTGATGACGTCACCAGGTGTCAGATTACATGTGTCTGAAATTTAATGCCTTACAATTTGAAAAATCTGTAACATTTCAACCGTTTGAGATACAATCTTTATTCTTTCGGCACTGGTCATGACTATCCAAGGTTTAAATTTTATGAAGAGACATTGACCTTGAATCTTGTTTCCTATTGGTCGAAAACGAGGCTGCCTTGACATTTAAAACTAGTAAGCGATGCCGAGATCGTGTCAACGGTGTTAGTCTCAGGACCCCTTGGGCATTCAAAAAATACAAAAAGTTAAGTCGTCACACGAAACAGCGCCCTCTAGTGACGAGTTGAAAAAAGACCAAAACGTATTTTGACTTGGTCAAATGTATATTATCAGCTAAATATTGTGACGTCACGATGACGTAATCAAATAAGAGTTCCTCAAGTATACATTAACCAAGGTCGTTTACTTTCTCCATTGGTCGTATGACCTTGAAAACTATCAGGTGCCTGGACCTGGTCATTAACATGTAACATACCAAGTTACATTAGTATTACATGTATGATTTGTTGATTTATTATGAATTTTTGAATCTTGTCACTGTGCATACTGTACATGTACATGTACGGTATGTATTTATATTGTACAAAGTGTACATGTAGTATTATACAGCATGCAGTTTTAAATGCATACAAACATATAAAAAAAGAAAAGCGGAAAGCCATATGCTCTGTTATCAACAGACATACCTCTAGTTTTAGCTTTTTTTATTCTTCTCCCAAAACCCCATAGACAAAGCGCATGGTCTTTCGGCCTGGCAAAATGGTCACTTGCAAAGCTCGGATCATCATCAAACTTGGTCACAACAATCACCTCATAGTGAAGTACTGCACAAATGTGTTTACATTTTGATGACGTCATCAGGTGTCAGATTACAAGCGTTTGAAATATATGGCCTTCAAATTGAAACTTCTGTAAAAATTCAACCGTTTGAGATACAAACTTTATTCTTTCGGCAATGGTCATGACTATCCAAGGTCTAAATTTCATACACAGACATTGACCTTGAATCTTGCTTCCTATTGGTCGAAAACGAGGCTGCCCTGTCATTTAAAACTGGTAGCAGATACAGAGATCGGGTCAAAAGTGTTAGTCTCAAGACCTCTTGGGCATTCCAAAAATACCAAAAGTTAAGTCGTGACACGAAAGAGCGCCCTCTAGCGGCAAGTTGAAAAATGGCCAAAACCTATTTTGAAGAGATGTCTGTGGCGACGTTTTTGCAAATTGGCCCAAAATTGGTGCATATGTTCACTGAGGGTCAGTGAACATGCCCATACCTTCAAAAGTTTGATGACGTCACCAGGTGTCAAATTACACTCAGTTGAACATGCGTTCTTCTAACGGTTATATATAGAGAACGAAAAGGCCGATGGAGGTCAAATTTTGTGTTTTAGGTTTCTTGTGACTTGGTCTAATGCATATTAGCAGCAAAATTTGGTGGCGTAACGATGACGTCATCAAATAAGCCCGTTTGTGCAGCATACATTTGCCAAGGTCGTTCACTTCCTCTAATGGGCGTATGACCTTGAAACCTAGCAGGGACGTAGACGTGGTCATTAATATATAACATACCAAGTTACATTAGTGTGACGTCCTTTGTTGATTTGTTATGAATTTTTGAATCTGGCAACCTATACCACAGCATACACACAGTGCAGTATATACGGGTGTACATAAGCATGAACAATCGCCATACATCTGCACTACCCCATTTCCCATAGACAAAGCACATAGTCTATTTCGCTGCTAGAAGGGTCGCTTGCAAAGCTTGGATCATCATCAAACTTAGTCACAATAAGGAACCCATACTAAAGTACTATACCAAAGAGGTTACATCTTGATGACGTCACCAGGGGTAAGATTACATTTGTCTGAAATTTAATGCCTTAAAAATTAAAAAAATTGTAAAAATTCAACCGTTTGAGATACAAACATTTTTGTTTCGGCAATGGTCATGACTATCCAATGTCTAAATTTCATGCAGAGACAATGACCTTGAATCTTGCTTCCTATTGGTCGAAAACGAGGCTGCGTTGTCATTTAAAACTGGTAGCAGATACCGAAATTGGGTCAACGTTGTTAGTCTCGGGACCTCTTGGGCATTACAAAAATACCAAAAGTTAAGTCGTCACACGAAACAGCGCCCTCTAGCGGCAAGTTGAAAAATGGCCAAAACGCATTTTGAAGAGATGTCTGTGGCGAAGTTTTTGCAAATTGGCCCAAAATTGGTGCATATGTTCACTGAGGGTCAGTGAATACGCCCATACTTTCAAAAGTTTTATGACGTCACCAGGTGTCAAATTACACTCGCTTGAACGTGCATCTTTTTAACAGCTATATCTAGAGAACGAAACGGCCGATGAAGGTCAAATATTTTGTTTCAGGTTTGTTGTGACTTGGTCTAACGCATATTAGCAGCAAAATTTGGTGGCGTAACGATGACGTCATCAAATAAGCCCGTTTGTACAGCATACATTAGCCAAGGTCGTTCACTTCATCTAATGGTCGTATGACCTTGAAACCAAGCAGGGACGTAGACTTGGTCATTAACATATAACATACCAAGTTACATTAGTGTGACGTCATTTGTTGATTTGTTATGAATTTTTGAATCTGGCAACCTATACTACAGCATACACACAGTGCAGTATATACATGTATATTTGTGTACATAAGCATGTACAATATGCATACATCTGCACTATCCCATAGACAAAGCACACAGTCTGTCTCGGTGCTAGAAGAGTCGCTTGCAAAGCTTGGATCATCATCAAACTTAGTCACAATAAGGAACCCATAGTAAAGTACTATACCAAAGAGGTTAGATCTTGATGACGTCACCAGGTGTTAGATTACATGTGTCCGAAATTTAATGCCTTGCAAATTGAAAAATCTGTAAAAATTGAACCGTTTGAGATACAATCTTTATTCTTTCGGCACTGGTCATGACTATCCAAGGTCTAAATTTCATGCAGAGACATTGACCTTGAATCTTGTTTCCTATTGGTCGAAAACGAGGCTGCCTTGTCATTTAAAACTGGTAAGCGATGCCGAGATCGTGTCAACGGTGTTAGTCTCAGGACCCCTTGGGCATTCAAAAAATACAAAAAGTTAAGTCGTCACACGAAACAGCCCCCTCTAGTGACGAGTTGAAAAAAGACCAAAACGTGTTTTGAATTGGTCAAATGTATATTATCAGCTAAATATTGTGACGTCACGATGACGTAATCAAATAAGAGTTCCTCAAGTATACATTAACCAAGGTCGTTTACTTTCTCCATTGGTCGTATGACCTTGAAAACTATCAGGTGCCTGGACCTGGTCATTAACATGTAACATATCAAGTTACATTAGTATTACATGTATGATTTGTTGATTTATTATGAATTTTTGAATCTTGTCACTGTGCATATTGTACATGTATATGTACAGTATGTATTTATATTGTACAAAGTGTACATGTAGTATTATACAGCATGCAGTTTTACATGCATACAAACATACAAACAAAGAAAAGCGGAAAGCCATATGCTCTGTTATCAACAGACATACCTCTAGTTTTAGCTTTTTTTATTCTTCTCCCAAAACCCCATAGACAAAGCGCATGGTCTTTCGGCCTGGCAAAATGGTCACTTGCAAAGCTCGGATCATCATCAAACTTGGTCACAACAATCACCTCATAGTGAAGTACTGCACAAATGTGTTTACATTTTGATGACGTCATCAGGTGTCAGATTACAAGCGTTTGAAATATATGGCCTTCAAATTGAAACTTCTGTAAAAATTCAACCGTTTGAGATACAAACTTTATTCTTTCGGCAATGGTCATGACTATCCAAGGTCTAAATTTCATACACAGACATTGACCTTGAATCTTGCTTCCTATTGGTCGAAAACGAGGCTGCCCTGTCATTTAAAACTGGTAGCAGATACAGAGATCGGGTCAAAAGTGTTAGTCTCAAGACCTCTTGGGCATTCCAAAAATACCAAAAGTTAAGTCGTGACACGAAAGAGCGCCCTCTAGCGGCAAGTTGAAAAATGGCCAAAACGCGTTTTGAACAGATGTCTGTGACGAAGTTTTTTTAAATTGGCCCAAAATTGGTGAATATGTTCGCTGAGGGTCAGTGAACATGCCCATACCTTCAAAGGTTTGATGACGTCACCAGGTGTCAAATTACACTCGGTTGAACATGCGTTCTTCTAACGGTTATATCTAGAGAACGAAAAGGCCGATAGAGGTCAAATTTTGTGTTTTAGGCTTGTTGTGAATTGTTCGAATGCATATTTTCAGCAAAATCTTGTGACGTCACGATAACGTCAACAAATAAGCGCGTTTGTGCAGCATAAATTAGCCAAGGTCGTTCACTTCCTGTATTGGTCGTATGACCTTGAAACCTAGCAGGTACGTAGACCTGGTCATTAACATGTAACATACCAAGTTACATTAGTATGACATGCATATTTTGTTGATTTATTATGAATTTTTAAATCTGGTCACTGTCCATGTACATGTACGGTATGCATTTACATTGTACAAAGTGTACATGTAGTATTATACAGCGTGCAGTTTTCCATGCATACAAACATACAAAAAAAGAAAAGCGGAAAGCCATATGCTCTGTTATCAACAGACATACCTCTAGTTTTAGCTTTTTTTATTCTTCTCCCAAAACCCCATAGACAAAGCGCATGGTCTTTCGGCCTGGCAAAATGGTCACTTGCAAAGCTCGGATCATCATCAAACTTGGTCACAACAATCACCTCATAGTGAAGTACTGCACAAATGTGTTTAGATATTGATGACGTCATCAGGTGTCAGATTACAAGCGTTTGAAATATATGGCCTTCAATATTGAAACATCTGTAAAAATTCAACCGTTTGAGATACAAATTTTATTCTTTCGGCAATGGTCATGACTATCCAAGGTCTAAATTTCATACACAGACATTGACCTTGAATCTTGCTTCCTATTGGTCGAAAACGAGGCTGCCCTGTCATTTAAAACTGGTAGCAGATACAGAGATCGGGTCAAAAGTGTTAGTCTCAAGACCTCTTGGGCATTCCAAAAATACCAAAAGTTAAGTCGTGACACAAAAGAGCGCCCTCTAGCGGCAAGTTGAAAAATGGCCAAAACGCATTTTGAAGAGATGTCTGTGGCGAAGTTTTTGCAAATTGGCCCAAAATTGGTGCATATGTTCACTGAGGGTCAGTGAACATGCCCATACCTTGAAAAGTTTGATGACGTCACCAGGTGTCAAATTACACTCAGTTGAACATGCGTTCTTCTAACGGTTATATATAGAGAACGAAAAGGCCGATGGAGGTCAAATTTTGTGTTTTAGGTTTGTTGTGACTTGGTCTAATGCATATTAGCAGCAAAATTTGGTGGCGTTACGATGACGTCATCAAATAAGCCCGTTTGTGCAGCATACATTTGCCAAGGTCGTTCACTTCCTCTAATGGGCGTATGACCTTGAAACCTAGCAGGGACGTAGACGTGGTCATTAACATATAACATACCAAGTTACATTAGTGTGACGTCCTTTGTTGATTTGTTATGAATTTTTGAATCTGGCAACCTATACCACAGCATACACACAGTGCAGTATATACGGGTGTACATAAGCATGAACAATCGCCATACATCTGCACTACCCCATTTCCCATAGACAAAGCACATAGTCTATTTCGCTGCTAGAAGGGTCGCTTGCAAAGCTTGGATCATCATCAAACTTGGTCACAATAAGGAACCCATACTAAAGTACTATACCAAAGAGGTTACATCTTGATGACGTCACCAGGGGTCAGATTACATGTGTCTGAAATTTAATGCCCTAAAAATTAAAAAATTTGTAAAAATTCAACCGTTTGAGATACAAACATTTTTGTTTCGGCAATGGTCATGACTATCCAATGTCTAAATTTCATGCAGAGACAATGACCTTGAATCTTGCTTCCTATTGGTCGAAAACGAGGCTGCGTTGTCATCTAAAACTGGTAGCAGATACCGAAATTGGGTCAACGTTGTTAGTCTCGGGACCCCTTGGGCATTACAAAAATACCAAAAGTTAAGTCGTCACACAAAACAGCGCCCTCTAGCGGCAAGTTGAAAATGGCCAAAACGCATTTTGAAGAGATGTCTGTGGCGAAGTTTTTGCAAATTGGCCCAAAATTGGTGCATATGTTCACTGAGGGTCAGTGAACATGCCCATACCTTCAAAAGTTTGATGACGTCACCAGGTGTCAAATTACACTCAGTTGAACATGCGTTCTTCTAACGGTTATATATAGAGAACGAAAAGGCCGATGGAGGTCAAATTTTGTGTTTTAGGTTTGTTGTGACTTGGTCTAATGCATATTAGCAGCAAAATTTGGTGGCGTTACGATGACGTCATCAAATAAGCCCGTTTGTGCAGCATACATTTTCCAAGGTCGTTCACTTCCTCTAATGGGCGTATGACCTTGAAACCTAGCAGGGACGTAGACGTGGTCATTAACATATAACATACCAAGTTACATTAGTGTGACGTCCTTTGTTGATTTGTTATGAATTTTTGAATCTGGCAACCTATACCACAGCATACACACAGTGCAGTATATACGGGTGTACATAAGCATGAACAATCGCCATACATCTGCACTACCCCATTTCCCATAGACAAAGCACATAGTCTATTTCGCTGCTAGAAGGGTCGCTTGCAAAGCTTGGATCATCATCAAACTTGGTCACAATAAGGAACCCATACTAAAGTACTATACCAAAGAGGTTACATCTTGATGACGTCACCAGGGGTCAGATTACATGTGTCTGAAATTTAATGCCCTAAAAATTAAAAAATTTGTAAAAATTCAACCGTTTGAGATACAAACATTTTTGTTTCGGCAATGGTCATGACTATCCAATGTCTAAATTTCATGCAGAGACAATGACCTTGAATCTTGCTTCCTATTGGTCGAAAACGAGGCTGCGTTGTCATCTAAAACTGGTAGCAGATACCGAAATTGGGTCAACGTTGTTAGTCTCGGGACCCCTTGGGCATTACAAAAATACCAAAAGTTAAGTCGTCACACAAAACAGCGCCCTCTAGCGGCAAGTTGAAAATGGCCAAAACGCATTTTGAAGAGATGTCTGTGGCGAAGTTTTTGCAAATTGGCCCAAAATTGGTGCATATGTTCACTGAGGGTCAGTGAACATGCCCATACCTTCAAAAGTTTGATGACGTCACCAGGTGTCAAATTACACTCAGTTGAACATGCGTTCTTCTAACGGTTATATATAGAGAACGAAAAGGCCGATGGAGGTCAAATTTTGTGTTTTAGGTTTGTTGTGACTTGGTCTAATGCATATTAGCAGCAAAATTTGGTGGCGTTACGATGACGTCATCAAATAAGCCCGTTTGTGCAGCATACATTTTCCAAGGTCGTTCACTTCCTCTAATGGGCGTATGACCTTGAAACCTAGCAGGGACGTAGACGTGGTCATTAACATATAACATACCAAGTTACATTAGTGTGACGTCCTTTGTTGATTTGTTATGAATTTTTGAATCTGGCAACCTATACCACAGCATACACACAGTGCAGTATATACGGGTGTACATAAGCATGAACAATCGCCATACATCTGCACTACCCCATTTCCCATAGACAAAGCACATAGTCTATCTCGCTGCTAGAAGGGTCGCTCGCAAAGCTTGGATCATCATCAAACTTGGTCACAATAAGGAACCCATACTAAAGTACTATACCAAAGAGGTTACATCTTGATGACGTCACCAGGGGTCAGATTACATGTGTCTGAAATTTAATGCCCTAAAAATTAAAAAAATTGTAAAAATTCAACCGTTTGAGATACAAACATTTTTGTTTCGGCAATGGTCATGACTATCCAATGTCTAAATTTCATGCAGAGACAATGACCTTGAATCTTGCTTCCTATTGGTCGAAAACGAGGCTGCGTTGTCATCTAAAACTGGTAGCAGATACCGAAATTGGGTCAACGTTGTTAGTCTCGGGACCTCTTGGGCATTACAAAAATACCAAAAGTTAAGTCGTCACACGAAACAGCGCCCTCTAGCGGCAAGTTGAAAATGGCCAAAACGCATTTTGAAGAGATGTCTGTGGCGAAGTTTTTGCAAATTGGCCCAAAATTGGTGCATATGTTCACTGAGGGTCAGTGAATACGCCCATACTTTCAAAAGTTTTATGACGTCACCAGGTGTCAAATTACACTCGCTTGAACGTGCATCTTTTTAACAGCTATATCTAGAGAACGAAACGGCCGATGAAGGTCAAATATTTTGTTTCAGGTTTGTTGTGACTTGGTCTAACGCATATTAGCAGCAAAATTTGGTGGCGTAACGATGACGTCATCAAATAAGCCCGTTTGTACAGCATACATTAGCCAAGGTCGTTCACTTCATCTAATGGTCGTATGACCTTGAAACCAAGCAGGGACGTAGACTTGGTCATTAACATATAACATACCAAGTTACATTAGTGTGACGTCATTTGTTGATTTGTTATGAATTTTTGAATCTGGCAACCTATACTACAGCATACACACAGTGCAGTATATACATGTATATTTGTGTACATAAGCATGTACAATATGCATACATCTGCACTATCCCATAGACAAAGCACACAGTCTGTCTCGGTGCTAGAAGAGTCGCTTGCAAAGCTTGGATCATCATCAAACTTAGTCACAATAAGGAACCCATAGTAAAGTACTATACCAAAGAGGTTAGATCTTGATGACGTCACCAGGTGTTAGATTACATGTGTCCGAAATTTAATGCCTTGCAAATTGAAAAATCTGTAAAAATTGAACCGTTTGAGATACAATCTTTATTCTTTCGGCACTGGTCATGACTATCCAAGGTCTAAATTTCATGCAGAGACATTGACCTTGAATCTTGTTTCCTATTGGTCGAAAACGAGGCTGCCTTGTCATTTAAAACTGGTAAGCGATGCCGAGATCGTGTCAACGGTGTTAGTCTCAGGACCCCTTGGGCATTCAAAAAATACAAAAAGTTAAGTCGTCACACGAAACAGCCCCCTCTAGTGACGAGTTGAAAAAAGACCAAAACGTGTTTTGAATTGGTCAAATGTATATTATCAGCTAAATATTGTGACGTCACGATGACGTAATCAAATAAGAGTTCCTCAAGTATACATTAACCAAGGTCGTTTACTTTCTCCATTGGTCGTATGACCTTGAAAACTATCAGGTGCCTGGACCTGGTCATTAACATGTAACATATCAAGTTACATTAGTATTACATGTATGATTTGTTGATTTATTATGAATTTTTGAATCTTGTCACTGTGCATATTGTACATGTATATGTACAGTATGTATTTATATTGTACAAAGTGTACATGTAGTATTATACAGCATGCAGTTTTACATGCATACAAACATACAAACAAAGAAAAGCGGAAAGCCATATGCTCTGTTATCAACAGACATACCTCTAGTTTTAGCTTTTTTTATTCTTCTCCCAAAACCCCATAGACAAAGCGCATGGTCTTTCGGCCTGGCAAAATGGTCACTTGCAAAGCTCGGATCATCATCAAACTTGGTCACAACAATCACCTCATAGTGAAGTACTGCACAAATGTGTTTACATTTTGATGACGTCATCAGGTGTCAGATTACAAGCGTTTGAAATATATGGCCTTCAAATTGAAACTTCTGTAAAAATTCAACCGTTTGAGATACAAACTTTATTCTTTCGGCAATGGTCATGACTATCCAAGGTCTAAATTTCATACACAGACATTGACCTTGAATCTTGCTTCCTATTGGTCGAAAACGAGGCTGCCCTGTCATTTAAAACTGGTAGCAGATACAGAGATCGGGTCAAAAGTGTTAGTCTCAAGACCTCTTGGGCATTCCAAAAATACCAAAAGTTAAGTCGTGACACGAAAGAGCGCCCTCTAGCGGCAAGTTGAAAAATTGCCAAAACGCGTTTTGAACAGATGTCTGTGACGAAGTTTTTTTAAATTGGCCCAAAATTGGTGAATATGTTCGCTGAGGGTCAGTGAACATGCCCATACCTTCAAAGGTTTGATGACGTCACCAGGTGTCAAATTACACTCAGTTGAACATGCGTTCTTCTAACGGTTATATCTAGAGAACGAAAAGGCCGATAGAGGTCAAATTTTGTGTTTTAGGCTTGTTGTGAATTGTTCGAATGCATATTTTCAGCAAAATCTTGTGACGTCACGATAACGTCAACAAATAAGCGCGTTTGTGCAGCATAAATTAGCCAAGGTCGTTCACTTCCTGTATTGGTCGTATGACCTTGAAACCTAGCAGGTACGTAGACCTGGTCATTAACATGTAACATACCAAGTTACATTAGTATGACATGCATATTTTGTTGATTTATTATGAATTTTTAAATCTGGTCACTGTCCATGTACATGTACGGTATGCATTTACATTGTACAAAGTGTACATGTAGTATTATACAGCATGCAGTTTTCCATGCATACAAACATACACAAAAAGAAAAGCGGAAAGCCATATGCTCTGTTATCAACAGACATACCTCTAGTTTTAGCTTTTTTTATTCTTCTCCCAAAACCCCATAGACAAAGCGCATGGTCTTTCGGCCTGGCAAAATGGTCACTTGCAAAGCTCGGATCATCATCAAACTTGGTCACAACAATCACCTCATAGTGAAGTACTGCACAAATGTGTTTAGATATTGATGACGTCATCAGGTGTCAGATTACAAGCGTTTGAAATATATGGCCTTCAATATTGAAACATCTGTAAAAATTCAACCGTTTGAGATACAAATTTTATTCTTTCGGCAATGGTCATGACTATCCAAGGTCTAAATTTCATACACAGACATTGACCTTGAATCTTGCTTCCTATTGGTCGAAAACGAGGCTGCCCTGTCATTTAAAACTGGTAGCAGATACAGAGATCGGGTCAAAAGTGTTAGTCTCAAGACCTCTTGGGCATTCCAAAAATACCAAAAGTTAAGTCGTGACACAAAAGAGCGCCCTCTAGCGGCAAGTTGAAAAATGGCCAAAACCTATTTTGAAGAGATGTCTGTGGCGAAGTTTTTGCAAATTGGCCCAAAATTGGTGCATATGTTCACTGAGGGTCAGTGAACATGCCCATACCTTGAAAAGTTTGATGACGTCACCAGGTGTCAAATTACACTCAGTTGAACATGCGTTCTTCTAACGGTTATATATAGAGAACGAAAAGGCCGATGGAGGTCAAATTTTGTGTTTTAGGTTTGTTGTGACTTGGTCTAATGCATATTAGCAGCAAAATTTGGTGGCGTTACGATGACGTCATCAAATAAGCCCGTTTGTGCAGCATACATTTGCCAAGGTCGTTCACTTCCTCTAATGGGCGTATGACCTTGAAACCTAGCAGGGACGTAGACGTGGTCATTAACATATAACATACCATGTTACATTAGTGTGACGTCCTTTGTTGATTTGTTATGAATTTTTGAATCTGGCAACCTATACCACAGCATACACACAGTGCAGTATATACGGGTGTACATAAGCATGAACAATCGCCATACATCTGCACTACCCCATTTCCCATAGACAAAGCACATAGTCTATCTCGCTGCTAGAAGGGTCGCTTGCAAAGCTTGGATCATCATCAAACTTGGTCACAATAAGGAACCCATACTAAAGTACTATACCAAAGAGGTTACATCTTGATGACGTCACCAGGGGTCAGATTACATGTGTCTGAAATTTAATGCCCTAAAAATTAAAAAATTTGTAAAAATTCAACCGTTTGAGATACAAACATTTTTGTTTCGGCAATGGTCATGACTATCCAATGTCTAAATTTCATGCAGAGACAATGACCTTGAATCTTGCTTCCTATTGGTCGAAAACGAGGCTGCGTTGTCATCTAAAACTGGTAGCAGATACCGAAATTGGGTCAACGTTGTTAGTCTCGGGACCCCTTGGGCATTACAAAAATACCAAAAGTTAAGTCGTCACACGAAACAGCGCCCTCTAGCGGCAAGTTGAAAATGGCCAAAACGCATTTTGAAGAGATGTCTGTGGCGAAGTTTTTGCAAATTGGCCCAAAATTGGTGCATATGTTCACTGAGGGTCAGTGAACATGCCCATACCTTCAAAAGTTTGATGACGTCACCAGGTGTCAAATTACACTCAGTTGAACATGCGTTCTTCTAACGGTTATATATAGAGAACGAAAAGGCCGACGGAGGTCAAATTTTGTGTTTTAGGTTTGTTGTGACTTGGTCTAATGCATATTAGCAGCAAAATTTGGTGGCGTTACGATGACGTCATCAAATAAGCCCGTTTGTGCAGCATACATTTGCCAAGGTCGTTCACTTCCTCTAATGGGCGTATGACCTTGAAACCTAGCAGGGACGTAGACGTGGTCATTAACATATAACATACCAAGTTACATTAGTGTGACGTCCTTTGTTGATTTGTTATGACATTTTGAATCTGGCAACCTATACCACAGCATACACACAGTGCAGTATATACGGGTGTACATAAGCATGAACAATCGCCATACATCTGCACTACCCCATTTCCCATAGACAAAGCACATAGTCTATCTCGCTGCTAGAAGGGTCGCTTGCAAAGCTTGGATCATCATCAAACTTGGTCACAATAAGGAACCCATACTAAAGTACTATACCAAAGAGGTTACATCTTGATGACGTCACCAGGGGTCAGATTACATGTGTCTGAAATTTAATGCCCTAAAAATTAAAAAAATTGTAAAAATTCAACCGTTTGAGATACAAACATTTTTGTTTCGGCAATGGTCATGACTATCCAATGTCTAAATTTCATGCAGAGACAGTGACCTTGAATCTTGCTTCCTATTGGTCGAAAACGAGGCTGCGTTGTCATCTAAAACTGGTAGCAGATACCGAAATTGGGTCAACGTTGTTAGTCTCGGGACCTCTTGGGCATTACAAAAATACCAAAAGTTAAGTCGTCACACGAAACAGCGCCCTCTAGCGGCAAGTTGAAAATGGCCAAAACGCATTTTGAAGAGATGTCTGTGGCGAAGTTTTTGCAAATTGGCCCAAAATTGGTGCATATGTTCACTGAGGGTCAGTGAATACGCCCATACTTTCAAAAGTTTTATGACGTCACCAGGTGTCAAATTACACTCGCTTGAACGTGCATCTTTTTAACAGCTATATCTAGAGAACGCAACGGCCGATGAAGGTCAAATATTTTGTTTCAGGTTTGTTGTGACTTGGTCTAACGCATATTAGCAGCAAAATTTGGTGGCGTAACGATGACGTCATCAAATAAGCCCGTTTGTACAGCATACATTAGCCAAGGTCGTTCACTTCATCTAATGGTCGTATGACCTTGAAACCAAGCAGGGACGTAGACTTGGTCATTAACATATAACATACCAAGTTACATTAGTGTGACGTCATTTGTTGATTTGTTATGAATTTTTGAATCTGGCAACCTATACTACAGCATACACACAGTGCAGTATATACATGTATATTTGTGTACATAAGCATGTACAATATGCATACATCTGCACTATCCCATAGACAAAGCACACAGTCTGTCTCGGTGCTAGAAGAGTCGCTTGCAAAGCTTGGACCATCATCAAACTTAGTCACAATAAGGAACCCATAGTAAAGTACTATACCAAAGAGGTTAGATCTTGATGACGTCACCAGGTGTTAGATTACATGTGTCCGAAATTTAATGCCTTGCAAATTGAAAAATCTGTAAAAATTGAACCGTTTGAGATACAATCTTTATTCTTTCGGCACTGGTCATGACTATCCAAGGTCTAAATTTCATGCAGAGACATTGACCTTGAATCTTGTTTCCTATTGGTCGAAAACGAGGCTGCCTTGTCATTTAAAACTGGTAAGCGATGCCGAGATCGTGTCAACGGTGTTAGTCTCAGGACCCCTTGGGCATTCAAAAAATACAAAAAGTTAAGTCGTCACACGAAACAACCCCCTCTAGTGACGAGTTGAAAAAAGACCAAAACGTGTTTTGAATTGGTCAAATGTATATTATCAGCTAAATATTGTGACGTCACGATGACGTAATCAAATAAGAGTTCCTCAAGTATACATTAACCAAGGTCGTTTACTTTCTCCATTGGTCGTATGACCTTGAAAACTATCAGGTGCCTGGACCTGGTCATTAACATGTAACATACCAAGTTACATTAGTATGACATGCATGATTTGTTGATTTATTATGAATTTTTGAATCTTGTCACTGTGCATATTGTACATGTATATGTACAGTATGTATTTATATTGTACAAAGTGTACATGTAGTATTATGCAGCATGCAGTTTTACATGCATACAAACATACAAAAAAAGAAAAGCGGAAAGCCATATGCTCTGTTATCAACAGACATACCTCTAGTTTTAGCTTTTTTTATTCTTCTCCCAAAACCCCATAGACAAAGCGCATGGTCTTTCGGCCTGGCAAAATGGTCACTTGCAAAGCTCGGATCATCATCAAACTTGGTCACAACAATCACCTCATAGTGAAGTACTGCACAAATGTGTTTACATTTTGATGACGTCATCAGGTGTCAGATTACAAGCGTTTGAAATATATGGCCTTCAAATTGAAACTTCTGTAAAAATTCAACCGTTTGAGATACAAACTTTATTCTTTCGGCAATGGTCATGACTATCCAAGGTCTAAATTTCATACACAGACATTGACCTTGAATCTTGCTTCCTATTGGTCGAAAACGAGGCTGCCCTGTCATTTAAAACTGGTAGCAGATACAGAGATCGGGTCAAAAGTGTTAGTCTCAAGACCTCTTGGGCATTCCAAAAATACCAAAAGTTAAGTCGTGACACGAAAGAGCGCCCTCTAGCGGCAAGTTGAAAAATGGCCAAAACCTATTTTGAAGAGATGTCTGTGACGAAGTTTTTTTAAATTGGCCCAAAATTGGTGAATATGTTCGCTGAGGGTCAGTGAACATGCCCATACCTTCAAAGGTTTGATGACGTCACCAGGTGTCAAATTACACTCGGTTGAACATGCGTTCTTCTAACGGTTATATCTAGAGAACGAAAAGGCCGATAGAGGTCAAATTTTGTGTTTTAGGCTTGTTGTGAATTGTTCGAATGCATATTTTCAGCAAAATCTTGTGACGTCACGATAACGTCAACAAATAAGCGCGTTTGTGCAGCATAAATTAGCCAAGGTCGTTCACTTCCTGTATTGGTCGTATGACCTTGAAACCTAGCAGGTACGTAGACCTGGTCATTAACATGTAACATACCAAGTTACATTAGTATGACATGCATATTTTGTTGATTTATTATGAATTTTTAAATCTGGTCACTGTCCATGTACATGTACGGTATGCATTTACATTGTACAAAGTGTACATGTAGTATTATACAGCATGCAGTTTTCCATGCATACAAACATACAAAAAAAGAAAAGCGGAAAGCCATATGCTCTGTTATCAACAGACATACCTCTAGTTTTAGCTTTTTTTATTCTTCTCCCAAAACCCCATAGACAAAGCGCATGGTCTTTCGGCCTGGCAAAATGGTCACTTGCAAAGCTCGGATCATCATCAAACTTGGTCACAACAATCACCTCATAGTGAAGTACTGCACAAATGTGTTTAGATATTGATGACGTCATCAGGTGTCAGATTACAAGCGTTTGAAATATATGGCCTTCAATATTGAAACATCTGTAAAAATTCAACCGTTTGAGATACAAATTTTATTCTTTCGGCAATGGTCATGACTATCCAAGGTCTAAATTTCATACACAGACATTGACCTTGAATCTTGCTTCCTATTGGTCGAAAACGAGGCTGCCCTGTCATTTAAAACTGGTAGCAGATACAGAGATCGGGTCAAAAGTGTTAGTCTCAAGACCTCTTGGGCATTCCAAAAATACCAAAAGTTAAGTCGTGACACGAAAGAGCGCCTTCTAGCGGCAAGTTGAAAAATGGCCAAAACGCGTTTTGAACAGATGTCTGTGACGAGGTTTTTTTAAATTGGCCCAAAATTGGTGAATATGTTCGCTGAGGGTCAGTGAACATGCCCATACCTTCAAAGGTTTGATGACGTCACCAGGTGTCAAATTACACTCGGTTGAACATGCGTTCTTCTAACGGTTATATCTAGAGAACGAAAAGGCCGATAGAGGTCAAATTTTGTGTTTTAGGCTTGTTGTGAATTGTTCGAATGCATATTTTCAGCAAAATCTTGTGACGTCACGATAACGTCAACAAATAAGCGCGTTTGTGCAGCATAAATTAGCCAAGGTCGTTCACTTCCTGTATTGGTCGTATGACCTTGAAACCTAGCAGGTACGTAGACCTGGTCATTAACATGTAACATACCAAGTTACATTAGTATGACATGCATATTTTGTTGATTTATTATGAATTTTTAAATCTGGTCACTGTCCATGTACATGTACGGTATGCATTTACATTGTACAAAGTGTACATGTAGTATTATACAGCATGCAGTTTTCCATGCATACAAACATACAAAAAAAGAAAAGCGGAAAGCCATATGCTCTGTTATCAACAGACATACCTCTAGTTTTAGCTTTTTTTATTCTTCTCCCAAAACCCCATAGACAAAGCGCATGGTCTTTCGGCCTGGCAAAATGGTCACTTGCAAAGCTCGGATCATCATCAAACTTGGTCACAACAATCACCTCATAGTGAAGTACTGCACAAATGTGTTTAGATATTGATGACGTCATCAGGTGTCAGATTACAAGCGTTTGAAATATATGGCCTTCAATATTGAAACATCTGTAAAAATTCAACCGTTTGAGATACAAATTTTATTCTTTCGGCAATGGTCATGACTATCCAAGGTCTAAATTTCATACACAGACATTGACCTTGAATCTTGCTTCCTATTGGTCGAAAACGAGGCTGCCCTGTCATTTAAAACTGGTAGCAGATACAGAGATCGGGTCAAAAGTGTTAGTCTCAAGACCTCTTGGGCATTCCAAAAATACCAAAAGTTAAGTCGTGACACAAAAGAGCGCCCTCTAGCGGCAAGTTGAAAAATGGCCAAAACCTATTTTGAAGAGATGTCTGTGGCGAAGTTTTTGCAAATTGGCCCAAAATTGGTGCATATGTTCACTGAGGGTCAGTGAACATGCCCATACCTTGAAAAGTTTGATGACGTCACCAGGTGTCAAATTACACTCAGTTGAACATGCGTTCTTCTAACGGTTATATATAGAGAACGAAAAGGCCGATGGAGGTCAAATTTTGTGTTTTAGGTTTGTTGTGACTTGGTCTAATGCATATTAGCAGCAAAATTTGGTGGCGTTACGATGACGTCATCAAATAAGCCCGTTTGTGCAGCATACATTTGCCAAGGTCGTTCACTTCCTCTAATGGGCGTATGACCTTGAAACCTAGCAGGGACGTAGACGTGGTCATTAACATATAACATACCAAGTTACATTAGTGTGACGTCCTTTGTTGATTTGTTATGAATTTTTGAATCTGGCAACCTATACCACAGCATACACACAGTGCAGTATATACGGGTGTACATAAGCATGAACAATCGCCATACATCTGCACTACCCCATTTCCCATAGACAAAGCACATAGTCTATTTCGCTGCTAGAAGGGTCGCTTGCAAAGCTTGGATCATCATCAAACTTGGTCACAATAAGGAACCCATACTAAAGTACTATACCAAAGAGGTTACATCTTGATGACGTCACCAGGGGTCAGATTACATGTGTCTGAAATTTAATGCCCTAAAAATTAAAAAATTTGTAAAAATTCAACCGTTTGAGATACAAACATTTTTGTTTCGGCAATGGTCATGACTATCCAATGTCTAAATTTCATGCAGAGACAATGACCTTGAATCTTGCTTCCTATTGGTCGAAAACGAGGCTGCGTTGTCATCTAAAACTGGTAGCAGATACCGAAATTGGGTCAACGTTGTTAGTCTCGGGACCCCTTGGGCATTACAAAAATACCAAAAGTTAAGTCGTCACACAAAACAGCGCCCTCTAGCGGCAAGTTGAAAATGGCCAAAACGCATTTTGAAGAGATGTCTGTGGCGAAGTTTTTGCAAATTGGCCCAAAATTGGTGCATATGTTCACTGAGGGTCAGTGAACATGCCCATACCTTCAAAAGTTTGATGACGTCACCAGGTGTCAAATTACACTCAGTTGAACATGCGTTCTTCTAACGGTTATATATAGAGAACGAAAAGGCCGATGGAGGTCAAATTTTGTGTTTTAGGTTTGTTGTGACTTGGTCTAATGCATATTAGCAGCAAAATTTGGTGGCGTTACGATGACGTCATCAAATAAGCCCGTTTGTGCAGCATACATTTGCCAAGGTCGTTCACTTCCTCTAATGGGCGTATGACCTTGAAACCTAGCAGGGACGTAGACGTGGTCATTAACATATAACATACCAAGTTACATTAGTGTGACGTCCTTTGTTGATTTGTTATGAATTTTTGAATCTGGCAACCTATACCACAGCATACACACAGTGCAGTATATACGGGTGTACATAAGCATGAACAATCGCCATACATCTGCACTACCCCATTTCCCATAGACAAAGCACATAGTCTATCTCGCTGCTAGAAGGGTCGCTTGCAAAGCTTGGATCATCATCAAACTTGGTCACAATAAGGAACCCATACTAAAGTACTATACCAAAGAGGTTACATCTTGATGACGTCACCAGGGGTCAGATTACATGTGTCTGAAATTTAATGCCCTAAAAATTAAAAAAATTGTAAAAATTCAACCGTTTGAGATACAAACATTTTTGTTTCGGCAATGGTCATGACTATCCAATGTCTAAATTTCATGCAGAGACAATGACCTTGAATCTTGCTTCCTATTGGTCGAAAACGAGGCTGCGTTGTCATCTAAAACTGGTAGCAGATACCGAAATTGGGTCAACGTTGTTAGTCTCGGGACCTCTTGGGCATTACAAAAATACCAAAAGTTAAGTCGTCACACGAAACAGCGCCCTCTAGCGGCAAGTTGAAAATGGCCAAAACGCATTTTGAAGAGATGTCTGTGGCGAAGTTTTTGCAAATTGGCCCAAAATTGGTGCATATGTTCACTGAGGGTCAGTGAATACGCCCATACTTTCAAAAGTTTTATGACGTCACCAGGTGTCAAATTACACTCGCTTGAACGTGCATCTTTTTAACAGCTATATCTAGAGAACGAAACGGCCGATGAAGGTCAAATATTTTGTTTCAGGTTTGTTGTGACTTGGTCTAACGCATATTAGCAGCAAAATTTGGTGGCGTAACGATGACGTCATCAAATAAGCCCGTTTGTACAGCATACATTAGCCAAGGTCGTTCACTTCATCTAATGGTCGTATGACCTTGAAACCAAGCAGGGACGTAGACTTGGTCATTAACATATAACATACCAAGTTACATTAGTGTGACGTCATTTGTTGATTTGTTATGAATTTTTGAATCTGGCAACCTATACTACAGCATACACACAGTGCAGTATATACATGTATATTTGTGTACATAAGCATGTACAATATGCATACATCTGCACTATCCCATAGACAAAGCACACAGTCTGTCTCGGTGCTAGAAGAGTCGCTTGCAAAGCTTGGACCATCATCAAACTTAGTCACAATAAGGAACCCATAGTAAAGTACTATACCAAAGAGGTTAGATCTTGATGACGTCACCAGGTGTTAGATTACATGTGTCCGAAATTTAATGCCTTGCAAATTGAAAAATCTGTAAAAATTGAACCGTTTGAGATACAATCTTTATTCTTTCGGCACTGGTCATGACTATCCAAGGTCTAAATTTCATGCAGAGACATTGACCTTGAATCTTGTTTCCTATTGGTCGAAAACGAGGCTGCCTTGTCATTTAAAACTGGTAAGCGATGCCGAGATCGTGTCAACGGTGTTAGTCTCAGGACCCCTTGGGCATTCAAAAAATACAAAAAGTTAAGTCGTCACACGAATCAGCCCCCTCTAGTGACGAGTTGAAAAAAGACCAAAACGTGTTTTGAATTGGTCAAATGTATATTATCAGCTAAATATTGTGACGTCACGATGACGTAATCAAATAAGAGTTCCTCAAGTATACATTAACCAAGGTCGTTTACTTTCTCCATTGGTCGTATGACCTTGAAAACTATCAGGTGCCTGGACCTGGTCATTAACATGTAACATACCAAGTTACATTAGTATGACATGCATGATTTGTTGATTTATTATGAATTTTTGAATCTTGTCACTGTGCATATTGTACATGTATATGTACAGTATGTATTTATATTGTACAAAGTGTACATGTAGTATTATACAGCATGCAGTTTTACATGCATACAAACATACAAAAAAAGAAAAGCGGAAAGCCATATGCTCTGTTATCAACAGACATACCTCTAGTTTTAGCTTTTTTTATTCTTCTCCCAAAACCCCATAGACAAAGCGCATGGTCTTTCGGCCTGGCAAAATGGTCACTTGCAAAGCTCGGATCATCATCAAACTTGGTCACAACAATCACCTCATAGTGAAGTACTGCACAAATGTGTTTACATTTTGATGACGTCATCAGGTGTCAGATTACAAGCGTTTGAAATATATGGCCTTCAAATTGAAACTTCTGTAAAAATTCAACCGTTTGAGATACAAACTTTATTCTTTCGGCAATGGTCATGACTATCCAAGGTCTAAATTTCATACACAGACATTGACCTTGAATCTTGCTTCCTATTGGTCGAAAACGAGGCTGCCCTGTCATTTAAAACTGGTAGCAGATACAGAGATCGGGTCAAAAGTGTTAGTCTCAAGACCTCTTGGGCATTCCAAAAATACCAAAAGTTAAGTCGTGACACGAAAGAGCGCCCTCTAGCGGCAAGTTGAAAAATGGCCAAAACCTATTTTGAAGAGATGTCTGTGGCGAAGTTTTTGCAAATTGGCCAAAAATGTGTGCATATGTTCACTGAGGGTCAGTGAACATGCCCATAACTTCAAAAGTTTGATGACGTCAGCAGGTGTCAAATTACACTCAGTTGAACATGCGTTCTTCTAACGGTCATATATAGAGAACGAAAAGGCCGATGGAGGTCAAATTTTGTGTTTTAGGTTTGTTGTGACTTGGTCTAATGCATATTAGCAGCAAAATTTGGTGGCGTAACGATGACGTCATCAAATAAGCCCGTTTGTGCAGCATACATTTGCCAAGGTCGTTCACTTCCTCTAATGGGCGTATGACCTTGAAACCTAGCAGGGACGTAGACGTGGTCATTAGTATATAACATATCAAGTTACATTAGTGTGACATCCTTTGTTGATTTGTTATGAATTTTTGAATCTGGCAACATATACCACAGCATACACACAGTGCAGTATATACATGTATATTTGTGTACATAAGCATGTACAATATGCATACATCTGCACTATCCCATAGACAAAGCACACAGTCTGTCTCGGTGCTAGAAGAGTCGCTTGCAAAGCTTGGACCATCATCAAACTTAGTCACAATAAGGAACCCATAGTAAAGTACTATACCAAAGAGGTTAGATCTTGATGACGTCACCAGGTGTTAGATTACATGTGTCCGAAATTTAATGCCTTGCAAATTGAAAAATCTGTAAAAATTGAACCGTTTGAGATACAATCTTTATTCTTTCGGCACTGGTCATGACTATCCAAGGTCTAAATTTCATGCAGAGACATTGACCTTGAATCTTGTTTCCTATTGGTCGAAAACGAGGCTGCCTTGTCATTTAAAACTGGTAAGCGATGCCGAGATCGTGTCAACGGTGTTAGTCTCAGGACCCCTTGGGCATTCAAAAAATACAAAAAGTTAAGTCGTCACACGAATCAGCCCCCTCTAGTGACGAGTTGAAAAAAGACCAAAACGTGTTTTGAATTGGTCAAATGTATATTATCAGCTAAATATTGTGACGTCACGATGACGTAATCAAATAAGAGTTCCTCAAGTATACATTAACCAAGGTCGTTTACTTTCTCCATTGGTCGTATGACCTTGAAAACTATCAGGTGCCTGGACCTGGTCATTAACATGTAACATACCAAGTTACATTAGTATGACATGCATGATTTGTTGATTTATTATGAATTTTTGGCTTTCCGCACTTCTGCGGAAAGCCTTTGAAACTGTTCTGATTTTTTTTTTTTTAGCTTTTTTTATTCTTCCGTCAAAACCCCATAGACAAAGCGCATGGTCTTTCGGCCTGGCAAAATGGTCACTTGCAAAGCTCGGATCATCATCAAACTTGGTCACAACAATCACCTCATAATGAAGTACTGCACAAATGTGTTTACATTTTGATGACGTCATCAGGTGTGAGATTACAAGCGTTTGAAATATATGGCCTTCAATATTGAAACTTCTGTAAAAATTCAACCGTTTGAGATACAAACTGTATTCCTTCGGCAATGGTCATGACTATCCAAGGTCTAAATTTCATACACAGACATTGACCTTGAATCTTGCTTCCTATTGGTCGAAAACGAGGCTGCCCTGTCATTTAAAACTGGTAGCAGATACAGAGATCGGGTCAAAAGTGTTAGTCTCAGGACCCCTTGGGAATCCAAAAAATACCAAAAGTTAGGTCGTCACACGAAAGAGCGCCCTCTAGCGGCAAGTTGAAAAATGGCCAAAACGCGTTTTTAAGAGATGTCTGTGGGGAAGTTTTTGCAAGTTGGCCCAAAATTGGTGCATATGTTGACTGAGGGTCAGTGAACATGCCCATACCTTCAAAAGTTTGATGACGTCACCAGATGTCAAATTACACTCGGTTGAACATGCGTTCTTCTAACGGTTATATCTAGAGAACGAAAAGGCCGATGGAGGTCAAATTTTGTGTTTTAGGTTTGTTGTGACTTAGTCTAATGCATATTAGCAGCAAAATCTTGTGACGTCACGATGACGTCAACAAATAAGCGCGTTTGTGCAGCATAAATTAGCCAAGGTCGTTCACCTCCTGTATTGGTCGTATGACCTTGAAACCTAGCAGGTACGTAGACCTGGTCATTAACATGTAACATACCAAGTTACATTAGTGTGACGTCATTTGTTGATTTGTTATTATTTTTTTAATCTAGCAACCTATACTACAGCATACACACAGTGCAGTATATATGAGTGTACATAAACATGCATACACTATCCCCAAGTCCCATAGACAAGCCACAGTCTGTATCGCTGGTCTAAGGGTCGCTTGCAAAGCTTGGATCATCATCAAACCTGGTCACAATAAGGAACCCATAGTAAAGTACTTTACCAAAGATGTTACATCTTGATGACGTCACCAGGTGTCAGATTACATGCGCCTGAAATTTAATGCCTTACAAATTAAAAAATCTGCAAAAATTCGACCGTTTCAGATACGAACTTGTTTCCTTCGATACTGGTCATGACTATCCAAGGTCTTAATTGTATGCACAGACATTGACCTTGAATCTTGCTTCCTCTTGGTCGAAAACGAGGCTGCCTTGTCATTTAAAACTGGTAGCAGAGTGTACAGAGTGTACAAGTCATGTAGTATTATACAGCATGCAGTTTTACATGCATACAAACATACATAAAAAGAAAAGCGGAAAGCCATATGCTCTGTTATCAACAGACATACTTCTAGTTGAATCTTGTCACTGTGCATATTGTACATGTATATGTACAGTATGTATTTATATTGTACAAAGTGTACATGTAGTATTATACAGCATGCAGTTTTACATGCATACAAACATACAAAAAAAGAAAAGCGGAAAGCCATATGCTCTGTTATCAACAGACATACCTCTAGTTTTAGCTTTTTTTATTCTTCTCCCAAAACCCCATAGACAAAGCGCATGGTCTTTCGGCCTGGCAAAATGGTCACTTGCAAAGCTCGGATCATCATCAAACTTGGTCACAACAATCACCTCATAGTGAAGTACTGCACAAATGTGTTTACATTTTGATGACGTCATCAGGTGTCAGATTACAAGCGTTTGAAATATATGGCCTTCAAATTGAAACTTCTGTAAAAATTCAACCGTTTGAGATACAAACTTTATTCTTTCGGCAATGGTCATGACTATCCAAGGTCTAAATTTCATACACAGACATTGACCTTGAATCTTGCTTCCTATTGGTCGAAAACGAGGCTGCCCTGTCATTTAAAACTGGTAGCAGATACAGAGATCGGGTCAAAAGTGTTAGTCTCAAGACCTCTTGGGCATTCCAAAAATACCAAAAGTTAAGTCGTGACACGAAAGAGCGCCCTCTAGCGGCAAGTTGAAAAATGGCCAAAACCTATTTTGAAGAGATGTCTGTGGCGAAGTTTTTGCAAATTGGCCAAAAATGTGTGCATATGTTCACTGAGGGTCAGTGAACATGCCCATAACTTCAAAAGTTTGATGACGTCAGCAGGTGTCAAATTACACTCAGTTGAACATGCGTTCTTCTAACGGTCATATATAGAGAACGAAAAGGCCGATGGAGGTCAAATTTTGTGTTTTAGGTTTGTTGTGACTTGGTCTAATGCATATTAGCAGCAAAATTTGGTGGCGTAACGATGACGTCATCAAATAAGCCCGTTTGTGCAGCATACATTTGCCAAGGTCGTTCACTTCCTCTAATGGGCGTATGACCTTGAAACCTAGCAGGGACGTAGACGTGGTCATTAGTATATAACATACCAAGTTACATTAGTGTGACATCCTTTGTTGATTTGTTATGAATTTTTGAATCTGGCAACATATACCACAGCATACACACAGTGCAGTATATACGGGTGTACATAAGCATGAACAATCGCCATACATCTGCACTACCCCATTTCCCATAGACAAAGCACATAGTCTATCTCGTTGCTAGAAGGGTCGCTTGCAAAGCTTGGATCATCATCAAACTTGGTCACAATAAGGAACCCATACTAAAGTACTATACCAAAGAGGTTACATCTTGATGACGTCACCAGGGGTCAGATTACATGTGTCTGAAATTTAATGCCTTAAAAATTAAAAAAATTGAAAAAATTCAACCGTTTGAGATACAAACATTTTTGTTTCGGCAATGGTCATGACTACTTTTTTTACTTTTTCTAAGGAAACTTTATTTTCACAATATACAACGTTCCTCGGAATAATAGATAATGTATACAAAATAAAAGATTTGTAAACGAAGCAAACATTTGTTAATAGAATTAAACAATTTACGATGAGAACAATATGTGAATTTAGATTATTTGAGTTAATTTAAACAATACAGATTATTTGGAGTGGGAAACTCATCCAAAGGGCAAAACAAAGTTTTGTCTAACTAATGAGCGAACCCTTGGATGAGTTTCAAGCCATACATAAGACAATTGACAAACAAAGACGTTTAATGGGAGACTTTACACAATCACAAAGTACAAAGTCCAAGACCCCGGGGCAGAGCATCCGTCAAATCTCGCCTCCTTGGAGACGAGCTAATGCCCCGGGAATACATAAAAAGCATTTAGATCAGCCATGTTATCTTGTTGTTGATGATAGTACAAAGAGAGTTGTTAATAGACCATTTGTCGACAAAAAGATGAAGACGGGACTGGAATTTATAGTAATGATATTCTATGATTATTTTGCTTTTTAACCTGTGTTGCCAGGCAATTAGGGGATTGAAAAAACGAGACGTTCGATACAATTGGTAGATGGTACTTTTCAGGCTTACGATGAGAAAATTTGCGAGGTTGACAGCTTCTCGATTTCGGCCCCTGGCATGGGGGATTAGCGTCCAGTAAGTGTCAAAGTTCAAGTGGAGTTCTGGAAACAAACGACTCAGTAGAGAATGCAGCAGGTTCAAGGATGGCTGGATAGCAGGACAGAGGATGAAGAGGTGTGTAATGGTTCCTTTCTCTCCACACCATCCGCAGGTGGGAGAGATGCTGGAGTTCATATGATGAAGAACGGGAAGAGACGGTAGAACATTATGAAGAAGTTTAAACTGTACGTCGCCCTCTTTCTTAGACGTTGGGAGTTTGTAGATCTGTTTCCAGCTAATTGTGCAAGTTGTATCGTTGAAGAAACCGAGTTCATGCCAGTGCGTTGAAGTGAAAGCGGGAAAGCGGTTAACGTTTTGATTTAAGATTCCGTATAATGACTTAGAGCTGAGGTGACTGCCAAGGAGGTCAGGAGGAATGGTGAAATCGATAGATGAGTTCGGATATGCGGGAAAGGTGTGGAGAGAGGCCGGTGAGATGAGAAAACCACGTGAGTTGAAAATTTCGGAGAACGTCCTTGAGAGACACAGCTGAAAATATTGAAGATCCTGATTGACCAAGCGAATTGATGAACGACGGACTTGAGAAACGGACTTGGAAATCCTTTCGGCGTCCAGCCATTGACAAGTAGATGGATCGAAGAGATGGCGAACAATGCGTACTCCGCATGCCAGGAGCCGGAGACAAGAATTCCCATCGTCAGCCAATAGTGGGGAAAGAATCGGGAGATTGATAACATGGCTGATTAAGTCAGGTGCAGGTGGTAGGACGATTCGAGCTCCGGAAACCAACCAAGCACGCAAAAGCTCACCATAGAATGGGGGAATACTGATGAAATATTTGGGCTCGAGGTTGACACTAAAAATGTTGTAATCAAGATGTAGCTATCTGTATTGGCGCAGAAAGTGGTTCACGAGTGAATAGGCAGGATGAGGACAGAGATTTAAATACCTTTGTATGAGTGAAAGCCTGTAAGTGAGCATGCGTGCTTGGAGGCAAGCAAGACCTAGTCCCCCTTTGTCGGGTTTTTGATACAACAGTTGTTTTTTTAGTAAATGTCTTTTGTTGGACCAGACGAAATCGACCATCGTTTCTTGGAGCTCCCTCAGAACATTATTGGGTGGAGAGAGAACAGCGATAGAGTGGTAGATCTTGGAAGAGGCTAGCTGATTAGCAATTATGATTTTACCTTTGTAAGAAAGTGATGACGCGAGTCCTTTCCATTTAGAGAAGGTCTTGTTTTTTTTTTTTCTTTACATTCAGTCCAGTTTTGTTGAACGTACTTATTTGTGTTGCCAAGGTAAACTCCAAGAAATTTAAGGCCTTCGCTATTCCAGCGAAAACCTAAAGGATGGTCATTTCGTCCGGTCCAAGACCCAGTCCATAGCCCCTGGGATTTTTGCGTATTTAAGCTTGCAGCAGATGCTCTACTGAAGAGATCATAAGTCTCTTCAATAGCTTGAAAGCCCGAGTTGGAGGTGACGAAAATGGTAACGTCGTCTGCGTATGCCGACACAGAAATGTAATCATTTGTAGCAGGGATGGGAAGACTTTTATCGATGAGTTTTTTTCCGCAGTGTCGAGAGAAAAGGTTCAATGGCAATTGTGTACAATAGCCCCGAGAGCGGGCACCCTTGCCTGATTCCCTTCTCAAAGGAGAACGGTGCGGTCAGAGAACCGCACACTTTGATTAAGCTCTCGGCGCCACTGTACAGAAGTCGAAGGTGGGAAAGAAAACCGTCTCCAAAACCCATGGCTCTCATTGTGCTAAAGATATAGCTGTGGTCGACACTGTCAAACGCTTTGCGTTGATCTAAGTTGACCACAGCTAAGGGGAAACCATCAATATTTGAAAGGTTTATACAGTCTCTAATGAGATTAAGATTATCGAAAATAGTACGGCCGGGCACACAGTATGATTGATCCTGGTGCACGACCGTACCAATGGATTGCTTAAGCCTGTTAGCAAGCAACTTGGCAAATATTTTGTAGTCTGTATTTAGTAGAGAAACGGGTCGCCAATTCGAAATGTCTGTAAGATCACCTTTTTTAGGGAGGAGCGTAATTACTGCCCTATGAAAGGAAGAAGGGAGATTTCCGGAAGTGATTGCAAAAGAAAGAACTGATAGAAAGTCATCTTTGAAAAGCGGCCAGAAAGATTGGTAAAATTCGGAAGAGAGGCCGTCTATTCCGGGAGTTTTCGCTTTGCCAAGTTGCTTGACAGCAGCATCGAGTTCCTCAAGATTCAGTGGAGCGTCAAGATCCTCCGAGTCTTGAGGGTTCAAACAATTAACATTACATAGGAGAGGCTCGAGAGCGCCCTCATCGATCGGGACATGGGCATATAATTGCTGGTAGAAATTTCGAACATGGGTTTTGATTTCGGTGGGTTTGTTTGTTAGTTCATTGGATGGGAGACGAATACTAGATTTGGTTTTAGATAAGGAATGTGATTTTTCGAGATTAAAAAAGTAAGACGAGCAAGAGTCAGTTTCATTGGTGTGCTTGAAACGCGACCTGACGAGGGCGCCTCGAGCCTCATTTTTAAGCAAGGCGTTTAACTCAGTTTTCTGTTCGGTTAATAATTGTTGAATTTCGGGGCTGTAGTTTGGCGCAGACAGAAGACCGTCAATGTTATTGTTTAATTTTTGGAGAGCATTTCGTTTTTCCTTGGCTTTTTTTTATTGAGTACATTTGGGTGAGGGTTTTAATTTGGTGTTTACCGAAATCCCACCAAGAGCATAGGTCGGGGAATTCGTCCTTTTTTTCCTTCCATTCAGACCAGAAAAGTGAAATAATTTCTCTGTACGATTGGTCTTCAAGAAGGGAGTTGTTGATATGCCAGTAGGCACTGCCTCTATGTCTAGTAGAGGGAAGCTGAATTGACAGAGAAACCGCACAGTGATCAGATAAAGTACATGGGATAATTTTGCAAAGCCGGGAGGATGAAAGAATGGAAGAAGAAACATAGAAACGATCAAGGCGGGCTTTCGACATATTATACTGACTGGAGGGGTTATTTCTGTGCCAGGTGAAACCTTGTTCATCGGGGTTCTGTCTGCGCCAGACGTCGCACAATGAGAGGCAATGAAAGGCCTCTCGGAGAGCCAATGCGGTTTTGGGACGGTACTCCGTCGGCATACCTAGACGATATAACAAAGGATTTAGCGTGCAGTTATGATCACCTCCGACTACAATGGTACTGCCGCTAAGGGGGTCACTATGCTCCGAGAACTTTTGAATGGCTTGTAAAGATTGCGGGTCAGATTGCGGTATTAAGACGTTGTAAATAGTAAAAGGAGTATTATCGGATTCAATTTTCAGACAACTAATGTAGCCATCGTAAATGATGTTAAAATCAATAATATTAATGTTTTTCTTAGCGAGGATAGTGACCCCCGAACCACGTGAAGTGCTTGGGTTACAAAAAGGAATATAATTAGACCATGATTGCCAACAATTACATTTCTCAGTTAAATTATAAGTTTCTTGTAAAAGTATGACATCAGGATTATGACAAATATTATTGACATATGAAAATACTGAAGCGTTCTTCACAGAGGAGGAACAGCCTCCCGTATTGAGAGTAAGTAGCGACAGTACCATTAGGCTGACAAGCAAAGCATACATTTTGGAGTCCATGGTGACGGGAAATTTAAACATCAAGATTTCTGATTAGTTTCTGGACCCTCATTTGCATGCTACGTTGGAGGAGAGGACTGCTTTTTAGTGGTTTTAGCTGGGCGACAAGTCCCTTTACGTTTCGTGTAAATTTCCTAGCGATTTTTTCTGTTTTTTTTGAAGATTTGACTGAATTGAGAAATTTGAGTAGTTCTTCAGGTTTAAGGGGACCCTTCACATTGAGAAGACCCGCAGTGAGCAACTGATCGTCGTCTGTCTGCGTTTCCTCCCACTGTGAATCATCCATTGCCTCAGCTGTGGGGATAGGTGTATCGATTTGCGATTGCTTGGATTCAAGAGCTTGGGACATAGAAGGAGATGTATTGGTTTGCATAGGTGAGGAATGTTTTCGGGCCATTTTGCGCAGCGGTGTCGGTGAAAGAGGAACAAGGTGAATTGTGTCTTCTCTGGATTGAGGTGGTGATTGTTTTCGCTTTGTTACGACGTCTGAGAAGAGGCGATCTGGTTTTGGTGGTGAACGTTGTTCAAGTTTAGAAGATGATTGTGATGGTTGTGAGGAAGGGCCCGGTGACCAAAAGCCGTTGCCCTCACCAGATGCCGCGCCGCCACCACCGACCCCAGCCTTCGCCGGAGAGGGCAGATCGGACAACGCGGCATCCCCGGTCTTCGATACCTCAGGCCCGACCACACATGGGGGACCACCCGCCGACCCAGCGCCACCACCACCGGCACCAGCAGAGGCCGGGGCCGACGTAACGGAAACCGAGAGGGCAGAAAGAATTGCAGCGGCAGCAGCTCGACGGTCAGCCCCGGGCGAGGCCGAGGCAGGCGGAGCCAACGACGGGGCATCACCAACCCCCACCGCCGCAGACCCGCCAGTAGTCGAGGCGCCACCCACGGCTCCGGCATCAGCCAGTGCCGAAGGGGTAGACGTCCCAGCCACAGGACGAAACGCAGCGGCGACGACCGAGGAGGAACCGCCAGTGGCGCAGGAGGCGGCCGAAGGGCCCGCACCCGAATATCCAGTCTTCACCGAGGTGCTAGTCCTCGGCTTAGAAACGGGACCACGGGACACCGGGACCGCCCCGCCGCCACCTACGGTTACGGGGGGAGGAGACTTTGCTCGTTTAGGAGGGTGTTTAGGATCTGATTTCTTGTGCATAAAAACTGGTTTGGGATTTAGTGGGTTGTCGTTGGGTTCGTCATTATATCGTGGTTTTTTGCATGATTTGTTAATATGACCAAATTATCCACAGTTGAAGCAACGGATTGACTCATTGGAGATGAAAACTCGGTAGTTCACCCCACCGTGCATGAAATTGATATGATCAGGTGGGGTGACGTTATCTTTCATTAGGACATGGACTTGTCGCCTAAAGGACATGATGTGGGCCAGGTTTTTGTCTTTAAATCCCAGAGGAATTGGCCGTATCTGTGAAACAACTTTGCAGAACGATGATATATTTGTAGCAAGAACAGAATTTGGAATCTCAGGGTAAACATTTGACAGTGTAATCCGAGTGGTTGGTTTGACAAGGGGCGATAGCTCGAGGAACGAACCGTCATGGGTAAAACCCTGCTGAACAGCTTCGACGACTGCATTCCTCGAGCGAAGGTATACAGCAATGCGGCCATTGTTAATACGTGAAGCGAATAGTACATTACCTGGGGAGAGTTGTTTTGATAGTGAGTTTACATATGTTTGCACAGATACGACGTCGGATACCTTAAACGCAACCCCATTGTCCCTGGTGAGACCCTTGAATGGATCGTCATCAGGGACAATGGACCGGGCAGAACCTGCAGGCTTCACGCCCGCATGGCTCGGGCCGGGGTTTTCCACTTGACTGGCCATGAAGGCCAGCCGTATTAGAAACAAGACAGAAAACGAACAGATTTTGAACATTAAATTACACAAAATAAAGAAAACCCGACAAAGACGGACTAGTCTAGCAGAATCTATATACAATTACAAATAAACCAGTATGAAAATTAGTACAATACATACGGTACATACAGCGAAAATAGGTGTTTTTCCGGAGCTCGATTTATGCACGTCCTGCTAATGGTCATGACTATCCAATGTCTAAATTTCATGTAGAGACAATGACCTTGAATCTTGCTTCCTATTGGTCGAAAACGAGGCTGCGTTGTCATTTAAAACTGGTAGCAGATACCGAAATTGCGTCAACGTTGTTAGTCTCGGGACCCCTTGGGCATTACAAAAATACCAAAAGTTAAGTCGTTACACGAAACAGCGCCCTCTAGCGGCAAGTTGAAAAATGGCCAAAACGCATTTTGAAGAGATGTCTGTGGCGAAGTTTTTGCAAATTGGCCCAAAATTGGTGCATATGTGCACTGAGGGTCAGTGAATACGCCCATACTTTCAAAAGTTTGATGACGTCACCAGGTGTCAAATTACACTCGCTTGAACGTGCATCATTTTAACAGCTATATCTAGAGAACGAAACGGCCGATGAAGGTCAAATATTTTGTTTCAGGCTTGTTGTGACTTGGCCTAACGCATACATGTATTAGCAGCAAAATTTGGTGGCGTAACGATGACGTCATCAAATAAGCCCGTTTGTGCAGCATACATTAGCCAAGGTCGTTCACCTCCTCTAATGGGCGTATGACCTTGAAACCTAGCAGGGACGTAGACTTGGTCATTACCATATAACATACCAAGTTACATTAGTGTGACGTCATTTGTTGATTTGTTATGAATTTTTGAATCTGGCAACCTATACCACAGCATACACACAGTGCAGTATATACGAGTGTACATAAGCATGTACAATATGCATACATCTGCACTACCCCATTTCCCATGGACAAAGCACATAGTCTATCTCGCTGCTAGAAGGGTCGCTTGCAAAGCTTGGATCATCATCAAACTTGGTCACAATAAGGAACCCATACTAAAGTATTATACCAAAGAGGTTACATCTTGATGACGTCACCAGGGGTCAGATTACATGTGTCTGAAATTTAATGTCTTAAAAATTCAAAAATCTGTAAAAATTCAACCGTTTGAGATACAAACATTTTTGTTTCGGCAATGGTCATGACTATCCAATGTCTAAATTTCATTCAGAGACAATGACCTTGAATCTTGCTTCCTATTGGTCGAAAACGAGGCTGCGTTGTCATTTAAAACGGGTAGCAGATACCGAGATTGGGTCAACCTTGTTAGTCTCGGGACCCCTTGGGCATTACAAAAATACCAAAAGTTAAGTCGTCACACGAAAGAGCGCCCTCTAGCGGCGAGTTGAACAATGGCCAAAACGTAATTTGAAGAGATGTTTGCGGCGAAGTTTTTGCTAATTGGCCCAAAAATGGGTGCATATGTTCACTGAGGGTCAGTGAACATGTCCATACCTTCAAAAGTTTGATGACGTCACCAGGTGTCAAATTACACTCAGTTGAACATGCGTTCTTCTAACGGTTATATCTAGAGAACGAAAAGGCCGATGGAGGTCAAATTTTGCGATTTAGGTTTGTTGTGACTTGGTCTAATGCATATTAGCAGCAAATATTGGTGGCGTAACGATGACGTCATCAAATAAGCCCGTTTGTGCAGCCTACATTAGCCAAGGTCGTTCACTTCCTCTAATGGGCGTATGACCTTGAAACCTAGCAGGGACGTAGACTTGGTCATTAACATATAACACACCAAGTTACATTAGTGTGACGTCATTTGTTGATTTGTTATGAATTTTTGAATCTGGCAACCTATACCACAGCATACACACAGTGCAGTTCATACGAGTGTACATAAGCATGTACAATATGCATACATCTGCACTACCCCATTTCCCATAGACAAAGCACATAGTCTATCTCGCTGCTAGAAGGGTCGCTTGCAAAGCTCGGATCATCATCAAACTTGGTCACAATAAGGAACCCATAGTAAAGTACTATACCAAAGAGGTTACATCTTGATGACGTCACCAGGTGTCAGATTACATGTGTCTGAAATTTAATGCCTTAAAAATTCAAAAATCTGTAAAAATTCAACCGTTTGAGATAGAAACATTTTTTGTTTCGGCAATGGTCATGACTATCCAATGTCTAAATTTCATGCAGAGACAATGACCTTGAATCTTGCTTCCTATTGGTCGAAAACGAGGCTGCGTTGTCATTTAAAACTGGTAGCAGATACCGAGATCGGGTCAAAAGTGTTAGTCTCAAGACCTCTTGGGCATTCAAAAAATACCAAAAGTTAAGTCGTGACACGAAAGAGCGCCCTCTAGCAGCGAGTTGAAAAATGGCCAAAACTTATTTTGAAGAGATGTTTGTGGCGAAGTTTTTGCTAATTGGCCCAAAATTGGTGCATATGGTCACTCAGGGTCAGTGAACATGCCCATACCTTCAAAAGTTTGATGACGTCACCAGGTGTCAAATTACACTCAGTTGAACATGCGTTCTTCTAACGGTTATATATAGAGAACGAAAAGGCCGATGGAGGTCAAATTTTGTGTTTTAGGTTTGTTGTGACTTGGTCTAATGCATATTAGCAGCAAAACTTGGTGGCGTAACGATGACGTCATCAAATAAGCCCGTTTGTGCAGCATAATTAGCCAAGGTCGTTCACTTCCTCTAATGGGCGTATGACCTTGGAACCTAGCAGGGACGTAGACTTGGTCATTAACATATAACATACCAAGTTACATGAGTGTGACGTCATTTGTTGATTTGTTATGAATTTTTGAATCTGGCAACCTATACCACAGCATACACACAGTGCAGAATATACGAGTGTACATAAGCATGTACAATATGCATATACATCTGCACTACCCCATTTCCCATAGACAAAGCACATAGTCTATCTCGCTGCTAGAAGGGTCGCTTGCAAAGCTTGGATCATCTTCAAACTTGGTCACAATAAGGAACCCATAGTAAAGTACTATACCAAAGAGGTTACATCTTGATGACGTCACCAAGTGTCAGATTACATGTGTCTGAAATTTAATGACTTAAAAATTCAAAAATCTGTAAAAATTCAACCCTTTGAGATACAAACTTTTTTCTTTCGGCAATGGTCATGACTATCGAAGGTTTAAATTTCATACACAGACATTGACCTTGAATATTGCTTCCTATTGGTCGAAATCGAGGCTGCCCTGTCATTTAAAACTGGTAGCAGATACCGAGATCGGGTCAAAAGTGTTAGTCTCAGGACCTTGTCACTCTGCATGTACATGTACATGTACGGTATGCATTTACATTGTACAAAGTGTACATGTAGTATTATACAGCATGCACTCTTACATGCATACAACATACATAAAAACAAAAGCGGAAAGCCATATGCTCTGTTATCAACAGACATACTTCTAGTTTTAGTTTTTTTTATTCTTCCGTCAAAACCCCATAGACAAAGCACATGGTCCTTCGGCCTGGCAAAATGGTCACTTGCAAAGCTCGGATCATCATCAAACTTGGTCACAACGATCACCTCATAGGGAAGTACTGCACAAATGTTTGAAATTTATGCCCTTCAGTATTCAAAAATCTGTACAAATTCAACCGTTTGAGATACAAACTTTATTCCTACGGCAATATTTATGATTATCCATGGTCTAACTTTCGTACACAGACATTGACCTTGAATCTTGCTTCCTATTGGTCCAAAACGAGGCTGCCCTGTCATTTAAAACTGGTAGCAGATACTGAGATCGGGTCAAAAGTCTTAGTCTCAGGACCCCTTGGGAATCCCAAAAAAATACCAAAAGTTAGGTCGTCACACGAAAGAGCGCCCTCTAGCGGCAAGTTGGAAAATGGCTAAAACGTGGCGAAGTTTTTGCAAATTGGCCCAAAATTTGTGCATATGTTCACTGAGGGTCAGTGAACATGCCCATACCTTCAAAAGTTTGATGACGTCACCAGGTGTCAAATTACACTCGGTTGAGCATGCATTCTTCTAATGGTTATATCTAGAGAACGAAACGGCCGATGGAGGTCAAATTCTGTGTTTTAGGTTTGTTGTGACTTGGTCTAATGCATATTAGCAGCAACATTTGGTGGCGTAACGGTGACGTCATCAAATAAGCCCGTTTGTGCAGCATACATTAGCCAAGGTCGTTCACTTCCTCTATTGGTCGTATGACCTTGAAACCTAGCAGGGACTTAGACTAGGTCATTAACATATAACATACCACAATTTACTGGGTCACTTGTTGGGGAATCTTCATATAATTGATCGAAATCATCAGATACACCATCTTTAGTGTTCTAATTACCTGCAGCAAAGAACGCTTCAGCTGCTTTAGAGGCCGAACAGGAAATCTGAATCGTCATCGGATGCAACCTTGACCATTTTGGCTGGGTTCAGAATGACATTTTGAATGGTTTCGATAGCTTCTGCGAGGCAGGCAATTTTGCCCGTCATATTTGTGAATTCATTCCGTGTTATACGGTGTCTGGAGCTGATATCTTGCGTGTAGCTTTTCCGCCTTTGGGTCGGTCGACTTTGTCCGTACATATCGCGGTTGATGGATTGCCACCGACCGGCCGGTAGGGGGCCTACGAGCACCCAGGCCCAAGGTCCTGCTCAGGTGCCGTCACAGTGTCGCTGTCACCATCAGAGACACGAGCCATCAGTTCCAGCACGTCTACGTCAGTCACGTTGTCCATCGCTATGCGTGATCACTTCGGCACGGAAAAAATGTATTGAGGGACTTGTGAGCGCGGGGTCCTATTTATCCACTGAGTTTCTTTTCAGATACTCTCAAGCGTGACATAATACTCCGGTGGAGAATGTAATCTCCTTGTAAGTCCGAGGTGGAAGGCGATGACGAAGTAGAATTCTTGTTACACTACTCTGGAGGTGCTCCAAATGTACATAACAAAGAGCCCTTTGTGGTCTACAAATATGTGGGTTCCAATCGGCACGCAATCCATACCCGATTCCAGATTGTTAGGCAATACTAAAAGTAGAAGCTAACATTTCTCTGTATTTTGCAGAATGTGGAATGGAAACTCCCGATAAACTTCAGTTCCTCTACGAAAGCTTGGCCATTGATCTGTCGCGATTCGAGTTCCGTGTCAAGGCACGTAGCGACGTCCATATTAGCCTGAGTCCGCATCCTGTTGACGCCACCAGAATTTATGTAATTGTCATCGGCGGTTGGGTCAATTCACGGTCGGCCATACGCCCCTGCCAGCACTGCTCCAACGTAGTGAACTACAACGAAGAGGGTATTGTGAGTGAAGAGGAGTTTCGGGGGTTCTGGATATCTTACGATGTCACGACCGGTCGTCTAGCCGTCGGGAAGCCAGGCGACCAGGTACCATTCATGGAGTGGGTAGACCCACATCCAATCCCAGTCAAGTATGTCGGATTCTTCACAGGTTGGGGAAACACGGGATCGTTTCGCTATCCGTGTGCAGGTAAGTTAGGCTTGTGTGGATCTAATCTCCATTACATTTTTAACTTCGAGTAATAATACCCTCTTAAACCCGACGAGAACAGGCAAAGGGGCCATCCCCAAAGTACGTACGCACGGAGGGGGAGTTGGAGTCAATGCGTACGCCCAACGTTAAAGAACTATAATCCCCCTTGAATGAAAATCCAGCAGTTAGGCTTTTTTCGGTAGTCCAAACATCCCTCTTGCCACGTATATTTAAATTTTTATTTTAATTGTCGGTTTTAAGTAGATAAATTGCAAGCAAAAGTGCGCTTTTCGAAAATTAGATTTTCGCGATTTCTTAAACGCTCATTAGGTATTAATGATATGCGCGTGACCCCGTGACGCAATCCTGAGAAAGAGAAGTCAACACGATTGTTAGCTCTATACGTTTACACGCAAAAAACTGTTAGATGGTGTTTTTCGAAGAATTTTGTTGGTCCAAAAATCCAGAGATATGCCCAGTAGTTGCGTGGTTGTATGTTTTACCAGACACTGTGAAAAAAAGGAGCAGAAACATTTTCTTTATTATTTCGAAGAATGAGATAAATGAGTCGCGCGACGGTGTACTTATAAGCGAACTTGTACCGGATAGGCTGCCGTGAGATGGGTTATGTGTACGGCTAGGATGCCGTGTGTGCGCGCGTATATGGGCTATATGCATCACATCACAATTGTTGAACTAGCCGTCTATTCGTTTTCATTGACGATTCCGCACGTAAAATCGACGCAATTTAACAAGCATAAAACAGCAACCACTTGATGAATTTTTGCAACAAAGGTATTTTTGAAATCTGTTGCAGCTGGTCTGTTGTTTGGAAGTGGTTTTAACTCAAAATAGATATTTAGATTTTTTTTTTCCAAGTCGAATAACAACGGTCGAGCTAGTGCAACAGTCAACTTGAAGTTGACCAAGTACAACGCTCGACCATTTGCCAACTGCCGCTGTGGCACTCGTGTGTTTTGCTTCAGTAAAAATCATAACTTTGTCTCAGTCGTCTTATTTTTCCATCAAACTCTCACTGTTTTGTGGTTTACAGATCATAACAAGATGTGGAATTCATCTCCTAAATTCATACCCAATTAATATATTTGTTTTCAATTTCAAGACGGCCGTTCGTGTCAAAACCAACGGCCGCGATTCACTGAAATTTACTCCAAAAGAGCATCATTGTGAGCCACAATTTCATTTCTTTTTACAAAAAAATAACAATAAATTGTTGTCATAGTATAGAAAGTATTTTTCACGTTTGTAATTTGAATTACAAGGCATAATGAACAAACACTTCGTATGTTTTCCATTCAATACTACACAGGCCGTTTTGAGTTCTTCTCAGGATGACGTCACGCCCCTGTTTGTAAACAAAACAAGTGACCTCGAGCGTTTCAGAATTTCGGGTGAAGAGGGTCGGAACTGAATTGCGTTTTAAAGAAAAGACTAGCGTTTTTTTGTGAAAAAAGTTGTAATCGCGTTGTAGAAACATAAACCTCCATGATAATCAGGAAAACTTAAAAAAATGTGGATGGGGGGATTCTAGCTGTTTAAAGCATATGGGTGACGTCACGAAATATGCGTAAGGGGGTTGAGGATCTAAAAAAGTTGGCATTTCAAAAGAACGAGGTTTTCAAGCCGGTGACAAAGTCCTTGTTTTACTGCCAGTCTCGGGTCAGCCTAGCCAGTGCCAGATACAGTGGACCTTGTAGATAGGCGTTAGACAAAGCGTGTATGCCATGGTAATTAACATCTGAAAATGTCGAGACTGGTACCACGAATGATGGTGTGAAGTCATGTGAAAATAGGGACGAAAACGTTGATGTTCCAGGAAACATACACTGTAAACAATTGTGTTGTGTTACAGTCGTTTTTCTGTTGAAAAAGTCAAAAACGAACAGTAACTTTTACTGTTTTTGGCTTTCCGCACTCCTGCGGAAAGTCCTTGTTTCTGTTCTGATTTGTTTTTTTTTTTGGCTTTCCGCACTCCTGCGGAAAGTCCTTGTTTCTGTTCTGATTTTTTTTTTTGGCTTTCCGCTTTCCGCAGCTTCTCCTGCGGAAAGCCTTTGTTTCTGTTCTGTTTTTTTTTTTTTGGCTGTTCCGACACGGTCAGGAACAGCCTTTGTTTTCGTTACGATTTATTTATTTATTTATTTTTTGGCTGTTCCGACACGAGTAGGAACAGCCTTTGTTTTCGTTACGATTGTTTTTTTTGGCTGTTCCGATTCGGTTCGGAACAGCCTTTGTTTTCGCTACGATTTTTTTTCTTTTTGGCTGTTCCGATTCGGGTCGGAACAGCCTTTGTTTTCGTTACGATTGTTTTTTTCTTTTCTTTTTGGCTGTTCCGATTCGGGTCGGAACAGCCTTTGTTTTCGTTACGATTTTTTTATTTTTTATTTTTTTTTTCTTTTCCTTCTTCCACTTTTTTCAGACGCTATTTCGGGCACTTGCACATTCATGATTGACTTCAAACTTCACATGGACATTGGTCACTATGTAAAGTTGTGCACAGTACTAATGACGTCATGATGACGTCATCACGTGTCAGATTAAAGGGGCATGAAGTTTAATAAATTAAATATTCAAAAATCAATAACAAATCAACCGTTTGACCTACGATCTTGATTCCTTCGGCATATACGATGACTAACAAAGGTCTTTGAGATGCGCACACCCCTTGACCTTTGACCTCGTTTCCTATTGGTCAAACAGATTTTGCCTTGCCATTTGAAAGTGGTGCAAGATATTTGGACAAAGTCACTTGTGTTACACTTCGACTAGGGTGGGGTATCTAAAAAATATGTTGGTGACCTTTGACCTTGCTCATTTCCGGTCGAAACCGGAAGTGGCCCTTAGTTTGAAAGTGAAAGGATGTATTGAGATGGGGTCAATGGTGTTATTACCAGAGGCCCTTAAGCTTTCCAAAAATATAAGTGATGACGTCATCGTACGAAATAGCGCCCTCTAGCGACAAGATGATTACGTAATGAAATATTGGAAAATCAATACAAAATCAACCGTTTGACCTACGATCTTGATTCCTTCGCCATATACGATGATTAACAAGGGTATTTGAGATGCGCACACCCCTTGACCTTGGACCTCGTTTCCTATTGGTCAAACAGATTTTGCCTTGCCATTTGAAAGTGGTACAATATATATGGATGTGGTCAACTGTATTACACTTAGACCTAGGGTGGTGTATCCAAAAAATATGGTCGTGACCTTTGACCTTGCTCATTTCCGGTCGAAACCGGAAGTGGCCCTTAGTTTGAAAGTGGTAGGAGGTATTGAGATAGGGTCAATGGTGTTATTATCAGAGGCCCTTAAGCTTTCCAAAAATATAAGAGATGACGTCATCGTACGAAATAGCGCCCTCTAGCGACAAGATGATTACGTAATTAAATATTTAAAAATCAATACAAAATCTACCGTTTGACCTACGAAATTGATTCCTTCTGCATATACGATCACTAACAAATGTCTTTAAGATGCGCACATGGCTTGACCTTTGACCTCGTTTCCTATTGGTCAAACAGATTTTGCCTTTCCATTTGAAAGGGGTACAATATATCACGATGGGGTCAACTGTGTTACACTTCGACTAGGGTGGGGTATCCAAACATATATCAACACCTTTGACCTTCCCTACATGTCAGATTAAAGGGGCATGTAATAAAATTCGATATTTAAAAATCGATAAAAACTCGACCGTTTGACATACGATCGTGATTTCTTCATATACGATCACTAACAAAGGTCATCCCGAACACCATATATGTTTATAAAAAGGAGGGGAACAGCCATGTGTTCGTTGTCAAGAACATACACAGGTCTAGTTTTTTTTTCTTTTTCTTCTTCCACTTTTTTCAGACGCTTTTTCGGGCACTTGCACATTCATGATTGACTTCAAACTTCACATGGACATTGGTCACTATGTGAAGTTGTGCACAGCACTAATGACGTCATGATGACGTCATCACGTGTCAGATTAAAGGGGTATGAAGTTTAATAAATTAAATATTCAAAAATCAATAAAAATTCAACCGTTTGACCTACGATCTTGATTCCTTCGCAATATACGATGACTAACAAAAGTCTTTAAGATGCGCACACGCCTTGACCTTTGACCTCGTTTCCTATTGGTCAAACAGATTTTGCCTTGCCATTTGAAAGTGGTGCAAGATATTTGGACAAAGTCACTTGTGTTACACTTCGACTAGGGTGGGGTATCTAAAAAATATGTTGGTGACCTTTGACCTTGCTCACTTCCGGTCGAAACCGGAAGTGGCCCTTAGTTTGAAAGTGGTAGGAGGTATTGAGATGGGGTCAATGGTGTTATTACCAGAGGCCCTTAGGCTTTCCAAAAATATAAGTGATGACGTCATCGTACGAAATAGCGCCCTCTAGCGACAAGATTATTACGTAATTAAATATTCAAAAATCAATAAAAAATCTACCGTTTGACCTACAAATTTGATTCCTTCTGCATATACGATCACTAACAAATGTCTTTAAGATGCGCACATGGCTTGACCTTTGACCTCGTTTCCTATTGGTCAAACTGATTTTGCCTTGCCATTTGAAAGTGGTACAATATATCACGATGGGGTCAACTGTGTTACACTTCGACTAGGATGGGGTATCCAAACATATAGCAACACCTTTGACCTTCCCTACATGTCAGATTAAAGGGGCATGTAATAATATTCAATATTTAAAAATCGATAAAAACTCAACCGTTTGACATACGATCGTGATTTCTTCATATACAACCACTAACAAAGGTCATCCCGAACACCACATATGTTTATAAAAAGGAGGGGAACAGCCATGTGTTCGTTGTCAAGAACGAACACAGGTCTAGTTGTTCTTTTCCTTCTTCCACTTTTTTCAGACGCTATTTCGGGCACTTGCACATTCATGATTGACTTCAAACTTCACATGGACATTGGTCACTATGTAAAGTTGTGCACAGTACTAATGACGTCATGATGACGTCATCACGTGTCAGATTAAAGGGGCATGAAGTTTAATAAATTAAATATTCAAAAATCAATAACAAATCAACCGTTTGACCTACGATCTTGATTCCTTCGGCATATACGATGACTAACAAAGGTCTTTGAGATGCGCACACCCCTTGACCTTTGACCTCGTTTCCTATTGGTCAAACAGATTTTGCCTTGCCATTTGAAAGTGTTACAAGATATCTGGATGTGGTCAACTGTATTACACTTGGACCTAGGGTGGTGTATCCAAAAAATATGGTCGTGACCTTTGACCTCGTTTCCTATTGGTCTAACAGATTTTGCCTTGCCATTTGAAAGTGGTACAAGATATCTGGATGTGGTCAACTGTATTACACTTGGACCTAGGGTGGTGTATCCAAAAAATATGGTCGTGACCTTTGACCTCGTTTCCTATTGGTCTAACAGATTTTGCCTTGCCATTTGAAAGTGGTACAAGATATCTGCATGTGGTCAACTGTATTACACTTGGACCTAGGGTGGTGTATCCAAAAAATATGGTCGTGACCTTTGACCTCGTTTCCTATTGGTCTAACAGATTTTGCCTTGCCATTTGAAAGTGGTACAAGATATCTGGATGTGGTCAACTGTATTACACTTGGACCTAGGGTGGTGTATCCAAAAAATATGGTCGTGACCTTTGACCTCGTTTCCTATTGGTCTAACAGATTTTGCCTTGCCATTTGAAAGTGGTACAAGATATCTGCATGTGGTCAACTGTATTACACTTCGACCTAGGGTGGTGTATCCAAAAAATATGGTCGTGACCTTTGACCTCGTTTCATATTGGTCTAACAGATTTTGCCTTTCCATTTGAAAGTGGTACAAGATATCTGCATGTGGTCAACTGTATTACACTTCGACCTAGGGTGGTGTATCCAAAAAATATGGCCGTGACCTTTGACCTTCCCTACATGTCAGATTAAAGGGGCATGTAATAATATTCAATATTTAAAAATCGATAAAAACTCAACCGTTTGACATACGATCGTGATTTCTTCATATACAATCACTAACAAAGGTCATCCCGAACACCACATATGTTTATAAAAAGGAGGGGAACAGCCATGTGTTCGTTGTCAAGAACGAACACAGGTCTAGTTGTTCTTTTCCTTCTTCCACTTTTTTCAGACGCTATTTCGGGCACTTGCACATTCATGATTGACTTCAAACTTCACATGGACATTGGTCACTATGTAAAGTTGTGCACAGTACTAATGACGTCATGATGACGTCATCACGTGTCAGATTAAAGGGGCATGAAGTTTAATAAATTAAATATTCAAAAATCAATAACAAATCAACCGTTTGACCTACGATCTTGATTCCTTCGGCATATACGATGACTAACAAAGGTCTTTGAGATGCGCACACCCCTTGACCTTTGACCTCGTTTCCTATTGGTCAAACAGATTTTGCCTTGCCATTTGAAAGTGTTACAAGATATCTGGATGTGGTCAACTGTATTACACTTGGACCTAGGGTGGTGTATCCAAAAAATATGGTCGTGACCTTTGACCTCGTTTCCTATTGGTCTAACAGATTTTGCCTTGCCATTTGAAAGTGGTACAAGATATCTGGATGTGGTCAACTGTATTACACTTGGACCTAGGGTGGTGTATCCAAAAAATATGGTCGTGACCTTTGACCTCGTTTCCTATTGGTCTAACATATTTTGCCTTGCCATTTGAAAGTGGTACAAGATATCTGCATGTGGTCAACTGTATTACACTTGGACCTAGGGTGGTGTATCCAAAAAATGTGGTCGTGACCTTTGACCTCGTTTCCTGTTGGTCTAACAGATTTTGCCTTTCCATTTGAAAGTGATACAAGATATCTGCATGTGGTCAACTGTATTACACTTGGACCTAGGGTGGTGTATCCAAAAAATGTGGTCGTGACCTTTGACCTCGTTTCCTATTGGTCTAACAGATTTTGCCTTGCCATTTGAAAGTGGTACAAGATATCTGCATGTGGTCAACTGTATTACACTTGGACCTAGGGTGGTGTATCCAAAAAATATGGTCGTGACCTTTGACCTCGTTTCCTATTGGTCTAACAGATTTTGCCTTTCCATTTGAAAGTGGTACAAGATATCTGCATGTTTTCAACTGTATTACACTTGGACCTAGGGTGGTGTATCCAACAAATATGGTCGTGACCTTTGACATCGTTTCCTATTGGTCTAACAGATTTTGCCTTGCCATTTGAAAGTGGTACAAGATATCTGCATGTGGTCAACTGTATTACACTTGGACCTAGGGTGGTGTATCCAACAAATATGGTCGTGACCTTTGACCTCGTTTCCTATTGGTCTAACAGATGTTGCCTTGCCATTTGAAAGTGGTACAAGATATCTGCATGTGGTCAACTGTATTACACTTCGACCTAGGGTGGTGTATCCAAAAAATATGGCCGTGACCTTTGACCTCGTTTCCTATTGGTCTAACAGATTTTGCCTTTCCATTTGAAAGTGGTACAAGATATCTGCATGTGGTCAACTGTATTACACTTGGACCTAGGGTGGTGTATCCAAAAAATGTGGTCGTGACCTTTGACCTCGTTTCCTATTGGTCTAACAGATTTTGCCTTGCCATTTGAAAGTGGTACAAGATATCTGCATGTGGTCAACTGTATTACATTTCGACCTAGGGTAGTGTATCCAAAAAATATGGCCGTGACCTTTGACCTTCCCTACATGTCAGATTAAAGGGGCATGTAATAATATTCAATATTTAACAATCGATAAAAACTCAACCGTTTGACCTACGATCGTGATTTCTTCATATACGATCACTAACAAAGGTCATCCCGAACACCATATATGTTTAAAAAAAGGAGGGGAACAGCCATGTGTTCGTTGTCAAGAACGAACACAGGTCCAGTTTTTTTTTTCTTTTTCTTCTTCCACTTTTTTCGGACGCTATTTCGGGCACTTGCACATTCATGATTGACTTCAAACTTCACATGGACATTGGTCACTATGTGAAGTTGTGCACAGTACTAATGACGTCATGATGACGTCATCACGTGTCAGATTAAAGGGGCATGAAGTTTAATAAATTAAATATTCAAAAATCATTAAAAAATCAACCGTTTGACCTACGATCTTGATTCCTTCGCAATATACGATGACTAACAAGGGTCTTTGAGATGCGCACACCCCTTGACCTTGGACCTCGTTTCATATTGGTCAAACACATTTTGCCTTGCCATTTGAAAGTGGTACAAGATGTCTGGATGTGGTCAACTGTATTACACTTCGACCTAGGGTGGTGTATCCAAAAAATATGGTCGTGACCTTTGACCTCGTTTCCTATTGGTCTAACAGATTTTGCCTTGCCATTTGAAAGTGGTACAAGATATCTGCATGTGGTCAACTGTATTAGACTTCGACCTGGGGTGGTGTATCCAAAAAATATGGCCTTGACCTTTAACCTCTTTTCCTATTGGTCTAACAGATTGTGCCTTGCCATTTGAAAGTGGTACAAGATATCTGCATGTGGTCAACTGTATTACACTTCGATCTAGGGTGGTGTATCCAAAAAATATGGTTGTGACCTTTGACCTCGTTTCCTATTGGTCTAACAGATTTTGCCTTGCCATTTGAAAGTGGTACAAGATATCTGCATGTGGTCAACTGTATTACACTTCGACCTAGGGTGGTGTATCAAAAAAATATGGTCATGACCTTTGACCTCGTTTCCTATTGATCTAACAGATTTTTCCTTGCCATTTGAAAGTGGTACAAGATATTTGCATGTGGTCAACTGTATTACACTTCGACCTGGGGTGGTGTATCCAAAAAATATGGCCGTGACCTTTGACCTCGTTTCCTATTGGTCTAACAGATTTTGCCTTGCCATTTGAAAGTGGTACAAGATATCTGCATGTGGTCAACTGTATTACACTTCGACCTAGGGTGGTGTATCCAAAAAATATGGTCATGACCTTTGACCTCGTTTCCTATTGATCTAACAGATTTTTCCTTGCCATTTGAAAGTGGTACAAGATATCTGCATGTGGTCAACTGTATTACACTTCGACCTGGGGTGGTGTATCCAAAAAATATGGCCGTGACCTTTGACCTCGTTTCCTATTGGTCTAACAGATTTTGCCTTGCCATTTGAAAGTGGTACAAGATATCTGCATGTGGTCAACTGTATTACACTTCGACCTGGGGTGGTGTATCCAACAAATATGGCCGTGACCTTTGACCTCGTTTCCTATTGGTCTAACAGATTTTGCCTTGCCATTTGAAAGTGGTACAAGATATCTGCATGTGGTCAACTGTATTACACTTGGACCTAGGGTGGTGTATCCAAAAAATGTGGTCGTGACCTTTGACCTCGTTTCCTATTGGTCTAACAGATTTTGCCTTTCCATTTGAAAGTGATACAAGATATCTGCATGTGGTCAACTGTATTACACTTAGACCTAGGGTGGTGTATCCAAAAAATGTGGTCGTGACCTTTGACCTCGTTTCCTATTGGTCTAACAGATTTTGCCTTGCCATTTGAAAGTGGTACAAGATATCTGCATGTGGTCAACTGTATTACACTTGGACCTAGGGTGGTGTATCTAAAAAATATGGTCGTGACCTTTGACCTCGTTTCCTATTGGTCTAACGGATTTTGCCTTTCCATTTGAAAGTGGTACAAGATATCTGCATGTGGTCAACTGTATAACATTTGGACCTAGGGTGGTGTATCCAAAAAATATGGTCGTGACCTTTGACCTCGTTTCCTATTGGTCTAACAGATTTTGCCTTGCCATTTGAAAGTGGTACAAGATATCTGCATGTGGTCAACTGTATTACACTTCGACCTGGGGTGGTGTATCCAACAAATATGGCCGTGACCTTTGACCTCGTTTCCTATTGGTCTAACAGATTTTGCCTTGCCATTTGAAAGTGGTACAAGATATCTGCATGTGGTCAACTGTATTACACTTGGACCTAGGGTGGTGTATCCAAAAAATGTGGTCGTGACCTTTGACCTCGTTTCCTATTGGTCTAACAGATTTTGCCTTTCCATTTGAAAGTGATACAAGATATCTGCATGTGGTCAACTGTATTACACTTGGACCTAGGGTGGTGTATCCAAAAAATATGGTCGTGACCTTTGACCTCGTTTCCTATTGGTCTAACGGATTTTGCCTTTCCATTTGAAAGTGGTACAAGATATCTGCATGTGGTCAACTGTATTACATTTGGACCTAGGGTGGTGTATCCAACAAATATGGTCGTGACCTTTGACATCGTTTCCTATTGGTCTAACAGATTTTGCCTTGCCATTTGAAAGTGGTACAAGATATCTGCATGTGGTCAACTGTATTACACTTGGACCTAGGGTGGTGTATCCAACAAATATGGTCGTGACCTTTGACCTCGTTTCCTATTGGTCTAACAGATTTTGCCTTGCCATTTGAAAGTGGTACAAGATATCTGCATGTGGTCAACTGTATTACACTTCGACCTAGGATGGTGTATCCAAAAAATATGGCCGCGTGGCCCTTAGTTTGAAAGTGGTAGGAGGTATTGAGATGGGGTCAATGGTGTTATTATCAGAGGCTCTTAAGCTTTCCAAAAATATAAGTGATGACGTCATCGTACGAAATAGCGCCCTCTAGCGACAAGATGATTACGTAATTAAATAATCTACCGTTTGACCTACGAATTTGATTCCTTCTGCATATTCGATCACTAACAAATGTCTTTAAGATGCGCACATGGCTTGACCTTTGACCTCGTTTCCTATTGGTCAAACAGATTTTGCCTTTCCATTTGAAAGGGGTACAATATATCACAATGGGGTCAACTGTGTTACACTTCGACTAGGGTGGGGTATCCAAACATATAGCAACACCTTTGACCTTTCCTACATGTCAGATTAATGGGGCATGTAATTATATTCAATATTTAAAAATCGATAAAAACTCAACCGTTTGACCTACGATCGTGATTTCTTCATATACGATCACTAACAAAGGTCATCGCGAACACCATATATGTTTATAAAAAGGAGGGGAACAGCCATGTGTTCGTTGTCAAGAACGAACACAGGTCTATTTTTTTTTTCTTTAGCTTTTTTTATTCTTCTCCCAAAACCCTATAGACAAAGCGCATGGTCTTTCTGCCTGGCAAAATTGTCACTTGCAAAGCTTGGATCATCATCAAACTTGGTCACAACAATCACCTCATAATGAAGTACTGCACAAATGTGTTTACATTTTGATGACGTCATCAGGTGTCAGATTACAAGCGTTTGAAATATATGGCCTTCAATATTGAAACTTCTGTAAAAATTCAACCGTTTGAGATACAAACTTTATTCCTTCGGCAATGGTCATGACTATCCAAGGTCTAAATTTCATACACAGACATTGACCTTGAATCTTGCTTCCTATTGGTCGAAAACGAGGCTGCCCTGTCATTTAAAACTGGTAGCAGATACAGAGATCGGGTCAAAAGTGTTAGTCTCAAGACCTCTTGGGCATTCCAAAAATACCAAAAGTTAAGTCGTGACACAAAAGAGCGCTCTCTAGCGGCGAGTTGAAAAATGGCCAAAACTTATTTTGAAGAGATGTCTGTGGCGAAGTTTTTGCAAATTGGCCCAAAATTGGTGCATATGTTCACTGAGAGTCAGTGAACACGCCCATACCTTCAAAAGTTTGATGACGTCACCAGGTGTCAAATTACACTCAGTTGAACATGCGTTCTTCTAACGGTTATATATAGAGAACCAAAAGGCCGATGGAGGTCAAATTTTGTGTTTTAGGTTTGTTGTGACTTGGTGAATTTTTGAATCTGGCATTCTATACCACAGCATACACACAGTGCAGTATATACGAGTGTACATCAGCATGAACAATATGCATACATCTGCACTACCCCCATTTCCCCTATCTCGCTGCTAGAAGGGTCGCTTGCAAAGCTTGGATCATCATCAAACTTGGTCAGAATAAGGAACCCATACTAAAGTACTATACCAAAGAGATTACATGTGTCTGAAATTTAATGCCTTAAAAATTCAAAAATCTGTAAAAATTCAACCGTTTGAGATACAAACATTTTTGTTTCGGCAATGGTCATGACTATCCAATGTCTGAATTTCATGCACAGACAATGACCTTGAATCTTGCTTCCTATTGGTCGAAAACGAGGCTGCACAGGCCTATAATTAGGCGCTTGCTGAGTTGTCTATGGCCTGGTAGGCATCCGCCTTTTTCTATAGGGAGCACGAAAAAAAGCAACAAAGGAAATTGAAATTTCGGAAACTGTTTGTGTAAACGCCTATTACCGAAAACATTTTCACCTGCCCATGCCTTCTCCGACCCACCTAGTCTACGTTCACGCAGACCCACGCTGTACCTGGGCCGCCTGGCTCCATGAAAAGGCGGAGAAAAGCACTGTTTCGGAGACGCGTGTGTCAAACTGCCCTTAGCCTTTGTTTTTTCTTTGTTTTATACCTATATACAACTTACTCTTTCGCGTTTAGGTCAACCGTTTATGGGTAAAAACGGCGTATTAGGACGACCGACCGCATTAGGGCGACCGATATCCGGTCGTCCTAACGCCAAGTGCTTTAAAAATCATCTTTATTAGGTCAAAAACCATTTTTATTAGGTCACAAACCATTTTTATTAGGTCGCAAAACTTTTTTTCAGAGAATTAGGTCGAGAAAATGGGTGTCAATTCATGAGTTTCTTTCCGACAATTTTGTGGTTTTAGTGGTCTCTGTAAGCACTCTACCCAAAACGGTCGTCCTAATACGGGAAAAATAGTTATCAAACTTATAATATACTGTATATACTGTATGTATAGATAGTTATAAATATGTATATCTTCTTTTTTTTCTTTTTTTTTTTAATTGTTATAATGCGTACTTGTGAATGGTGGGCTTAGTAGCCCAAACTTAATTAAAGAGTCGTATGCATTTGTATACGTACAAAATATTTGGCTGTATACCTTGTATACCTTTCGAATGGCTGGGCCCCCGTCGCCACACGGGTGATACCTACAAAATACGAGCCTGAGGCTACTAGGCCTAATTCGCCATATTTATTGGCCTGACAGATGTTTTACCAAAACTGAATAATATCTTATGACATATAAAGCATTCAGACAAGCAATTCGTAACTCAACTAAGGCGTGTATCATGTCCATCTTTAGCACATTCACCAAACGAGTACATGTAGTTGGAAACTTGTCCGGTACATAAAACACGACGAGGCAACATAACCCGCACACAGCATTGGCACTATAGCATATAATACACGCGCAAGCCCAATAAGAAGTGCATTGCTTAAGGCGCGCGAAAATTCAAAAGGAATTACTGGAGCGCGCTGTACCATTGTTGAGAAAGAGCCAATTTGACTGTGTGCACAACGTATATCCCAACGTAGTGCCCAACCGTGCGTGCGGTAACGACGATTGCTTGAAGCTGCCGTAATGATACTGGTGCGCGGTGCTGCCCACACCTCCCAAGTGTTTGAACGCCTCTAAATTACTCTGGTTACCTGATTTCGCCTTACAAAACATCCCAAACTCGACGCTAGGTAACACACTGCTGCACCTTCATTTTCCTCGAAATATATCAGCTAATTGGATGAGAATTCAAAACCATTAATTATCCCGAGCGATCACACACACGTCCACCCGACAGGTTGCTATACTCGAGACTGCGTAGATTCCTACGCTGCCCTCAACGTCGACGGATGTGCCAATAGATACTCACTTAGGCCTACCGTGCCGCAAATCTAATATCGCACAAACAGGTTGAGAGACAGTGCAATACCATTACACTTATTAATGAAATCCAGTTACTTTTTCAATTCACCTGCTGGTTTTTATCCTTATGTTAAAGAAGTTTATTTATTTATTGAAACATTTAGTTTTTAAAAATTTCATTCCATCTACAGTCTGTGTTAATTGTGACTAGTTACCAATTGTGTCATGACTTGGGGAAGGAAGTTGCTTTTGTAGGTCAAGGATTGGTTTAATAATCAAAATTGATATATCACATCCTATGTCTATGAATTTACTATTAGGGCTTTTTAAAGTTAGAACACATCATTGGTAATCTCGACAATCCGAAATGTTCCCAGATTTACACATGACTTACAGAATATAAACATGATGACGGTAGTAAACTTCTCCTGAAATGGTTTTGCCAGAAGTGCTATAGTCTTTGAGAAATGAGCAAAACAATTATTTTTCGTCCCACTTCTCCCCAAAAGCCACCTTGCCTCAAAACCAATTCGCCCTTACACCACTTGACTTCAAAAAACACTTCGTGCACAGGCCGTGGTTCAGGGTGAAGTGGTTCGGGGCGAAATGGTTTTGGGGCGAAGTGACCGTAAAGACAAAGTACGGAGCTGATTTTTGCTCAGGTTGGTTTTAATCAAAAACATTCATATCTTCAATCACACAGGGAGATAAAACCATTTGTAATGTTTGACCAATCATACGTTCTGCTTAGTTTAAATGTAATTTACTTACATGTACCATAATTTAATTGATTATTGTTATCTGCCGCAATTAAAAGAGCGAGTCCAGATTACGTTTTTGAGCCCCCATTTTTCCTATGGGTGTTGAAATTTTGATACCATTTATAGTTTGTCATATTTTTCTTCAATCCGTATCTTTTCAAGGATATCGTGGCGTAAAGAAAATCTCATATTTTGTAAATTAATTTATCGGTTTTATAAAACAGTGCAGTGAATATACCAACCTTTTTGCTTCCACATCAAAATTGGAGATTGCAAATGTCATGTTTATTGATAGTATTTTGTATGATTGTTAGGTTACAACGAAATCCATTTTCTGGAAATCTGAACAGGTGAATTTGTAGGGTATACTTGCAAAATGGTCCAATTTAAAATGGTATTTTGCTCTTTCAGACACGGAAATGGAAACAACGGAAGCGACGGTTGCCGTAACAACAAAACCATCTTAGGTTGCAACGGGTAAGGAACATTGTCATAAACCTAAATTGCACACACAAAAACGATAGTTAAGTGGCCCCTGAAATGGTATTACTGTATAGTAATGGCAAGGCCAGCATAGTGCGTAGGCAATGGCTCTACACTAAAAACCGTGTCTGTGTTTTTTTTTTGCAATGGTGAGCAAGTTCGGGCGGGCGACTATAGTTAACTAGACTAACCTACCCCCGGAGATTGGTTCCTCAAGTCAGACTAGCTAGTCAAACCACGCAGCGTTCGGGTAACATCTAGGAGCAAGTTCTGGCGGGCGACTATACGACTAAACCATAGGATGTAGATGCCACCCAAACGCTGCGTGGTTTGACTAGCTAGTCTGACTAGAGGAACCAAGCCCCGGGGGTAGGTTAGTCTGGTTAACTATAGTCGGCCGCCCGAGCTTGCTCCGTATCATAGACTAGTTGTATGCTCCGTATCGACAATGGTCTAGTCAACTATAGTCGCCCGCCCGAACTTGCTCAGTACTTTTTCCGACGGCCGTGATATTTAGGAACCACCATGGCAACACGTCACACTTCGGCTGTCTATACGGGTGCACCCAAGTAAATAGGCAGAGATCCGTACGCGAGCTCATGAATAGTTTGCATGCCCTCAAATTCTTCTATATTAGAGAGAATTGCGAGCTGAACAAGTGTAGGCTTGTGGGAAAACTGGCCACCATCGTGATGTGGGGTATTTTTTCTTCTAACTACAAACATTTTGGAGAATGTAGCTCGTGAAAGTTTCCCTATTTTCCCCAGTAGCGAATGTGACTTTTTTTTTTCCAAAATGGCACTGGTCTGTTTGGCAATTTTCACTCTTGCAGGGGTAGTTTTGTTTCAAGTGGAAATTAGGGAATAAAAGTGACGGATTACCCCCATAAAATTGAACAGAATTTTGGTTGTTGTCTCCAGACGCTGAGAGAGTTGTGAGTATTTAAAAATGATTTTTGAAAATTGGGCAATTTGAAAATTGAAAACAATTGTCTCAAAGTTTATCTCTATAGCTGTTTGCGCAAATTACTAATATTAGGTCAGTATATGTGGAAATGTGTATTGGGAGTGCGCACTCTAGTTATCTACATAACTCGTTGGTGATTATAGACATGTACACCACGAAACATGCTTATTTAGTCAAAACTACGATGACGTCATCAATTATATAAAATACATTCAGTTAAATGTGTGAAAAATAACAAAAATCCCTACGATGTGTATAAAGAACAGACGTACCTCTAGTTGCAGTTTGGAAACGTGCCAGCTTTCAAAGTTGACATTAATTGTAAGTTAAATAACGCCTATTTCGTTATTTTGACGAAATTTCATTACGGGTACATGTTTCAACATGTTAACTCAACAGGTAATTTTATATGTAACATGTACCAGCGAGCATCACTTAGAAACATTGTCGAGTGCCATAGACTCGAAGGCGATATTCTATGATTTATGCAAATATAAGGGGGGACTAGACTCCAGGATTTATGCAACTATAAAGCGAACCTCACACTGTGCGATTTTTGACAAGAATTTCCTACGAATTGATACGATTTGGTACAATTACCAGAGACTGTCTATAGACTCTACACACTCTCGTACCAAATTGTACTCAATCGTTGAAAATTCGTGGCAAAAATCGCAGTGGGAGGCCCGCTTAACACGCAACTGGTCTTTTTAGACAAGTTACCAATGAATTTCATTTCCTGTGCAGTAGGCCTATATAATTCAAAACAATTAACATGCGTATTTTTACCGTTTGCGTGTGAATCGCTCCACATACCGATACAGACGGCTTAAAGGGAACACCGGCTTTGTTGGGCTCGAAATAGACCAATACAAGATTCTAAACGTCTTTCAGAAATAAACTAAATAGATCCTGAAAAGAAACCATCAAATTTGGCCGTTTTTTAGCATATGTCAAAGAAACCAAGGTCATGTGATTTTCTGGTACCAGATTTCGGTTCCAGAAAATCACGTGGTCTTCGAGTTAGTTTTATTTCCAGCTGTAGAAACCAGCGTGAAGTGCGAGTTGCTTTTGTCATTCGCGGTTGGTTTCTCTTCTTGATGGAAAATAATGTCCTACGAACACTATTTACATACTGTATTTTCCAATTTGTAGACAAATCTGCCAGCAGGTTTCATTAGAAGGGTTTCTGTGTGTTGATATGGACGAGAGAATCCTCTAAGATTTTCGCGGATTTGCGGCGATACAATTTTGTTGTTGTATATTTTATGGCATCTTCGGCAACTAAGGCCCTTTATGCCATCAACTATACGGTTTTAGCTTTAACTATACTATATTATCAACTTGAGATGACGAAGAAGGAGTTGCAGTTTTAGAAGTGGGAGGAAAACCCCCAGAGAAATGCCCCAGGGGAAAACCCACGCAGTCAAGTAGGGACTGCAAACCCAATCCACATACACGCCCCGGATTCGAACCCGGGACCCCAGAGGTGAAAGGCGAGGAAAGAACCCGTACGCCAACCCGTTCGAGTACCTTCCACGATTCAGCGCTGGCCTTGGAGGATCATGCAAGGTGTGATTAGTCAGGGAAAACGAGGTTTAAACACGTGTCGGCCCGTATCGAACGCCACCTTTATTTACTATTATACAGCGATGGCCGGCTGGTAAAGCGTATAGCCCAATATATGGGCCTCTTTTGTATTTGTTTACTTATTTACGTGACAGTTTAATTATTTTTTGTCACAACGACCATCACAAAATTATTGTCAGTGATGCTAAATCACTAAATCATATCAACGGTAGGCCGATGTGTACCATTAATTCGTCCTAATTGCGTAAAATCCGTCTCGTGCAATGATCGGAATTGTATTTGTATTATTGAAAAAGGGAATTCGTTTTTTGTTATTCGTTTTTACATTTCGTTTCTAATAATTTATATCGTTACGGTTTAAAAATCTGTCCAGAGTTTTTGAGTATCTGCATTCAAAACCTTATTTTAATCACCATTGGATCTCAACAGACCTAAGATAAAAATACCCGGAACACAGGCTTTCAAGTAGTTCAAGATTTTTGTTTAATACTCTTCCAATTGCCCACATGATATTTTGGTAATCTACCAATATATTTCTGCCAAATACTCCCTTTCTTGATTGTTGTTCTTCAGAATGCGCGACGGTGGTGACAGGAAATGAAAAGAAGTTCCATCCCTCGGCCGTCAATTTCAAGAGAATCGCCCTAAGTATCCAGGGCCAGAAAGATGCCCAGACTATCCTAAGCCACCAACCTCCAACAGAGACCATCGTCGTCCGCATCGATCCTCACGTCAATAAACATGTACACCTTTACTCTAATGTCGACTCCGGCCAAAGCTCCAATACGAGCGTAAGTAATCTCTATCTACTCAGCCCGGATGAGTTTCGCGGCTTCTGGCTGACATACGACGTTGCTACCGGGAAGATAGCCATGGGACAGGAAGGCGATCTGCGGCCATTCATTCAGGCTACCATTAAAGTGCGCCCAGATGTCAAATACATAGGTTTTAGAACTGCAAGAGATGCAACATTTAGTGTTACTTTTCGGTATCTGTGTTCAATTTTTTTTTTTTTTTCGGAAGCCAATTTACGCTTTGCATTTAAAATGTGGTGGAGCACCACCCGTTCATTGTTATGCCCATTTAATGTTATATGGTGACTTTGTATTAGCCCATGTTAATATCCCAACATTTGTAAATAAATGTTACTGCATTCCCTGGAAACAAAAACCTGGAAACAAAAACAAAATTAGTCCTGTCAAGTAGATACTAATTAGCGTGCATATGAAAGAAACCACCTCAGTGGTCGATTTCACGATGCAGTTTGAATGAAGCCACTGTGTTCTACACGCATCCTATGCGCGACTTTAAAATGCGCAAAACAAATAGCGCTCACGCGCTCTGTGACTGCACGAAATGGTACGCGTCCAGTAAGCTGCGCGCCACATTTAACGCGCGCGCTTGCACTGCGCAGAACGGACACGGAGACTTTTTGAAGTCGTGTAGCCGACGACCGTTTTATTAAAAACTTAATTCAGAACAGCAAACAGCCTTAGAGTAAATATGCAAATATCCCTAATCGATAATCGAACGCATCGCGCTTACGATAGGTTTGGTGAAATTCACCGCAGCACCCATCGTAGCCACGATCCATCGCGGCCGTACGATTCATTGTAAACTTATTATGGACCTTAACTTACGAAGAGTTTAGTGAAATCGACCCCGGTACATGTAGGCCTACACCTCCAGACGCTAATCATGCGAAACACGAGAATTACACCATGTCTTTAACTTCTCGGATAACATTTTTCTTTCATTCTTCATACCTTTTAGCATATTAAAGGCACAGACTCGTCAGCAATGCGTGTGCGCCAAATTCGCGACTCGTCAGCAATGTGCGCGCGCCAAATTCGTGCCACGAAATACGCAGCTCCATGCCATTCTTATGGAGCTGCGTATATTTCGTGGCACGATTTTGACGCGGGCGCATTGTGCCTTTAACGCTCGTCGCAGACTGTTCAAACCGTAACGCAACCCAAATAATCGAATAACTGGGCAAAAAGCACAGCTTTTTTTTGCATTTGTATGCATTTTTAATCCCCGAGTCAACATTTGGGCATCGTCTTTCCAAATCAGTTGTTGGCGCATGCGGTGACATAAATTACGGAAAAAATTGAGGGTGTGCTTTTCATTCATGAATTTCAGAAAACATGGAGCATTGTATAATCGCATCATATGCAGTCGCTCTTAAAACGTCTATAAAGAACAACAGCGGAAGTTTCAGGCATTTGGTTACTTAGAGCGACATTTTGAGGCAACCGCGTGGTCCGGTCGTGAGATGAAGATTACGACGTGACCATCTGACCGGGGCTCGGTCGTGACATTTCCGGAGCTGCAACATTGGTGAACACGCTCGTGGGTCGGTCCTTGCAGTGGGTGATTTACGTTCATTTCGGCTCAATTCGGCAGGGTTCTGTATAAAGCATTTTTGCTCAATATTTATTATTAGTTTTATAATCTGATAAAATGGAGGAAATGACGTCATGATGTCACCCATGTTCCCTTTTTTCGGGTGCTACAAGCTAGAGATCAAGTTAAAAGACCGTAACCAGGGGTCGATTTCACTAAACTCTTCGTAAGTTAAGGTCTATAATAAGGCGTGCGATGGATCGTAGGGCTGCGATGGATCGTGGCTACGTGCTGCGATGAATTTCACCAAACCTATCGTAAGCGTGATGCGTTCGATTATCGATTAGGGATATTTTCATTTACTCTAAGGCTATTTGCTGTGCTGAATTATGTTTTTAACACAAGTTCAACAAGTTCCCGTGTCCGTTCTGCGTAGTGCAAGCGCGCGTGTTAAATTTGGCGCGCAGCTTTCGGGACGCGTACCAATACACTTTGTGCAGTCACCAAGCGCGTGGGCGGTTTTTGTTTTTCGCGTTTTTATGTCGCGCGTAGGACGCGTGTAGAACACGGTAGCATCATTCAAATTTGTATATTCCACATGTACACACGTACGTACAGGCACATGACGCTGTGGCCGACGTAGAGAATGTATGGCCAACAACTGCAGCGTAGCTTCCGTGTTTGTGCATGCAGCAGAAACATCGACAATGAACATGGGCCAATTTCATGGCGCTGCTCAGCACAAACATTGGCTTAGCACAAGATTTATTTCCTTTATAAAATGGATTACAAGCCAAAATTATACGCCAACTTGTGTTCTTCGCAAGAGTACGGGAGAATACCTTTCAAAACACATCACTTACGATTTTGGCTGGCAATCCATTTTTGCAAATTAAAGCAAACAAATCCTGTGCTAAGCAAATTTTTGTGCTTAGCAGCGCCATGAAATTGGGCCCTGTTTTGAAGCGACACTTTGTCACCTAGCTGCTAAAATCGTACGTACAAAATGTTAAAATGTTGGGCCTATCTTGTTTATATCGCGTAGACTTTTCTTTAAACGATAGCCCAAAGACCGCATGGATTCCACTTAATGTTTCACAGTATACTTCCCTTCTGACATAATATCTGACAATGTACACTAAACAATTGTTGACTGGTGTGGTGTGGGATATGGAGTTTTAACACCCGAGGGAGCTCATAGCACCCGAGGCAAAGCCGAGGGTGTTATGAGCTTCCGAGAGTGTTAAAACCCATAACTCACACCACACCAGTCAACAATTGTTTTGTTATATCCCGTCTTGGTCTCAGAATATCGTTTATATTATTTTAAAGTGCACAAAAATTGCACAAATTTTAAATAGCACCTTCGCTAGTCTCTGGACTACCACGTGTGCGTGTGTAACATTGCGAAAGTGGCGCGCGTACACACAAACTAGTAGGGCTCAGAGTGGACTAGCTTTAAACTCGTCGAACTGGCTAGTCAAGCCCGATTGACTAGCTTCCCAGACAGCAAGCATACGTCGCACCGACGTCGGCAAAGGTCGGCATAGGTCGGCGAATGTCGCCCGTCGGTGTACGACGTCGGTAAGACGTCGGTACGACGTCAGATATGGGCCGGCGATTTCCGTATTTGCTATACGTCAGCATTAAGTTAGACATTTGGTCAACATAACGTCACTTTAACGTCAATATTTGACGTGAATAAGGTGTCATATATAACATCGGTAAGACGTCATATAAAGGTTATCACATTACGTCAGTGCGGCGTCGACATACTGCGTCGAATTAACGTGGGTTTAGGGACAAAAATTTACGTCATGCTTGCGTCGCTATTCTGACGGCAACCGGACGTTAACGGCAACATGTGGGCGCACGACGTGTTAAATACGTCTTTTTTCAGTCGTTTTCGATTCGTGCGTCATAAAGTGGTCGTGACCAGATTTACCGTGTAAAAAGGCTAATTTGCTTCAGTTTTGGCAGTTGTTTTGATTTTTGTAAATGGGTTGTTGCTTGATAATAGGCAAATTGTTGGGGTTGAACAAACTGAAAGTGGCGAGTGACTAGAATTAAATTTGGAATTCACTCGATACTAAACTGAGATCAATTGAAAGACTATCATCCCTCAAAAAAGAATATAAAACTTTCCTTTTAACAAAATATAACAGTTAAAGGGACATCATGCATGCACTTACCTTGTTTGTGTTTCCATTACATTTATTCCCCTGATTTATGCCTTTGCATTAGTATGGCTATATCATTTTGATTTCGATTGAATATGAATCCTTTGCTCATTCCCTAAACCTGTTTTCATACCAGTATAGAAAACTAAATCCCTTCATTGTATCTTTATAAAGGGATCCCATACTTGACAAGCTTTGCTTTTTATGGGATCCCTCCATACGTTTACATTATTCTAAATCTCTGTAAAATTATGCATTTAAATGTATGTGTACACAGTATGGAAATAAAGTGAAATTGAATTGAATTGAAAAATTGAATGGCACGGTAATTCTGGTTCCGGAAAGTTCCAAGGCTTGCGACACCGAACACATCACATTTTCCATGGAGTCCGTTGTAGGTGGAAGAAATTCTGGAAACAAAGCCACGTTTTGTGACCTCAACGCGACTCCGTGGGACATGTAAGACGTGTTCGTTGGCATGCCTTGTCCGTCGTGTGGGTACATGTAGACTGAATGGATTAGCATCAGTAATATTGAAAAGTTGTGGAAGTGTTTGTAAAGAAATAAACAGTCATTAACAGATCTTATAACAGAGAGAGGAGAGAGTTTGTACAGGTCACACAACTCAAGATAATCAAGGTTACATAAACTACTGTTAATATTCTTATACATGAAATAAAGGAACGTACATATAATAATAAAGGAACGTACATAAGGTCTAATGCATGATCGACTACTCAATTGTTTTTTCGTTCTTCTTGGTAGAAGACGAGTACTCCTTTAGCTGGATTGGATTATTGTACATGTATGGGTGATGTGAATAAAAAAGAACATGCTTTATTTATTGCATATAAGGGTAAGAGTTGTGAAATCAGTTTTTTTTTCTTCTATAAAATTATTCATTGAGCATCGGTGAGCCCAGATTTGATGAGTGGGAAAATTGAAGATTTTGTAAGGAAACACTTAGAAAATGTTCAGCCTGTCTCATATGTTTTGCACACAAGGTCTGAAGCCATGATCAACTTCCCAATTCTTTCCCATATAATATATTGATATACAGCCGATAGTGCTTTAAGATACGATTGTATTAAAACCAATAATATATGTAGACTTTGTTTAAATTTGTGTGATTTAGGGTTTAATTGAATTTTCATAAGTATACATAGCACAGTGGCACACCCGGCCGGGTGGGGAGCGCCTCGGGGCTTGTATGACACCACCCGTGGTTTTCCTATTTTTCTGAAATAAGAAATGGGAAACCAACATTTAACAGACGTTGCCGTCATGTCAATACACAGGGCTATGAATAAGAGCATCGATGACGTCATCGCAGGCTCATGGTTTTTGCACTAAGCATCGTGGGACAATTAAGTTGTGTCAGCCAATCCCCTCCAACGAAAAATCCTGGGTACGCCACTGCATTAGCATACACGTTCGCTACTAATTCTTCCTATTATGACATAATGGTCAGAAACTTGAAATTAGGTGAGAACACATGATTTTAGCAGCTTTGATAATGCTTGAAGTTTTTTTATGTCATGCTCCGTAGAATTAGTGCACGTAGTCTCAACTGGCGAACGTGTATGGTATTTTGTTTTCCTTTTCATAAACACTTTAAATAAAACAAAAAGTAAAAATGTTCTGCACAGTGGAGTTATAAAACATATGTAAAATGGTCTTATCATCATTAAAATAAAAAACTTTGCGTAGCACAAAAATGAGCGCTTTCGTAGTTGTATTTTGCTTTGGCATATATACGTTATCAAATATTTGGTGGTCATCTTTTTGGCTAAGTATTATAGACACGTGATTGTATCAGTTCACTAAACTTGTATGTCCTTTATGTTTGTTATTTCTGGGTTACTTTTTGTTAAATAATTTAGTGTAATAATGTTGACAAAAGTAGTATTGTACACATGGTCTTTGATTTAAAGGCAGTATAAATGATTGACGGTTAGAAGAATAACCACGTAGCCGAGCTGCGCTTTCCCTAAACTCTGAAATTTCTCCGTCATTTCCCAGCGAAAATCTGTCAATTTTGCATGACAAGTGCGGAATATATACAGTTTGGAGCATGCAAAATTTGAAGTTGGTTGGAAAATTCCTTGATTTCCAAATTTGCCGGCATTTGGGACACACTTTGACCTAATTCCCGTCACAATCTGGGGTGAGTCAACGGCCGTACAAATGTACACAAGCGCAGCGCAGGGTGTCCCAACAGCCACGGTTAGAAGAATAACCACGTAGCCGAGCTGCGCTTTCCCTAAACTCTGAAATTTCTCCGTCATTTCCCAGCGAAAATCTGTCAATTTTGCATGACAAGTGCGGAATATATACAGTTTGGAGCATGCAAAATTTGAAGTTGGTTGGAAAATTCCTTGATTTCCAAATTTGCCGGCATTTGGGACACACTTTGACCTAATTCCCGTCACAATCTGGGGTGAGTCAACGGCCGTACAAATGTACACAAGCGCAGCGCAGGGTGTCCCAACAGCCACGGTTAGAAGAATAACCACGTAGCCGAGCTGCGCTTTCCCTAAACTCTGAAATTTCTCCGTCATTTCCCAGCGAAAATCTGTCAATTTTGCATGACAAGTGCGGAATATATACAGTTTGGAGCATGCAAAATTTGAAGTTGGTTGGAAAATTCCTTGATTTCCAAATTTGCCGGCATTTGGGACACACTTTGACCTAATTCCCGTCACAATCTGGGGTGAGTCAACGGCCGTACAAATGTACACAAGCGCAGCGCAGGGTGTCCCAACAGCCACGGTTAGAAGAATAACCACGTAGCCGAGCTGCGCTTTCCCTAAACTCTGAAATTTCTCCGTCATTTCCCAGCGAAAATCTGTCAATTTTGCATGACAAGTGCGGAATATATACAGTTTGGAGCATGCAAAATTTGAAGTTGGTTGGAAAATTCCTTGATTTCCAAATTTGCCGGCATTTGGGACACACTTTGACCTAATTCCCGTCACAATCTGGGGTGAGTCAACGGCCGTACAAATGTACACAAGCGCAGCGCAGGGTGTCCCAACAGCCACGGTTAGAAGAATAACCACGTAGCCGAGCTGCGCTTTCCCTAAACTCTGAAATTTCTCCGTCATTTCCCAGCGAAAATCTGTCAATTTTGCATGACAAGTGCGGAATATATACAGTTTGGAGCATGCAAAATTTGAAGTTGGTTGGAAAATTCCTTGATTTCCAAATTTGCCGGCATTTGGGACACACTTTGACCTAATTCCCGTCACAATCTGGGGTGAGTCAACGGCCGTACAAATGTACACAAGCGCAGCGCAGGGTGTCCCAACAGCCACGGTTAGAAGAATAACCACGTAGCCGAGCTGCGCTTTCCCTAAACTCTGAAATTTCTCCGTCATTTCCCAGCGAAAATCTGTCAATTTTGCATGACAAGTGCGGAATATATACAGTTTGGAGCATGCAAAATTTGAAGTTGGTTGGAAAATTCCTTGATTTCCAAATTTGCCGGCATTTGGGACACACTTTGACCTAATTCCCGTCACAATCTGGGGTGAGTCAACGGCCGTACAAATGTACACAAGCGCAGCGCAGGGTGTCCCAACAGCCACGGTTAGAAGAATAACCACGTAGCCGAGCTGCGCTTTCCCTAAACTCTGAAATTTCTCCGTCATTTCCCAGCGAAAATCTGTCAATTTTGCATGACAAGTGCGGAATATATACAGTTTGGAGCATGCAAAATTTGAAGTTGGTTGGAAAATTCCTTGATTTCCAAATTTGCCGGCATTTGGGACACACTTTGACCTAATTCCCGTCACAATCTGGGGTGAGTCAACGGCCGTACAAATGTACACAAGCGCAGCGCAGGGTGTCCCAACAGCCACGGTTAGAAGAATAACCACGTAGCCGAGCTGCGCTTTCCCTAAACTCTGAAATTTCTCCGTCATTTCCCAGCGAAAATCTGTCAATTTTGCATGACAAGTGCGGAATATATACAGTTTGGAGCATGCAAAATTTGAAGTTGGTTGGAAAATTCCTTGATTTCCAAATTTGCCGGCATTTGGGACACACTTTGACCTAATTCCCGTCACAATCTGGGGTGAGTCAACGGCCGTACAAATGTACACAAGCGCAGCGCAGGGTGTCCCAACAGCCACGGTTAGAAGAATAACCACGTAGCCGAGCTGCGCTTTCCCTAAACTCTGAAATTTCTCCGTCATTTCCCAGCGAAAATCTGTCAATTTTGCATGACAAGTGCGGAATATATACAGTTTGGAGCATGCAAAATTTGAAGTTGGTTGGAAAATTCCTTGATTTCCAAATTTGCCGGCATTTGGGACACACTTTGACCTAATTCCCGTCACAATCTGGGGTGAGTCAACGGCCGTACAAATGTACACAAGCGCAGCGCAGGGTGTCCCAACAGCCACGGTTAGAAGAATAACCACGTAGCCGAGCTGCGCTTTCCCTAAACTCTGAAATTTCTCCGTCTTTTCCCAGCGAAAATCTGTCAATTTTGCATGACAAGTGCGGAATATATACAGTTTGGAGCATGCAAAATTTGAAGTTGGTTGGAAAATTCCTTGATTTCCAAATTTGCCGGCATTTGGGACACACTTTGACCTAATTCCCGTCACAATCTGGGGTGAGTCAACGGCCGTACAAATGTACACAAGCGCAGCGCAGGGTGTCCCAACAGCCACGGTTAGAAGAATAACCACGTAGCCGAGCTGCGCTTTCCCTAAACTCTGAAATTTCTCCGTCATTTCCCAGCGAAAATCTGTCAATTTTGCATGACAAGTGCGGAATATATACAGTTTGGAGCATGCAAAATTTGAAGTTGGTTGGAAAATTCCTTGATTTCCAAATTTGCCGGCATTTGGGTCACACTTTGACCTAATTCCCGTCACAATCTGGGGTGAGTCAACGGCCGTACAAATGTACACAAGCGCAGCGCAGGGTGTCCCAACAGCCACGGTTAGAAGAATAACCACGTAGCCGAGCTGCGCTTTCCCTAAACTCTGAAATTTCTCCGTCATTTCCTAGCGAAAATCTGTCAATTTTGCATGACAAGTGCGGAATATATACAGTTTGGAGCATGCAAAATTTGAAGTTGGTTGGAAAATTCCTTGATTTCCAAATTTGCCGGCATTTGGGACACACTTTGACCTAATTCCCGTCACAATCTGGGGTGAGTCAACGGCCGTACAAATGTACACAAGCGCAGCGCAGGGTGTCCCAACAGCCACGGTTAGAAGAATAACCACGTAGCCGAGCTGCGCTTTCCCTAAACTCTGAAATTTCTCCGTCATTTCCCAGCGAAAATCTGTCAATTTTGCATGACAAGTGCGGAATATATACAGTTTGGAGCATGCAAAACTTGAAGTTGGTTGGAAAATTCCTTGATTTCCAAATTTGCCGGCATTTGGGACACACTTTGACCTAATTCCCGTCACAATCTGGGGTGAGTCAACGGCCGTACAAATGTACACAAGCGCAGCGCAGGGTGTCCCAACAGCCACGGTTAGAAGAATAACCACGTAGCCGAGCTGCGCTTTCCCTAAACTCTGAAATTTCTCCGTCATTTCCCAGCGAAAATCTGTCAATTTTGCATGACAAGTGCGGAATATATACAGTTTGGAGCATGCAAAATTTGAAGTTGGTTGGAAAATTCCTTGATTTCCAAATTTGCCGGCATTTGGGACACACTTTGACCTAATTCCCGTCACAATCTGGGGTGAGTCAACGGCCGTACAAATGTACACAAGCGCAGCGCAGGGTGTCCCAACAGCCACGGTTAGAAGAATAACCACGTAGCCGAGCTGCGCTTTCCCTAAACTCTGAAATTTCTCCGTCATTTCCCAGCGAAAATCTGTCAATTTTGCATGACAAGTGCGGAATATATACAGTTTGGAGCATGCAAAATTTGAAGTTGGTTGGAAAATTCCTTGATTTCCAAATTTGCCGGCATTTGGGACACACTTTTACCTAATTCCCGTCACAATCTGGGGTGAGTCAACGGCCGTACAAATGTACACAAGCGCAGCGCAGGGTGTCCCAACAGCCACGGTTAGAAGAATAACCACGTAGCCGAGCTGCGCTTTCCCTAAACTCTGAAATTTCTCCGTCATTTCCCAGCGAAAATCTGTCAATTTTGCATGACAAGTGCGGAATATATACAGTTTGGAGCATGCAAAATTTGAAGTTGGTTGGAAAATTCCTTGATTTCCAAATTTGCCGGCATTTGGGACACACTTTGACCTAATTCCCGTCACAATCTGGGGTGAGTCAACGGCCGTACAAATGTACACAAGCGCAGCGCAGGGTGTCCCAACAGCCACGGTTAGAAGAATAACCACGTAGCCGAGCTGCGCTTTCCCTAAACTCAGAAATTTCTCCGTCATTTCCCAGCGAAAATCTGTCAATTTTGCATGACAAGTGCGGAATATATACAGTTTGGAGCATGCAAAATTTGAAGTTGGTTGGAAAATTCCTTGATTTCCAAATTTGCCGGCATTTGGGACACACTTTGACCTAATTCCCGTCACAATCTGGGGTGAGTCAACGGCCGTACAAATGTACACAAGCGCAGCGCAGGGTGTCCCAACAGCCACGGTTAGAAGAATAACCACGTAGCCGAGCTGCGCTTTCCCTAAACTCTGAAATTTCTCCGTCATTTCCCAGCGAAAATCTGTCAATTTTGCATGACAAGTGCGGAATATATACAGTTTGGAGCATGCAAAATTTGAAGTTGGTTGGAAAATTCCATGATTTCCAAATTTGCCGGCATTTGGGACACACTTTGACCTAATTCCCGTCACAATCTGGGGTGAGTCAACGGCCGTACAAATGTACACAAGCGCAGCGCAGGGTGTCCCAACAGCCACGGTTAGAAGAATAACCACGTAGCCGAGCTGCGCTTTCCCTAAACTCTGAAATTTCTCCGTCATTTCCCAGCGAAAATCTGTCAATTTTGCATGACAAGTGCGGAATATATACAGTTTGGAGCATGCAAAATTTGAAGTTGGTTGGAAAATTCCTTGATTTCCAAATTTGCCGGCATTTGGGACACACTTTGACCTAATTCCCGTCACAATCTGGGGTGAGTCAACGGCCGTACAAATGTACACAAGCGCAGCGCAGGGTGTCCCAACAGCCACGGTTAGAAGAATAACCACGTAGCCGAGCTGCGCTTTCCCTAAACTCTGAAATTTCTCCGTCATTTCCCAGCGAAAATCTGTCAATTTTGCATGACAAGTGCGGAATATATACAGTTTGGAGCATGCAAAATTTGAAGTTGGTTGGAAAATTCCTTGATTTCCAAATTTGCCGGCATTTGGGACACACTTTGACCTAATTCCCGTCACAATCTGGGGTGAGTCAACGGCCGTACAAATGTACACAAGCGCAGCGCAGGGTGTCCCAACAGCCACGGTTAGAAGAATAACCACGTAGCCGAGCTGCGCTTTCCCTAAACTCTGAAATTTCTCCGTCATTTCCCAGCGAAAATCTGTCAATTTTGCATGACAAGTGCGGAATATATACAGTTTGGAGCATGCAAAATTTGAAGTTGGTTGGAAAATTCCTTGATTTCCAAATTTGCTGGCATTTGGGACACACTTTGACCTAATTCCCGTCACAATCTGGGGTGAGTCAACGGCCGTACAAATGTACACAAGCGCAGCGCAGGGTGTCCCAACAGCCACGGTTAGAAGAATAACCACGTAGCCGAGCTGCGCTTTCCCTAAACTCTGAAATTTCTCCGTCATTTCCCAGCGAAAATCTGTCAATTTTGCATGACAAGTGCGGAATATATACAGTTTGGAGCATGCAAAATTTGAAGTTGGTTGGAAAATTCCTTGATTTCCAAATTTGCCGGCATTTGGGACACACTTTGACCTAATTCCCGTCACAATCTGGGGTGAGTCAACGGCCGTACAAATGTACACAAGCGCAGCGCAGGGTGTCCCAACAGCCACGGTTAGAAGAATAACCACGTAGCCGAGCTGCGCTTTCCCTAAACTCTGAAATTTCTCCGTCATTTCCCAGCGAAAATCTGTCAATTTTGCATGACAAGTGCGGAATATATACAGTTTGGAGCATGCAAAATTTGAAGTTGGTTGGAAAATTCCTTGATTTCCAAATTTTCCGGCATTTGGGACACACTTTGACCTAATTCCCGTCACAATCTGGGGTGAGTCAACGGCCGTACAAATGTACACAAGCGCAGCGCAGGGTGTCCCAACAGCCACGGTTAGAAGAATAACCACGTAGCCGAGCTGCGCTTTCCCTAAACTCTGAAATTTCTCCGTCATTTCCTAGCGAAAATCTGTCAATTTTGCATGACAAGTGCGGAATATATACAGTTTGGAGCATGCAAAATTTGAAGTTGGTTGGAAAATTCCTTGATTTCCAAATTTGCCGGCATTTGGGACACACTTTGACCTAATTCCCGTCACAATCTGGGGTGAGTCAACGGCCGTACAAATGTACACAAGCGCAGCGCAGGGTGTCCCAACAGCCACGGTTAGAAGAATAACCACGTAGCCGAGCTGCGCTTTCCCTAAACTCTGAAATTTCTCCGTCATTTCCCAGCGAAAATCTGTCAATTTTGCATGACAAGTGCGGAATATATACAGTTTGGAGCATGCAAAACTTGAAGTTGGTTGGAAAATTCCTTGATTTCCAAATTTGCCGGCATTTGGGACACACTTTGACCTAATTCCCGTCACAATCTGGGGTGAGTCAACGGCCGTACAAATGTACACAAGCGCAGCGCAGGGTGTCCCAACAGCCACGGTTAGAAGAATAACCACGTAGCCGAGCTGCGCTTTCCCTAAACTCTGAAATTTCTCCGTCATTTCCCAGCGAAAATCTGTCAATTTTGCATGACAAGTGCGGAATATATACAGTTTGGAGCATGCAAAATTTGAAGTTGGTTGGAAAATTCCTTGATTTCCAAATTTGCCGGCATTTGGGACACACTTTGACCTAATTCCCGTCACAATCTGGGGTGAGTCAACGGCCGTACAAATGTACACAAGCGCAGCGCAGGGTGTCCCAACAGCCACGGTTAGAAGAATAACCACGTAGCCGAGCTGCGCTTTCCCTAAACTCTGAAATTTCTCCGTCATTTCCCAGCGAAAATCTGTCAATTTTGCATGACAAGTGCGGAATATATACAGTTTGGAGCATGCAAAATTTGAAGTTGGTTGGAAAATTCCTTGATTTCCAAATTTGCCGGCATTTGGGACACACTTTGACCTAATTCCCGTCACAATCTGGGGTGAGTCAACGGCCGTACAAATGTACACAAGCGCAGCGCAGGGTGTCCCAACAGCCACGGTTAGAAGAATAACCACGTAGCCGAGCTGCGCTTTCCCTAAACTCTGAAATTTCTCCGTCATTTCCCAGCGAAAATCTGTCAATTTTGCATGACAAGTGCGGAATATATACAGTTTGGAGCATGCAAAATTTGAAGTTGGTTGGAAAATTCCTTGATTTCCAAATTTGCCGGCATTTGGGACACACTTTGACCTAATTCCCGTCACAATCTGGGGTGAGTCAACGGCCGTACAAATGTACACAAGCGCAGCGCAGGGTGTCCCAACAGCCACGGTTAGAAGAATAACCACGTAGCCGAGCTGCGCTTTCCCTAAACTCTGAAATTTCTCCGTCATTTCCCAGCGAAAATCTGTCAATTTTGCATGACAAGTGCGGAATATATACAGTTTGGAGCATGCAAAATTTGAAGTTGGTTGGAAAATTCCTTGATTTCCAAATTTGCCGGCATTTGGGACACACTTTGACCTAATTCCCGTCACAATCTGGGGTGAGTCAACGGCCGTACAAATGTACACAAGCGCAGCGCAGGGTGTCCCAACAGCCACGGTTAGAAGAATAACCACGTAGCCGAGCTGCGCTTTCCCTAAACTCTGAAATTTCTCCGTCATTTCCCAGCGAAAATCTGTCAATTTTGCATGACAAGTGCGGAATATATACAGTTTGGAGCATGCAAAATTTGAAGTTGGTTGGAAAATTCCTTGATTTCCAAATTTGCCGGCATTTGGGACACACTTTGACCTAATTCCCGTCACAATCTGGGGTGAGTCAACGGCCGTACAAATGTACACAAGCGCAGCGCAGGGTGTCCCAACAGCCACGGTTAGAAGAATAACCACGTAGCCGAGCTGCGCTTTCCCTAAACTCTGAAATTTCTCCGTCATTTCCCAGCGAAAATCTGTCAATTTTGCATGACAAGTGCGGAATATATACAGTTTGGAGCATGCAAAATTTGAAGTTGGTTGGAAAATTCCTTGATTTCCAAATTTGCCGGCATTTGGGACACACTTTGACCTAATTCCCGTCACAATCTGGGGTGAGTCAACGGCCGTACAAATGTACACAAGCGCAGCGCAGGGTGTCCCAACAGCCACGGTTAGAAGAATAACCACGTAGCCGAGCTGCGCTTTCCCTAAACTCTGAAATTTCTCCGTCATTTCCCAGCGAAAATCTGTCAATTTTGCATGACAAGTGCGGAATATATACAGTTTGGAGCATGCAAAATTTGAAGTTGGTTGGAAAATTCCTTGATTTCCAAATTTGCCGGCATTTGGGACACACTTTGACCTAATTCCCGTCACAATCTGGGGTGAGTCAACGGCCGTACAAATGTACACAAGCGCAGCGCAGGGTGTCCCAACAGCCACGGTTAGAAGAATAACCACGTAGCCGAGCTGCGCTTTCCCTAAACTCTGAAATTTCTCCGTCATTTCCCAGCGAAAATCTGTCAATTTTGCATGACAAGTGCGGAATATATACAGTTTGGAGCATGCAAAATTTGAAGTTGGTTGGAAAATTCCTTGATTTCCAAATTTGCCGGCATTTGGGACACACTTTGACCTAATTCCCGTCACAATCTGGGGTGAGTCAACGGCCGTACAAATGTACACAAGCGCAGCGCAGGGTGTCCCAACAGCCACGGTTAGAAGAATAACCACGTAGCCGAGCTGCGCTTTCCCTAAACTCTGAAATTTCTCCGTCATTTCCCAGCGAAAATCTGTCAATTTTGCATGACAAGTGCGGAATATATACAGTTTGGAGCATGCAAAATTTGAAGTTGGTTGGAAAATTCCTTGATTTCCAAATTTGCCGGCATTTGGGACACACTTTGACCTAATTCCCGTCACAATCTGGGGTGAGTCAACGGCCGTACAAATGTACACAAGCGCAGCGCAGGGTGTCCCAACAGCCACGGTTAGAAGAATAACCACGTAGCCGAGCTGCGCTTTCCCTAAACTCTGAAATTTCTCCGTCATTTCCCAGCGAAAATCTGTCAATTTTGCATGACAAGTGCGGAATATATACAGTTTGGAGCATGCAAAATTTGAAGTTGGTTGGAAAATTCCTTGATTTCCAAATTTGCCGGCATTTGGGACACACTTTGACCTAATTCCCGTCACAATCTGGGGTGAGTCAACGGCCGTACAAATGTACACAAGCGCAGCGCAGGGTGTCCCAACAGCCACGGTTAGAAGAATAACCACGTAGCCGAGCTGCGCTTTCCCTAAACTCTGAAATTTCTCCGTCATTTCCCAGCGAAAATCTGTCAATTTTGCATGACAAGTGCGGAATATATACAGTTTGGAGCATGCAAAATTTGAAGTTGGTTGGAAAATTCCTTGATTTCCAAATTTGCCGGCATTTGGGACACACTTTGACCTAATTCCCGTCACAATCTGGGGTGAGTCAACGGCCGTACAAATGTACACAAGCGCAGCGCAGGGTGTCACAACAGCCACGGTTAGAAGAATAACCACGTAGCCGAGCTGCGCTTTCCCTAAACTCTGAAATTTCTCCGTCATTTCCCAGCGAAAATCTGTCAATTTTGCATGACAAGTGCGGAATATATACAGTTTGGAGCATGCAAAATTTGAAGTTGGTTGGAAAATTCCTTGATTTCCAAATTTGCCGGCATTTGGGACACACTTTGACCTAATTCCCGTCACAATCTGGGGTGAGTCAACGGCCGTACAAATGTACACAAGCGCAGCGCAGGGTGTCACAACAGCCACGGTTAGAAGAATAACCACGTAGCCGAGCTGCGCTTTCCCTAAACTCTGAAATTTCTCCGTCATTTCCCAGCGAAAATCTGTCAATTTTGCATGACAAGTGCGGAATATATAGAGTTTGGAGCATGCAAAATTTGAAGTTGGTTGGAAAATTCCTTGATTTCCAAATTTGCCGGCATTTGGGACACACTTTGACCTAATTCCCGTCACAATCTGGGGTGAGTCAACGGCCGTACAAATGTACACAAGCGCAGCGCAGGGTGTCCCAACAGCCACGGTTAGAAGAATAACCACGTAGCCGAGCTGCGCTTTCCCTAAACTCTGAAATTTCTCCGTCATTTCCCAGCGAAAATCTGTCAATTTTGCATGACAAGTGCGGAATATATACAGTTTGGAGCATGCAACATTTGAAGTTGGTTGGAAAATTCCTTGATTTCCAAATTTGCCGGCATTTGGGACACACTTTGACCTAATTCCCGTCACAATCTGGGGTGAGTCAACGGCCGTACAAATGTACACAAGCGCAGCGCAGGGTGTCCCAACAGCCACGGTTAGAAGAATAACCACGTAGCCGAGCTGCGCTTTCCCTAAACTCTGAAATTTCTCCGTCATTTCCCAGCGAAAATCTGTCAATTTTGCATGACAAGTGCGGAATATATACAGTTTGGAGCATGCAACATTTGAAGTTGGTTGGAAAATTCCTTGATTTCCAAATTTGCCGGCATTTGGGACACACTTTGACCTAATTCCCGTCACAATCTGGGGTGAGTCAACGGCCGTACAAATGTACACAAGCGCAGCGCAGGGTGTCCCAACAGCCACGGTTAGAAGAATAACCACGTAGCCGAGCTGCGCTTTCCCTAAACTCTGAAATTTCTCCGTCATTTCCCAGCGAAAATCTGTCAATTTTGCATGACAAGTGCGGAATATATACAGTTTGGAGCATGCAAAATTTGAAGTTGGTTGGAAAATTCCTTGATTTCCAAATTTGCCGGCATTTGGGACACACTTTGACCTAATTCCCGTCACAATCTGGGGTGAGTCAACGGCCGTACAAATGTACACAAGCGCAGCGCAGGGTGTCCCAACAGCCACGGTTAGAAGAATAACCACGTAGCCGAGCTGCGCTTTCCCTAAACTCTGAAATTTCTCCGTCATTTCCCAGCGAAAATCTGTCAATTTTGCATGACAAGTGCGGAATATATACAGTTTGGAGCATGCAAAATTTGAAGTTGGTTGGAAAATTCCTTGATTTCCAAATTTGCCGGCATTTGGGACACACTTTGACCTAATTCCCGTCACAATCTGGGGTGAGTCAACGGCCGTACAAATGTACACAAGCGCAGCGCAGGGTGTCCCAACAGCCACAGTTAGAAGAATAACCACGTAGCCGAGCTGCGCTTTCCCTAAACTCTGAAATTTCTCCGTCATTTCCCAGCGAAAATCTGTCAATTTTGCATGACAAGTGCGGAATATATACAGTTTGGAGCATGCAAAATTTGAAGTTGGTTGGAAAATTCCTTGATTTCCAAATTTGCCGGCATTTGGGACACACTTTGACCTAATTCCCGTCACAATCTGGGGTGAGTCAACGGCCGTACAAATGTACACAAGCGCAGCGCAGGGTGTCCCAACAGCCACGGTTAGAAGAATAACCACGTAGCCGAGCTGCGCTTTCCCTAAACTCTGAAATTTCTCCGTCATTTCCCAGCGAAAATCTGTCAATTTTGCATGACAAGTGCGGAATATATACAGTTTGGAGCATGCAAAATTTGAAGTTGGTTGGAAAATTCCTTGATTTCCAAATTTGCCGGCATTTGGGACACACTTTGACCTAATTCCCGTCACAATCTGGGGTGAGTCAACGGCCGTACAAATGTACACAAGCGCAGCGCAGGGTGTCCAAACAGCCACCGTTAGAAGAATAACCACGTAGCCGAGCTGCGCTTTCCCTAAACTCTGAAATTTCTCCGTCATTTCCCAGCGAAAATCTGTCAATTTGGCATGACAAGTGCGGAATATATACAGTTTGGAGCATGCAAAATTTGAAGTTGGTTGGAAAATTCCTTGATTTCCAAATTTGCCGGCATTTGGGACACACTTTGACCTAATTCCCGTCACAATCTGGGGTGAGTCAACGGCCGTACAAATGTACACAAGCGCAGCGCAGGGTGTCCCAACAGCCACGGTTAGAAGAATAACCACGTAGCCGAGCTGCGCTTTCCCTAAACTCTGAAATTTCTCCGTCATTTCCCAGCGAAAATCTGTCAATTTTGCATGACAAGTGCGGAATATATACAGTTTGGAGCATGCAAAATTTGAAGTTGGTTGGAAAATTCCTTGATTGCCAAATTTGCCGGCATTTGGGACACACTTTGACCTAATTCCCGTCACAATCTGGGGTGAGTCAACGGCCGTACAAATGTACACAAGCGCAGCGCAGGGTGTCCCAACAGCCACGGTTAGAAGAATAACCACGTAGCCGAGCTGCGCTTTCCCTAAACTCTGAAATTTCTCCGTCATTTCCCAGCGAAAATCTGTCAATTTTGCATGACAAGTGCGGAATATATACAGTTTGGAGCATGCAAAATTTGAAGTTGGTTGGAAAATTCCTTGATTTCCAAATTTGCCGGCATTTGGGACACACTTTGACCTAATTCCCGTCACAATCTGGGGTGAGTCAACGGCCGTACAAATGTACACAAGCGCAGCGCAGGGTGTCCCAACAGCCACGGTTAGAAGAATAACCACGTAGCCGAGCTGCGCTTTCCCTAAACTCTGAAATTTTCCGTCATTTCCCAGCGAAAATCTGTCAATTTTGCATGACAAGTGCGGAATATATACAGTTTGGAGCATGCAAAATTTGAAGTTGGTTGGAAAATTCCTTGATTTCCAAATTTGCCGGCATTTGGGACACACTTTGACCTAATTCCCGTCAGTTTGGAGCATGCAAAATTTGAAGTTGGTTGGAAAATTCCTTGATTTCCAAATTTGCCGGCATTTGGGACACACTTTGACCTAATTCCCGTCACAATCTGGGGTGAGTCAACGGCCGTACAAATGTACACAAGCGCAGCGCAGGGTGTCCCAACAGCCACGGTTAGAAGAATAACCACGTAGCCGAGCTGCGCTTTCCCTAAACTCTGAAATTTCTCCGTCATTTCCCAGCGAAAATCTGTCAATTTTGCATGACAAGTGCGGAATATATACAGTTTGGAGCATGCAAAATTTGAAGTTGGTTGGAAAATTCCTTGATTTCCAAATTTTCCGGCATTTGGGACACACTTTGACCTAATTCCCGTCACAATCTGGGGTGAGTCAACGGCCGTACAAATGTACACAAGCGCAGCGCAGGGTGTCCCAACAGCCACGGTTAAAAGAATAACCACTTAGCCGAGCTGCGCTTTCCCTAAACTCTGAAATTTCTCCGTCATTTCCCAGCGAAAATCTGTCAATTTTGCATGACAAGTGCGGAATATATACAGTTTGGAGCATGCAACATTTGAAGTTGGTTGGAAAATTCCTTGATTTCCAAATTTGCCGGCATTTGGGACACACTTTGACCTAATTCCCGTCACAATCTGGGGTGAGTCAACGGCCGTACAAATGTACACAAGCGCAGCGCAGGGTGTCCCAACAGCCACGGTTAGAAGAATAACCACGTAGCCGAGCTGCGCTTTCCCTAAACTCTGAAATTTCTCCGTCATTTCCCAGCGAAAATCTGTCAATTTTGCATGACAAGTGCGGAATATATACAGTTTGGAGCATGCAACATTTGAAGTTGGTTGGAAAATTCCTTGATTTCCAAATTTGCCGGCATTTGGGACACACTTTGACCTAATTCCCGTCACAATCTGGGGTGAGTCAACGGCCGTACAAATGTACACAAGCGCAGCGCAGGGTGTCCCAACAGCCACGGTTAGAAGAATAACCACGTAGCCGAGCTGCGCTTTCCCTAAACTCTGAAATTTCTCCGTCATTTCCCAGCGAAAATCTGTCAATTTTGCATGACAAGTGCGGAATATATACAGTTTGGAGCATGCAAAATTTGAAGTTGGTTGGAAAATTCCTTGATTTCCAAATTTGCCGGCATTTGGGACACACTTTGACCTAATTCCCGTCACAATCTGGGGTGAGTCAACGGCCGTACAAATGTACACAAGCGCAGCGCAGGGTGTCCCAACAGCCACGGTTAGAAGAATAACCACGTAGCCGAGCTGCGCTTTCCCTAAACTCTGAAATTTCTCCGTCATTTCCCAGCGAAAATCTGTCAATTTTGCATGACAAGTGCGGAATATATACAGTTTGGAGCATGCAAAATTTGAAGTTGGTTGGAAAATTCCTTGATTTCCAAATTTGCCGGCATTTGGGACACACTTTGACCTAATTCCCGTCACAATCTGGGGTGAGTCAACGGCCGTACAAATGTACACAAGCGCAGCGCAGGGTGTCCCAACAGCCACAGTTAGAAGAATAACCACGTAGCCGAGCTGCGCTTTCCCTAAACTCTGAAATTTCTCCGTCATTTCCCAGCGAAAATCTGTCAATTTTGCATGACAAGTGCGGAATATATACAGTTTGGAGCATGCAAAATTTGAAGTTGGTTGGAAAATTCCTTGATTTCCAAATTTGCCGGCATTTGGGACACACTTTGACCTAATTCCCGTCACAATCTGGGGTGAGTCAACGGCCGTACAAATGTACACAAGCGCAGCGCAGGGTGTCCCAACAGCCACGGTTAGAAGAATAACCACGTAGCCGAGCTGCGCTTTCCCTAAACTCTGAAATTTCTCCGTCATTTCCCAGCGAAAATCTGTCAATTTTGCATGACAAGTGCGGAATATATACAGTTTGGAGCATGCAAAATTTGAAGTTGGTTGGAAAATTCCTTGATTTCCAAATTTGCCGGCATTTGGGACACACTTTGACCTAATTCCCGTCACAATCTGGGGTGAGTCAACGGCCGTACAAATGTACACAAGCGCAGCGCAGGGTGTCCAAACAGCCACCGTTAGAAGAATAACCACGTAGCCGAGCTGCGCTTTCCCTAAACTCTGAAATTTCTCCGTCATTTCCCAGCGAAAATCTGTCAATTTGGCATGACAAGTGCGGAATATATACAGTTTGGAGCATGCAAAATTTGAAGTTGGTTGGAAAATTCCTTGATTTCCAAATTTGCCGGCATTTGGGACACACTTTGACCTAATTCCCGTCACAATCTGGGGTGAGTCAACGGCCGTACAAATGTACACAAGCGCAGCGCAGGGTGTCCCAACAGCCACGGTTAGAAGAATAACCACGTAGCCGAGCTGCGCTTTCCCTAAACTCTGAAATTTCTCCGTCATTTCCCAGCGAAAATCTGTCAATTTTGCATGACAAGTGCGGAATATATACAGTTTGGAGCATGCAAAATTTGAAGTTGGTTGGAAAATTCCTTGATTGCCAAATTTGCCGGCATTTGGGACACACTTTGACCTAATTCCCGTCACAATCTGGGGTGAGTCAACGGCCGTACAAATGTACACAAGCGCAGCGCAGGGTGTCCCAACAGCCACGGTTAGAAGAATAACCACGTAGCCGAGCTGCGCTTTCCCTAAACTCTGAAATTTCTCCGTCATTTCCCAGCGAAAATCTGTCAATTTTGCATGACAAGTGCGGAATATATACAGTTTGGAGCATGCAAAATTTGAAGTTGGTTGGAAAATTCCTTGATTTCCAAATTTGCCGGCATTTGGGACACACTTTGACCTAATTCCCGTCACAATCTGGGGTGAGTCAACGGCCGTACAAATGTACACAAGCGCAGCGCAGGGTGTCCCAACAGCCACGGTTAGAAGAATAACCACGTAGCCGAGCTGCGCTTTCCCTAAACTCTGAAATTTTCCGTCATTTCCCAGCGAAAATCTGTCAATTTTGCATGACAAGTGCGGAATATATACAGTTTGGAGCATGCAAAATTTGAAGTTGGTTGGAAAATTCCTTGATTTCCAAATTTGCCGGCATTTGGGACACACTTTGACCTAATTCCCGTCAGTTTGGAGCATGCAAAATTTGAAGTTGGTTGGAAAATTCCTTGATTTCCAAATTTGCCGGCATTTGGGACACACTTTGACCTAATTCCCGTCACAATCTGGGGTGAGTCAACGGCCGTACAAATGTACACAAGCGCAGCGCAGGGTGTCCCAACAGCCACGGTTAGAAGAATAACCACGTAGCCGAGCTGCGCTTTCCCTAAACTCTGAAATTTCTCCGTCATTTCCCAGCGAAAATCTGTCAATTTTGCATGACAAGTGCGGAATATATACAGTTTGGAGCATGCAAAATTTGAAGTTGGTTGGAAAATTCCTTGATTTCCAAATTTTCCGGCATTTGGGACACACTTTGACCTAATTCCCGTCACAATCTGGGGTGAGTCAACGGCCGTACAAATGTACACAAGCGCAGCGCAGGGTGTCCCAACAGCCACGGTTAAAAGAATAACCACTTAGCCGAGCTGCGCTTTCCCTAAACTCTGAAATTTCTCCGTCATTTCCCAGCGAAAATCTGTCAATTTTGCATGACAAGTGCGGAATATATACAGTTTGGAGCATGCAAAATTTGAAGTTGGTTGGAAAATTCCTTGATTTCCAAATTTGCCGGCATTTGGGACACACTTTGACCTAATTCCCGTCACAATCTTGGGTGAGTCAACGGCCGTACAAATGTACACAAGCGCAGCGCAGGGTGTCCCAACAGCCACGGTTAGAAGAATAACCACGTAGCCGAGCTGCGCTTTCCCTAAACTCTGAAATTTCTCCGTCATTTCCCAGCAAAAATCTGTCAATTTTGCATGACAAGTGCGGAATATATACAGTTTGGAGCATGCAAAATTTGAAGTTGGTTGGAAAATTCCTTGATTTCCAAATTTGCCGGTATTTGGGACACACTTTGACCTAATTCCCGTCACAATCTGGGGTGAGTCAACGGCCGTACAAATGTACACAAGCGCAGCGCAGGGTGTCCCAACAGCCACGGTTAGAAGAATAACCACATAGCCGAGCTGCGCTTTCCCTAAACTCTGAAATTTCTCCGTCATTTCCCAGCGAAAATCTGTCAATTTTGCATGACAAGTGCGGAATATATACAGTTTGGAGCATGCAAAATTTGAAGTTGGTTGGAAAATTCCTTGATTTCCAAATTTGCCGGCATTTGGGACACACTTTGACCTAATTCCCGTCACAATCTGGGGTGAGTCAACGGCCGTACAAATGTACACAAGCGCAGCGCAGGGTGTCCCAACAGCCACGGTTAGAAGAATAACCACGTAGCCGAGCTGCGCTTTCCCTAAACTCTGAAATTTCTCCGTCATTTCCCAGCGAAAATCTGTCAATTTTGCATGACAAGTGCGGAATATATACAGTTTGGAGCATGCAAAATTTGAAGTTGGTTGGAAAATTCCTTGATTTCCAAATTTGCCGGCATTTGGGACACACTTTGACCTAATTCCCGTCACAATCTGGGGTGAGTCAACGGCCGTACAAATGTACACAAGCGCAGCGCAGGGTGTCCCAACAGCCACGGTTAGAAGAATAACCACGTAGCCGAGCTGCGCTTTCCCTAAACTCTGAAATTTCTCCGTCATTTCCCAGCGAAAATCTGTCAATTTTGCATGACAAGTGCGGAATATATACAGTTTGGAGCATGCAAAATTTGAAGTTGGTTGGAAAATTCCTTGATTTCCAAATTTGCCGGCATTTGGGACACACTTTGACCTAATTCCCGTCACAATCTGGGTGAGTCAACGGCCGTACAAATGTACACAAGCGCAGCGCAGGGTGTCCCAACAGCCACGGTTAGAAGAATAACCACGTAGCCGAGCTGCGCTTTCTCTAAACTCTGAAATTTCTCCGTCATTTCCCAGCGAAAATCTGTCAATTTTGCATGACAAGTGCGGAATAAATACAGTTTGGAGCATGCAAAATTTGAAGTTGGTTGGAAAATTCCTTGATTTCCAAATTTGCCGGCATTTGGGACACACTTTGACCTAATTCCCGTCACAATCTGGGGTGAGTCAACGGCCGTACAAATGTACACAAGCGCAGCGCAGGGTGTCCCAACAGCCACGGTTAGAAGAATAACCACGTAGCCGAGCTGCGCTTTCCCTAAACTCTGAAATTTCTCCGTCATTTCCCAGCGAAAATCTGTCAATTTTGCATGACAAGTGCGGAATATATACAGTTTGGAGCATGCAAAATTTGAAGTTGGTTGGAAAATTCCTTGATTTCCAAATTTGCCGGCATTTGGGACACACTTTGACCTAATTCCCGTCACAATCTGGGGTGAGTCAACGGCCGTACAAATGTACACAAGCGCAGCGCAGGGTGTCCCAACAGCCACGGTTAGAAGAATAACCACGTAGCCGAGCTGCGCTTTCCCTAAACTCTGAAATTTCTCCGTCATTTCCCAGCGAAAATCTGTCAATTTTGCATGACAAGTGCGGAATATATACAGTTTGGAGCATGCAAAATTTGAAGTTGGTTGGAAAATTCCTTGATTTCCAAATTTGCCGGCATTTGGGACACACTTTGACCTAATTCCCGTCACAATCTGGGGTGAGTCAACGGCCGTACAAATGTACACAAGCGCAGCGCAGGGTGTCCCAACAGCCACGGTTAGAAGAATAACCACGTAGCCGAGCTGCGCTTTCCCTAAACTCTGAAATTTCTCCGTCATTTCCCAGCGAAAATCTGTCAATTTTGCATGACAAGTGCGGAATATATACAGTTTGGAGCATGCAAAATTTGAAGTTGGTTGGAAAATTCCTTGATTTCCAAATTTGCCGGCATTTGGGACACACTTTGACCTAATTCCCGTCACAATCTGGGGTGAGTCAACGGCCGTACAAATGTACACAAGCGCAGCGCAGGGTGTCCCAACAGCCACGGTTAGAAGAATAACCACGTAGCCGAGCTGCGCTTTCCCTAAACTCTGAAATTTCTCCGTCATTTCCCAGCGAAAATCTGTCAATTTTGCATGACAAGTGCGGAATATATACAGTTTGGAGCATGCAAAATTTGAAGTTGGTTGGAAAATTCCTTGATTTCCAAATTTGCCGGCATTTGGGACACACTTTGACCTAATTCCCGTCACAATCTGGGGTGAGTCAACGGCCGTACAAATGTACACAAGCGCAGCGCAGGGTGTCCCAACAGCCACGGTTAGAAGAATAACCACGTAGCCGAGCTGCGCTTTCCCTAAACTCTGAAATTTCTCCGTCATTTCCCAGCGAAAATCTGTCAATTTTGCATGACAAGTGCGGAATATATACAGTTTGGAGCATGCAAAATTTGAAGTTGGTTGGAAAATTCCTTGATTTCCAAATTTGCCGGCATTTGGGACACACTTTGACCTAATTCCCGTCACAATCTGGGGTGAGTCAACGGCCGTACAAATGTACACAAGCGCAGCGCAGGGTGTCCCAACAGCCACGGTTAGAAGAATAACCACGTAGCCGAGCTGCGCTTTCCCTAAACTCTGAAATTTCTCCGTCATTTCCCAGCGAAAATCTGTCAATTTTGCATGACAAGTGCGGAATATATACAGTTTGGAGCATGCAAAATTTGAAGTTGGTTGGAAAATTCCTTGATTTCCAAATTTGCCGGCATTTGGGACACACTTTGACCTAATTCCCGTCACAATCTGGGGTGAGTCAACGGCCGTACAAATGTACACAAGCGCAGCGCAGGGTGTCCCAACAGCCACGGTTAGAAGAATAACCACGTAGCCGAGCTGCGCTTTCCCTAAACTCTGAAATTTCTCCGTCATTTCCCAGCGAAAATCGGTCAATTTTGCATGACAAGTGCGGAATATATACAGTTTGGAGCATGCAAAATTTGAAGTTGGTTGGAAAATTCCTTGATTTCCAAATTTGCCGGCATTTGGGACACACTTTGACCTAATTCCCGTCACAATCTGGGGTGAGTCAACGGCCGTACAAATGTACACAAGCGCAGCGCAGGGTGTCCCAACAGCCACGGTTAGAAGAATAACCACGTAGCCGAGCTGCGCTTTCCCTAAACTCTGAAATTTCTCCGTCATTTCCCAGCGAAAATCTGTCAATTTTGCATGACAAGTGCGGAATATATACAGTTTGGAGCATGCAAAATTTGAAGTTGGTTGGAAAATTCCTTGATTTCCAAATTTGCCGGCATTTGGGACACACTTTGACCTAATTCCCGTCACAATCTGGGGTGAGTCAACGGCCGTACAAATGTACACAAGCGCAGCGCAGGGTGTCCCAACAGCCACGGTTAGAAGAATAACCACGTAGCCGAGCTGCGCTTTCCCTAAACTCTGAAATTTCTCCGTCATTTCCCAGCGAAAATCTGTCAATTTTGCATGACAAGTGCGGAATATATACAGTTTGGAGCATGCAAAATTTGAAGTTGGTTGGAAAATTCCTTGATTTCCAAATTTGCCGGCATTTGGGACACACTTTGACCTAATTCCCGTCACAATCTGGGGTGAGTCAACGGCCGTACAAATGTACACAAGCGCAGCGCAGGGTGTCCCAACAGCCACGGTTAGAAGAATAACCACGTAGCCGAGCTGCGCTTTCCCTAAACTCTGAAATTTCTCCGTCATTTCCCAGCGAAAATCTGTCAATTTTGCATGACAAGTGCGGAATATATACAGTTTGGAGCATGCAAAATTTGAAGTTGGTTGGAAAATTCCTTGATTTCCAAATTTGCCGGCATTTGGGACACACTTTGACCTAATTCCCGTCACAATCTGGGGTGAGTCAACGGCCGTACAAATGTACACAAGCGCAGCGCAGGGTGTCCCAACAGCCACGGTTAGAAGAATAACCACGTAGCCGAGCTGCGCTTTCCCTAAACTCTGAAATTTCTCCGTCATTTCCCAGCGAAAATCTGTCAATTTTGCATGACAAGTGCGGAATATATACAGTTTGGAGCATGCAAAATTTGAAGTTGGTTGGAAAATTCCTTGATTTCCAAATTTGCCGGCATTTGGGACACACTTTGACCTAATTCCCGTCACAATCTGGGGTGAGTCAACGGCCGTACAAATGTACACAAGCGCAGCGCAGGGTGTCCCAACAGCCACGGTTAGAAGAATAACCACGTAGCCGAGCTGCGCTTTCCCTAAACTCTGAAATTTCTCCGTCATTTCCCAGCGAAAATCTGTCAATTTTGCATGACAAGTGCGGAATATATACAGTTTGGAGCATGCAAAATTTGAAGTTGGTTGGAAAATTCCTTGATTTCCAAATTTGCCGGCATTTGGGACACACTTTGACCTAATTCCCGTCACAATCTGGGGTGAGTCAACGGCCGTACAAATGTACACAAGCGCAGCGCAGGGTGTCCCAACAGCCACGGTTAGAAGAATAACCACGTAGCCGAGCTGCGCTTTCCCTAAACTCTGAAATTTCTCCGTCATTTCCCAGCGAAAATCTGTCAATTTTGCATGACAAGTGCGGAATATATACAGTTTGGAGCATGCAAAATTTGAAGTTGGTTGGAAAATTCCTTGATTTCCAAATTTGCCGGCATTTGGGACACACTTTGACCTAATTCCCGTCACAATCTGGGGTGAGTCAACGGCCGTACAAATGTACACAAGCGCAGCGCAGGGTGTCCCAACAGCCACGGTTAGAAGAATAACCACGTAGCCGAGCTGCGCTTTCCCTAAACTCTGAAATTTCTCCGTCATTTCCCAGCGAAAATCTGTCAATTTTGCATGACAAGTGCGGAATATATACAGTTTGGAGCATGCAAAATTTGAAGTTGGTTGGAAAATTCCTTGATTTCCAAATTTGCCGGCATTTGGGACACACTTTGACCTAATTCCCGTCACAATCTGGGGTGAGTCAACGGCCGTACAAATGTACACAAGCGCAGCGCAGGGTGTCCCAACAGCCACGGTTAGAAGAATAACCACGTAGCCGAGCTGCGCTTTCCCTAAACTCTGAAATTTCTCCGTCATTTCCCAGCGAAAATCTGTCAATTTTGCATGACAAGTGCGGAATATATACAGTTTGGAGCATGCAAAATTTGAAGTTGGTTGGAAAATTCCTTGATTTCCAAATTTGCCGGCATTTGGGACACACTTTGACCTAATTCCCGTCACAATCTGGGGTGAGTCAACGGCCGTACAAATGTACACAAGCGCAGCGCAGGGTGTCCCAACAGCCACGGTTAGAAGAATAACCACGTAGCCGAGCTGCGCTTTCCCTAAACTCTGAAATTTCTCCGTCATTTCCCAGCGAAAATCTGTCAATTTTGCATGACAAGTGCGGAATATATACAGTTTGGAGCATGCAAAATTTGAAGTTGGTTGGAAAATTCCTTGATTTCCAAATTTGCCGGCATTTGGGACACACTTTGACCTAATTCCCGTCACAATCTGGGGTGAGTCAACGGCCGTACAAATGTACACAAGCGCAGCGCAGGGTGTCCCAACAGCCACGGTTAGAAGAATAACCACGTAGCCGAGCTGCGCTTTCCCTAAACTCTGAAATTTCTCCGTCATTTCCCAGCGAAAATCTGTCAATTTTGCATGACAAGTGCGGAATATATACAGTTTGGAGCATGCAAAATTTGAAGTTGGTTGGAAAATTCCTTGATTTCCAAATTTGCCGGCATTTGGGACACACTTTGACCTAATTCCCGTCACAATCTGGGGTGAGTCAACGGCCGTACAAATGTACACAAGCGCAGCGCAGGGTGTCCCAACAGCCACGGTTAGAAGAATAACCACGTAGCCGAGCTGCGCTTTCCCTAAACTCTGAAATTTCTCCGTCATTTCCCAGCGAAAATCTGTCAATTTTGCATGACAAGTGCGGAATATATACAGTTTGGAGCATGCAAAATTTGAAGTTGGTTGGAAAATTCCTTGATTTCCAAATTTGCCGGCATTTGGGACACACTTTGACCTAATTCCCGTCACAATCTGGGGTGAGTCAACGGCCGTACAAATGTACACAAGCGCAGCGCAGGGTGTCCCAACAGCCACGGTTAGAAGAATAACCACGTAGCCGAGCTGCGCTTTCCCTAAACTCTGAAATTTCTCCGTCATTTCCCAGCGAAAATCTGTCAATTTTGCATGACAAGTGCGGAATATATACAGTTTGGAGCATGCAAAATTTGAAGTTGGTTGGAAAATTCCTTGATTTCCAAATTTGCCGGCATTTGGGACACACTTTGACCTAATTCCCGTCACAATCTGGGGTGAGTCAACGGCCGTACAAATGTACACAAGCGCAGCGCAGGGTGTCCCAACAGCCACGGTTAGAAGAATAACCACGTAGCCGAGCTGCGCTTTCCCTAAACTCTGAAATTTCTCCGTCATTTCCCAGCGAAAATCTGTCAATTTTGCATGACAAGTGCGGAATATATACAGTTTGGAGCATGCAAAATTTGAAGTTGGTTGGAAAATTCCTTGATTTCCAAATTTGCCGGCATTTGGGACACACTTTGACCTAATTCCCGTCACAATCTGGGGTGAGTCAACGGCCGTACAAATGTACACAAGCGCAGCGCAGGGTGTCCCAACAGCCACGGTTAGAAGAATAACCACGTAGCCGAGCTGCGCTTTCCCTAAACTCTGAAATTTCTCCGTCATTTCCCAGCGAAAATCTGTCAATTTTGCATGACAAGTGCGGAATATATACAGTTTGGAGCATGCAAAATTTGAAGTTGGTTGGAAAATTCCTTGATTTCCAAATTTGCCGGCATTTGGGACACACTTTGACCTAATTCCCGTCACAATCTGGGGTGAGTCAACGGCCGTACAAATGTACACAAGCGCAGCGCAGGGTGTCCCAACAGCCACGGTTAGAAGAATAACCACGTAGCCGAGCTGCGCTTTCCCTAAACTCTGAAATTTCTCCGTCATTTCCCAGCGAAAATCTGTCAATTTTGCATGACAAGTGCGGAATATATACAGTTTGGAGCATGCAAAATTTGAAGTTGGTTGGAAAATTCCTTGATTTCCAAATTTGCCGGCATTTGGGACACACTTTGACCTAATTCCCGTCACAATCTGGGGTGAGTCAACGGCCGTACAAATGTACACAAGCGCAGCGCAGGGTGTCCCAACAGCCACGGTTAGAAGAATAACCACGTAGCCGAGCTGCGCTTTCCCTAAACTCTGAAATTTCTCCGTCATTTCCCAGCGAAAATCTGTCAATTTTGCATGACAAGTGCGGAATATATACAGTTTGGAGCATGCAAAATTTGAAGTTGGTTGGAAAATTCCTTGATTTCCAAATTTGCCGGCATTTGGGACACACTTTGACCTAATTCCCGTCACAATCTGGGGTGAGTCAACGGCCGTACAAATGTACACAAGCGCAGCGCAGGGTGTCCCAACAGCCACGGTTAGAAGAATAACCACGTAGCCGAGCTGCGCTTTCCCTAAACTCTGAAATTTCTCCGTCATTTCCCAGCGAAAATCTGTCAATTTTGCATGACAAGTGCGGAATATATACAGTTTGGAGCATGCAAAATTTGAAGTTGGTTGGAAAATTCCTTGATTTCCAAATTTGCCGGCATTTGGGACACACTTTGACCTAATTCCCGTCACAATCTGGGGTGAGTCAACGGCCGTACAAATGTACACAAGCGCAGCGCAGGGTGTCCCAACAGCCACGGTTAGAAGAATAACCACGTAGCCGAGCTGCGCTTTCCCTAAACTCTGAAATTTCTCCGTCATTTCCCAGCGAAAATCTGTCAATTTTGCATGACAAGTGCGGAATATATACAGTTTGGAGCATGCAAAATTTGAAGTTGGTTGGAAAATTCCTTGATTTCCAAATTTGCCGGCATTTGGGACACACTTTGACCTAATTCCCGTCACAATCTGGGGTGAGTCAACGGCCGTACAAATGTACACAAGCGCAGCGCAGGGTGTCCCAACAGCCACGGTTAGAAGAATAACCACGTAGCCGAGCTGCGCTTTCCCTAAACTCTGAAATTTCTCCGTCATTTCCCAGCGAAAATCTGTCAATTTTGCATGACAAGTGCGGAATATATACAGTTTGGAGCATGCAAAATTTGAAGTTGGTTGGAAAATTCCTTGATTTCCAAATTTGCCGGCATTTGGGACACACTTTGACCTAATTCCCGTCACAATCTGGGGTGAGTCAACGGCCGTACAAATGTACACAAGCGCAGCGCAGGGTGTCCCAACAGCCACGGTTAGAAGAATAACCACGTAGCCGAGCTGCGCTTTCCCTAAACTCTGAAATTTCTCCGTCATTTCCCAGCGAAAATCTGTCAATTTTGCATGACAAGTGCGGAATATATACAGTTTGGAGCATGCAAAATTTGAAGTTGGTTGGAAAATTCCTTGATTTCCAAATTTGCCGGCATTTGGGACACACTTTGACCTAATTCCCGTCACAATCTGGGGTGAGTCAACGGCCGTACAAATGTACACAAGCGCAGCGCAGGGTGTCCCAACAGCCACGGTTAGAAGAATAACCACGTAGCCGAGCTGCGCTTTCCCTAAACTCTGAAATTTCTCCGTCATTTCCCAGCGAAAATCTGTCAATTTTGCATGACAAGTGCGGAATATATACAGTTTGGAGCATGCAAAATTTGAAGTTGGTTGGAAAATTCCTTGATTTCCAAATTTGCCGGCATTTGGGACACACTTTGACCTAATTCCCGTCACAATCTGGGGTGAGTCAACGGCCGTACAAATGTACACAAGCGCAGCGCAGGGTGTCCCAACAGCCACGGTTAGAAGAATAACCACGTAGCCGAGCTGCGCTTTCCCTAAACTCTGAAATTTCTCCGTCATTTCCCAGCGAAAATCTGTCAATTTTGCATGACAAGTGCGGAATATATACAGTTTGGAGCATGCAAAATTTGAAGTTGGTTGGAAAATTCCTTGATTTCCAAATTTGCCGGCATTTGGGACACACTTTGACCTAATTCCCGTCACAATCTGGGGTGAGTCAACGGCCGTACAAATGTACACAAGCGCAGCGCAGGGTGTCCCAACAGCCACGGTTAGAAGAATAACCACGTAGCCGAGCTGCGCTTTCCCTAAACTCTGAAATTTCTCCGTCATTTCCCAGCGAAAATCTGTCAATTTTGCATGACAAGTGCGGAATATATACAGTTTGGAGCATGCAAAATTTGAAGTTGGTTGGAAAATTCCTTGATTTCCAAATTTGCCGGCATTTGGGACACACTTTGACCTAATTCCCGTCACAATCTGGGGTGAGTCAACGGCCGTACAAATGTACACAAGCGCAGCGCAGGGTGTCCCAACAGCCACGGTTAGAAGAATAACCACGTAGCCGAGCTGCGCTTTCCCTAAACTCTGAAATTTCTCCGTCATTTCCCAGCGAAAATCTGTCAATTTTGCATGACAAGTGCGGAATATATACAGTTTGGAGCATGCAAAATTTGAAGTTGGTTGGAAAATTCCTTGATTTCCAAATTTGCCGGCATTTGGGACACACTTTGACCTAATTCCCGTCACAATCTGGGGTGAGTCAACGGCCGTACAAATGTACACAAGCGCAGCGCAGGGTGTCCCAACAGCCACGGTTAGAAGAATAACCACGTAGCCGAGCTGCGCTTTCCCTAAACTCTGAAATTTCTCCGTCATTTCCCAGCGAAAATCTGTCAATTTTGCATGACAAGTGCGGAATATATACAGTTTGGAGCATGCAAAATTTGAAGTTGGTTGGAAAATTCCTTGATTTCCAAATTTGCCGGCATTTGGGACACACTTTGACCTAATTCCCGTCACAATCTGGGGTGAGTCAACGGCCGTACAAATGTACACAAGCGCAGCGCAGGGTGTCCCAACAGCCACGGTTAGAAGAATAACCACGTAGCCGAGCTGCGCTTTCCCTAAACTCTGAAATTTCTCCGTCATTTCCCAGCGAAAATCTGTCAATTTTGCATGACAAGTGCGGAATATATACAGTTTGGAGCATGCAAAATTTGAAGTTGGTTGGAAAATTCCTTGATTTCCAAATTTGCCGGCATTTGGGACACACTTTGACCTAATTCCCGTCACAATCTGGGGTGAGTCAACGGCCGTACAAATGTACACAAGCGCAGCGCAGGGTGTCCCAACAGCCACGGTTAGAAGAATAACCACGTAGCCGAGCTGCGCTTTCCCTAAACTCTGAAATTTCTCCGTCATTTCCCAGCGAAAATCTGTCAATTTTGCATGACAAGTGCGGAATATATACAGTTTGGAGCATGCAAAATTTGAAGTTGGTTGGAAAATTCCTTGATTTCCAAATTTGCCGGCATTTGGGACACACTTTGACCTAATTCCCGTCACAATCTGGGGTGAGTCAACGGCCGTACAAATGTACACAAGCGCAGCGCAGGGTGTCCCAACAGCCACGGTTAGAAGAATAACCACGTAGCCGAGCTGCGCTTTCCCTAAACTCTGAAATTTCTCCGTCATTTCCCAGCGAAAATCTGTCAATTTTGCATGACAAGTGCGGAATATATACAGTTTGGAGCATGCAAAATTTGAAGTTGGTTGGAAAATTCCTTGATTTCCAAATTTGCCGGCATTTGGGACACACTTTGACCTAATTCCCGTCACAATCTGGGGTGAGTCAACGGCCGTACAAATGTACACAAGCGCAGCGCAGGGTGTCCCAACAGCCACGGTTAGAAGAATAACCACGTAGCCGAGCTGCGCTTTCCCTAAACTCTGAAATTTCTCCGTCATTTCCCAGCGAAAATCTGTCAATTTTGCATGACAAGTGCGGAATATATACAGTTTGGAGCATGCAAAATTTGAAGTTGGTTGGAAAATTCCTTGATTTCCAAATTTGCCGGCATTTGGGACACACTTTGACCTAATTCCCGTCACAATCTGGGGTGAGTCAACGGCCGTACAAATGTACACAAGCGCAGCGCAGGGTGTCCCAACAGCCACGGTTAGAAGAATAACCACGTAGCCGAGCTGCGCTTTCCCTAAACTCTGAAATTTCTCCGTCATTTCCCAGCGAAAATCTGTCAATTTTGCATGACAAGTGCGGAATATATACAGTTTGGAGCATGCAAAATTTGAAGTTGGTTGGAAAATTCCTTGATTTCCAAATTTGCCGGCATTTGGGACACACTTTGACCTAATTCCCGTCACAATCTGGGGTGAGTCAACGGCCGTACAAATGTACACAAGCGCAGCGCAGGGTGTCCCAACAGCCACGGTTAGAAGAATAACCACGTAGCCGAGCTGCGCTTTCCCTAAACTCTGAAATTTCTCCGTCATTTCCCAGCGAAAATCTGTCAATTTTGCATGACAAGTGCGGAATATATACAGTTTGGAGCATGCAAAATTTGAAGTTGGTTGGAAAATTCCTTGATTTCCAAATTTGCCGGCATTTGGGACACACTTTGACCTAATTCCCGTCACAATCTGGGGTGAGTCAACGGCCGTACAAATGTACACAAGCGCAGCGCAGGGTGTCCCAACAGCCACGGTTAGAAGAATAACCACGTAGCCGAGCTGCGCTTTCCCTAAACTCTGAAATTTCTCCGTCATTTCCCAGCGAAAATCTGTCAATTTTGCATGACAAGTGCGGAATATATACAGTTTGGAGCATGCAAAATTTGAAGTTGGTTGGAAAATTCCTTGATTTCCAAATTTGCCGGCATTTGGGACACACTTTGACCTAATTCCCGTCACAATCTGGGGTGAGTCAACGGCCGTACAAATGTACACAAGCGCAGCGCAGGGTGTCCCAACAGCCACGGTTAGAAGAATAACCACGTAGCCGAGCTGCGCTTTCCCTAAACTCTGAAATTTCTCCGTCATTTCCCAGCGAAAATCTGTCAATTTTGCATGACAAGTGCGGAATATATACAGTTTGGAGCATGCAAAATTTGAAGTTGGTTGGAAAATTCCTTGATTTCCAAATTTGCCGGCATTTGGGACACACTTTGACCTAATTCCCGTCACAATCTGGGGTGAGTCAACGGCCGTACAAATGTACACAAGCGCAGCGCAGGGTGTCCCAACAGCCACGGTTAGAAGAATAACCACGTAGCCGAGCTGCGCTTTCCCTAAACTCTGAAATTTCTCCGTCATTTCCCAGCGAAAATCTGTCAATTTTGCATGACAAGTGCGGAATATATACAGTTTGGAGCATGCAAAATTTGAAGTTGGTTGGAAAATTCCTTGATTTCCAAATTTGCCGGCATTTGGGACACACTTTGACCTAATTCCCGTCACAATCTGGGGTGAGTCAACGGCCGTACAAATGTACACAAGCGCAGCGCAGGGTGTCCCAACAGCCACGGTTAGAAGAATAACCACGTAGCCGAGCTGCGCTTTCCCTAAACTCTGAAATTTCTCCGTCATTTCCCAGCGAAAATCTGTCAATTTTGCATGACAAGTGCGGAATATATACAGTTTGGAGCATGCAAAATTTGAAGTTGGTTGGAAAATTCCTTGATTTCCAAATTTGCCGGCATTTGGGACACACTTTGACCTAATTCCCGTCACAATCTGGGGTGAGTCAACGGCCGTACAAATGTACACAAGCGCAGCGCAGGGTGTCCCAACAGCCACGGTTAGAAGAATAACCACGTAGCCGAGCTGCGCTTTCCCTAAACTCTGAAATTTCTCCGTCATTTCCCAGCGAAAATCTGTCAATTTTGCATGACAAGTGCGGAATATATACAGTTTGGAGCATGCAAAATTTGAAGTTGGTTGGAAAATTCCTTGATTTCCAAATTTGCCGGCATTTGGGACACACTTTGACCTAATTCCCGTCACAATCTGGGGTGAGTCAACGGCCGTACAAATGTACACAAGCGCAGCGCAGGGTGTCCCAACAGCCACGGTTAGAAGAATAACCACGTAGCCGAGCTGCGCTTTCCCTAAACTCTGAAATTTCTCCGTCATTTCCCAGCGAAAATCTGTCAATTTTGCATGACAAGTGCGGAATATATACAGTTTGGAGCATGCAAAATTTGAAGTTGGTTGGAAAATTCCTTGATTTCCAAATTTGCCGGCATTTGGGACACACTTTGACCTAATTCCCGTCACAATCTGGGGTGAGTCAACGGCCGTACAAATGTACACAAGCGCAGCGCAGGGTGTCCCAACAGCCACGGTTAGAAGAATAACCACGTAGCCGAGCTGCGCTTTCCCTAAACTCTGAAATTTCTCCGTCATTTCCCAGCGAAAATCTGTCAATTTTGCATGACAAGTGCGGAATATATACAGTTTGGAGCATGCAAAATTTGAAGTTGGTTGGAAAATTCCTTGATTTCCAAATTTGCCGGCATTTGGGACACACTTTGACCTAATTCCCGTCACAATCTGGGGTGAGTCAACGGCCGTACAAATGTACACAAGCGCAGCGCAGGGTGTCCCAACAGCCACGGTTAGAAGAATAACCACGTAGCCGAGCTGCGCTTTCCCTAAACTCTGAAATTTCTCCGTCATTTCCCAGCGAAAATCTGTCAATTTTGCATGACAAGTGCGGAATATATACAGTTTGGAGCATGCAAAATTTGAAGTTGGTTGGAAAATTCCTTGATTTCCAAATTTGCCGGCATTTGGGACACACTTTGACCTAATTCCCGTCACAATCTGGGGTGAGTCAACGGCCGTACAAATGTACACAAGCGCAGCGCAGGGTGTCCCAACAGCCACGGTTAGAAGAATAACCACGTAGCCGAGCTGCGCTTTCCCTAAACTCTGAAATTTCTCCGTCATTTCCCAGCGAAAATCTGTCAATTTTGCATGACAAGTGCGGAATATATACAGTTTGGAGCATGCAAAATTTGAAGTTGGTTGGAAAATTCCTTGATTTCCAAATTTGCCGGCATTTGGGACACACTTTGACCTAATTCCCGTCACAATCTGGGGTGAGTCAACGGCCGTACAAATGTACACAAGCGCAGCGCAGGGTGTCCCAACAGCCACGGTTAGAAGAATAACCACGTAGCCGAGCTGCGCTTTCCCTAAACTCTGAAATTTCTCCGTCATTTCCCAGCGAAAATCTGTCAATTTTGCATGACAAGTGCGGAATATATACAGTTTGGAGCATGCAAAATTTGAAGTTGGTTGGAAAATTCCTTGATTTCCAAATTTGCCGGCATTTGGGACACACTTTGACCTAATTCCCGTCACAATCTGGGGTGAGTCAACGGCCGTACAAATGTACACAAGCGCAGCGCAGGGTGTCCCAACAGCCACGGTTAGAAGAATAACCACGTAGCCGAGCTGCGCTTTCCCTAAACTCTGAAATTTCTCCGTCATTTCCCAGCGAAAATCTGTCAATTTTGCATGACAAGTGCGGAATATATACAGTTTGGAGCATGCAAAATTTGAAGTTGGTTGGAAAATTCCTTGATTTCCAAATTTGCCGGCATTTGGGACACACTTTGACCTAATTCCCGTCACAATCTGGGGTGAGTCAACGGCCGTACAAATGTACACAAGCGCAGCGCAGGGTGTCCCAACAGCCACGGTTAGAAGAATAACCACGTAGCCGAGCTGCGCTTTCCCTAAACTCTGAAATTTCTCCGTCATTTCCCAGCGAAAATCTGTCAATTTTGCATGACAAGTGCGGAATATATACAGTTTGGAGCATGCAAAATTTGAAGTTGGTTGGAAAATTCCTTGATTTCCAAATTTGCCGGCATTTGGGACACACTTTGACCTAATTCCCGTCACAATCTGGGGTGAGTCAACGGCCGTACAAATGTACACAAGCGCAGCGCAGGGTGTCCCAACAGCCACGGTTAGAAGAATAACCACGTAGCCGAGCTGCGCTTTCCCTAAACTCTGAAATTTCTCCGTCATTTCCCAGCGAAAATCGGTCAATTTTGCATGACAAGTGCGGAATATATACAGTTTGGAGCATGCAAAATTTGAAGTTGGTTGGAAAATTCCTTGATTTCCAAATTTGCCGGCATTTGGGACACACTTTGACCTAATTCCCGTCACAATCTGGGGTGAGTCAACGGCCGTACAAATGTACACAAGCGCAGCGCAGGGTGTCCCAACAGCCACGGTTAGAAGAATAACCACGTAGCCGAGCTGCGCTTTCCCTAAACTCTGAAATTTCTCCGTCATTTCCCAGCGAAAATCTGTCAATTTTGCATGACAAGTGCGGAATATATACAATTTGAAGTTGGTTGGAAAATTCCTTGATTTCCAAATTTGCCGGCATTTGGGACACACTTTGACCTAATTCCCGTCACAATCTGGGGTGAGTCAACGGCCGTACAAATGTACACAAGCGCAGCGCAGGGTGTCCCAACAGCCACGGTTAGAAGAATAACCACGTAGCCGAGCTGCGCTTTCCCTAAACTCTGAAATTTCTCCGTCATTTCCCAGCGAAAATCTGTCAATTTTGCATGACAAGTGCGGAATATATACAGTTTGGAGCATGCAAAATTTGAAGTTGGTTGGAAAATTCCTTGATTTCCAAATTTGCCGGCATTTGGGACACACTTTGACCTAATTCCCGTCACAATCTGGGGTGAGTCAACGGCCGTACAAATGTACACAAGCGCAGCGCAGGGTGTCCCAACAGCCACGGTTAGAAGAATAACCACGTAGCCGAGCTGCGCTTTCCCTAAACTCTGAAATTTCTCCGTCATTTCCCAGCGAAAATCTGTCAATTTTGCATGACAAGTGCGGAATATATACAGTTTGGAGCATGCAAAATTTGAAGTTGGTTGGAAAATTCCTTGATTTCCAAATTTGCCGGCATTTGGGACACACTTTGACCTAATTCCCGTCACAATCTGGGGTGAGTCAACGGCCGTACAAATGTACACAAGCGCAGCGCAGGGTGTCCCAACAGCCACGGTTAGAAGAATAACCACGTAGCCGAGCTGCGCTTTCCCTAAACTCTGAAATTTCTCCGTCATTTCCCAGCGAAAATCTGTCAATTTTGCATGACAAGTGCGGAATATATACAGTTTGGAGCATGCAAAATTTGAAGTTGGTTGGAAAATTCCTTGATTTCCAAATTTGCCGGCATTTGGGACACACTTTGACCTAATTCCCGTCACAATCTGGGGTGAGTCAACGGCCGTACAAATGTACACAAGCGCAGCGCAGGGTGTCCCAACAGCCACGGTTAGAAGAATAACCACGTAGCCGAGCTGCGCTTTCCCTAAACTCTGAAATTTCTCCGTCATTTCCCAGCGAAAATCTGTCAATTTTGCATGACAAGTGCGGAATATATACAGTTTGGAGCATGCAAAATTTGAAGTTGGTTGGAAAATTCCTTGATGATTTCCAAATTTGCCGGCATTTGGACACACTTTGACCTAATTCCCGTCACAATCTGGGGTGAGTCAACGGCCCGTACAAATGTACACAAGCGCAGCGCAGGTGTCCCAACAGCCACGGTTAGAAGAATAACCACGTAGCCGAGCTGCGCTTTCCCCTAAACTCTGAAATTTCTCCGTCATTTCCCAGCGAAAATCTGTCAATTTTGCATGACAAGTGCGGAATATATACAGTTTGGAGCATGCAAAATTTGAAGTTGGTTGGAAAATTCCTTGATTTCCAAATTTGCCGGCATTTGGGACACACTTTGACCTAATTCCGTCACAATCTGGGGTGAGTCAACGGCCGTACAAATGTACACAAGCGCAGCGCAGGGTGTCCCAACAGCCACGGTTAGAAGAATAACCACGTAGCCGAGCTGCGCTTTCCCTAAACTCTGAAATTTCTCCGTCATTTCCCAGCGAAAATCTGTCAATTTTGCATGACAAGTGCGGAATATATACAGTTTGGAGCATGCAACATTTGAAGTTGGTTGGAAAATTCCTTGATTTCCAAATTTGCCGGCATTTGGGACACACTTTGACCTAATTCCCGTCACAATCTGGGTGAGTCAACGGCCGTACAAATGTACACAAGCGCAGCGCAGGGTGTCCCAACAGCCACGGTTAGAAGAATAACCACGTAGCCGAGCTGCGCTTTCCCTAAACTCTGAAATTTCTCCGTCATTTCCCAGCGAAAATCTGTCCAATTTTGCATGACAAGTGCGGAATATATACAGTTTGGAGCATGCAAAATTTGAAGTTGGTTGGAAAATTCCTTGATTTCCAAATTTGCCGGCATTTGGGACACACTTTGACCTAATTCCCGTCACAATCTGGGTGAGTCAACGGCCGTACAAATGTACACAAGCGCAGCGCAGGGTGTCCCAACAGCCACGGTTAGAAGAATAACCACGTAGCCGAGCTGCGCTTTCCCTAAACTCTGAAATTTCTCCGTCATTTCCCAGCGAAAATCTGTCAATTTTGCATGACAAGTGCGGAATATATACAGTTTGGAGCATGCAAAATTTGAAGTTGGTTGGAAAATTCCTTGATTTCCAAATTTGCCGGCATTTGGGACACACTTTGACCTAATTCCCGTCACAATCTGGGGTGAGTCAACGGCCGTACAAATGTACACAAGCGCAGCGCAGGGTGTCCCAACAGCCACGGTTAGAAGAATAACCACGTAGCCGAGCTGCGCTTTCCCTAAACTCTGAAATTTCTCCGTCATTTCCCAGCGAAAATCTGTCAATTTTGCATGACAAGTGCGGAATATATACAGTTTGGAGCATGCAAAATTTGAAGTTGGTTGGAAAATTCCTTGATTTCCAAATTTGCCGGCCATTTGGGACACACTTTGACCTAATTCCGTCACAATCTGGGGTGAGTCAACGGCCGTACAAATGTACACAAGCGCAGCGCAGGGTGTCCCAACAGCCACGGTTAGAAGAATAACCACGTAGCCGAGCTGCGCTTTCCCTAAACTCTGAAATTTCTCCGTCATTTCCCAGCGAAAATCTGTCAATTTTGCATGACAAGTGCGGAATATATACAGTTTGGAGCATGCAAAATTTGAAGTTGGTGGAAAATTCCTTGATTTCCAAATTTGCCGGCATTTGGGACACACTTTGACCTAATTCCCGTCACAATCTGGGGTGAGTCAACGGCCGTACAAATGTACACAAGCGCAGCGCAGGGTGTCCCAACAGCCACGGTTAGAAGAATAACCACGTAGCCGAGCTGCGCTTTCCCTAAACTCTGAAATTTCTCCGTCATTTCCCAGCGAAAATCTGTCAATTTTGCATGACAAGTGCGGAATATATACAGTTTGGAGCATGCAAAATTTGAAGTTGGTTGGAAAATTCCTTGATTTCCAAATTTGCCGGCATTTGTGACACACTTTGACCTAATTCCCGTCACAATCTGGGGTGAGTCAACGGCCGTACAAATGTACACAAGCGCAGCGCAGGGTGTCCCAACAGCCACGGTTAGAAGAATAACCACGTAGCCGAGCTGCGCTTTCCCTAAACTCTGAAATTTCTCCGTCATTTCCCAGCGAAAATCTGTCAATTTTGCATGACAAGTGCGGAATATATACAGTTTGGAGCATGCACAATTTGAAGTTGGTTGGAAAATTCCTTGATTTCCAAATTTACCGGCATTTGGGACACACTTTGACCTAATTCCCGTCACAATCTGGGGTGAGTCAACGGCCGTACAAATGTACACAAGCGCAGCGCAGGGTGTCCCAACAGCCACGGTTAGAAGATTAACCACGTAGCCGAGCTGCGCTTTCCCTAAACTCTGAAATTTCTCCGTCATTTCCCAGCGAAAATCTTTCAATTTTGCATGACAAGTGCGGAATATATACAGTTTGGAGCATGCAAAATTTGAAGTTGGTTGGAAAATTCCTTGATTTCCAAATTTGCCGGCATTTGGGACACACTTTGACCTAATTCCCGTCACAATCTGGGGTGAGTCAACGGCCGTACAAATGTACACAAGCGCAGCGCAGGGTGTCCCAACAGCCACGGTTAGAAGAATAACCACGTAGCCGAGCTGCGCTTTCCCTAAACTCTGAAATTTCTCCGTCATTTCCCAGCGAAAATCTGTCAATTTTGCATGACAAGTGCGGAATATATACAGTTTGGAGCATGCAAAATTTGAAGTTGGTTGGAAAATTCCTTGATTTCCAAATTTGCCGGCATTTGGGACACACTTTGACCTAATTCCCGTCACAATCTGGGGTGAGTCAACGGCCGTACAAATGTACACAAGCGCAGCGCAGGGTGTACCAACAGCCACGGTTAGAAGAATAACCACGTAGCCGAGCTGCGCTTTCCCTAAACTCTGAAATTTCTCCGTCATTTCCCAGCGAAAATCTGTCAATTTTGCATGACAAGTGCGGAATATATACAGTTTGGAGCATGCAAAATTTGAAGTTGGTTGGAAAATTCCTTGATTTCCAAATTTGCCGGCATTTGGGACACACTTTGACCTAATTCCCGTCACAATCTGGGGTGAGTCAACGGCCGTACAAATGTACACAAGCGCAGCGCAGGGTGTCCCAACAGCCACGGTTAGAAGAATAACCACGTAGCCGAGCTGCGCTTTCCCTAAACTCTGAAATTTCTCCGTCATTTCCCAGCGAAAATCTGTCAATTTTGCATGACAAGTGCGGAATATATACAGTTTGGAGCATGCAAAATTTGAAGTTGGTTGGAAAATTCCTTGATTTCCAAATTTGCCGGCATTTGGGACACACTTTGACCTAATTCCCGTCACAATCTGGGGTGAGTCAACGGCCGTACAAATGTACACAAGCGCAGCGCAGGGTGTCCCAACAGCCACGGTTAGAAGAATAACCACGTAGCCGAGCTGCGCTTTCCCTAAACTCTGAAATTTCTCCGTCATTTCCCAGCGAAAATCTGTCAATTTTGCATGACAAGTGCGGAATATATACAGTTTGGAGCATGCAAAATTTGAAGTTGGTTGGAAAATTCCTTGATTTCCAAATTTGCCGGCATTTGGGACACACTTTGACCTAATTCCCGTCACAATCTGGGGTGAGTCAACGGCCGTACAAATGTACACAAGCGCAGCGCAGGGTGTCCCAACAGCCACGGTTAGAAGAATAACCACGTAGCCGAGCTGCGCTTTCCCTAAACTCTGAAATTTCTCCGTCATTTCCCAGCGAAAATCTGTCAATTTTGCATGACAAGTGCGGAATATATACAGTTTGGAGCATGCAAAATTTGAAGTTGGTTGGAAAATTCCTTGATTTCCAAATTTGCCGGCATTTGGGACACACTTTGACCTAATTCCCGTCACAATCTGGGGTGAGTCAACGGCCGTACAAATGTACACAAGCGCAGCGCAGGGTGTCCCAACAGCCACGGTTAGAAGAATAACCACGTAGCCGAGCTGCGCTTTCCCTAAACTCTGAAATTTCTCCGTCATTTCCCAGCGAAAATCTGTCAATTTTGCATGACAAGTGCGGAATATATACAGTTTGGAGCATGCAAAATTTGAAGTTGGTTGGAAAATTCCTTGATTTCCAAATTTGCCGGCATTTGGGACACACTTTGACCTAATTCCCGTCACAATCTGGGGTGAGTCAACGGCCGTACAAATGTACACAAGCGCAGCGCAGGGTGTCCCAACAGCCACGGTTAGAAGAATAACCACGTAGCCGAGCTGCGCTTTCCCTAAACTCTGAAATTTCTCCGTCATTTCCCAGCGAAAATCTGTCAATTTTGCATGACAAGTGCGGAATATATACAGTTTGGAGCATGCAAAATTTGAAGTTGGTTGGAAAATTCCTTGATTTCCAAATTTGCCGGCATTTGGGACACACTTTGACCTAATTCCCGTCACAATCTGGGGTGAGTCAACGGCCGTACAAATGTACACAAGCGCAGCGCAGGGTGTCCCAACAGCCACGGTTAGAAGAATAACCACGTAGCCGAGCTGCGCTTTCCCTAAACTCTGAAATTTCTCCGTCATTTCCCAGCGAAAATCTGTCAATTTTGCATGACAAGTGCGGAATATATACAGTTTGGAGCATGCAAAATTTGAAGTTGGTTGGAAAATTCCTTGATTTCCAAATTTGCCGGCATTTGGGACACACTTTGACCTAATTCCCGTCACAATCTGGGGTGAGTCAACGGCCGTACAAATGTACACAAGCGCAGCGCAGGGTGTCCCAACAGCCACGGTTAGAAGAATAACCACGTAGCCGAGCTGCGCTTTCCCTAAACTCTGAAATTTCTCCGTCATTTCCCAGCGAAAATCTGTCAATTTTGCATGACAAGTGCGGAATATATACAGTTTGGAGCATGCAAAATTTGAAGTTGGTTGGAAAATTCCTTGATTTCCAAATTTGCCGGCATTTGGGACACACTTTGACCTAATTCCCGTCACAATCTGGGGTGAGTCAACGGCCGTACAAATGTACACAAGCGCAGCGCAGGGTGTCCCAACAGCCACGGTTAGAAGAATAACCACGTAGCCGAGCTGCGCTTTCCCTAAACTCTGAAATTTCTCCGTCATTTCCCAGCGAAAATCTGTCAATTTTGCATGACAAGTGCGGAATATATACAGTTTGGAGCATGCAAAATTTGAAGTTGGTTGGAAAATTCCTTGATTTCCAAATTTGCCGGCATTTGGGACACACTTTGACCTAATTCCCGTCACAATCTGGGGTGAGAGTCAACGGCCGTACAAATGTACACAAGCGCAGCGCAGGGTGTCCCAACAGCCACGGTTAGAAGAATAACCACGTAGCCGAGCTGCGCTTTCCCTAAACTCTGAAATTTCTCCGTCATTTCCCAGCGAAAATCTGTCAATTTTGCATGACAAGTGCGGAATATATACAGTTTGGAGCATGCAAAATTTGAAGTTGGTTGGAAAATTCCTTGATTTCCAAATTTGCCGGCATTTGGGACACACTTTGACCTAATTCCCGTCACAATCTGGGGTGAGTCAACGGCCGTACAAATGTACACAAGCGCAGCGCAGGGTGTCCCAACAGCCACGGTTAGAAGAATAACCACGTAGCCGAGCTGCGCTTTCCCTAAACTCTGAAATTTCTCCGTCATTTCCCAGCGAAAATCTGTCAATTTTGCATGACAAGTGCGGAATATATACAGTTTGGAGCATGCAAAATTTGAAGTTGGTTGGAAAATTCCTTGATTTCCAAATTTGCCGGCATTTGGGACACACTTTGACCTAATTCCCGTCACAATCTGGGGTGAGTCAACGGCCGTACAAATGTACACAAGCGCAGCGCAGGGTGTCCCAACAGCCACGGTTAGAAGAATAACCACGTAGCCGAGCTGCGCTTTCCCTAAACTCTGAAATTTCTCCGTCATTTCCCAGCGAAAATCTGTCAATTTTGCATGACAAGTGCGGAATATATACAGTTTGGAGCATGCAAAATTTGAAGTTGGTTGGAAAATTCCTTGATTTCCAAATTTGCCGGCATTTGGGACACACTTTGACCTAATTCCCGTCACAATCTGGGGTGAGTCAACGGCCGTACAAATGTACACAAGCGCAGCGCAGGGTGTCCCAACAGCCACGGTTAGAAGAATAACCACGTAGCCGAGCTGCGCTTTCCCTAAACTCTGAAATTTCTCCGTCATTTCCCAGCGAAAATCTGTCAATTTTGCATGACAAGTGCGGAATATATACAGTTTGGAGCATGCAAAATTTGAAGTTGGTTGGAAAATTCCTTGATTTCCAAATTTGCCGGCATTTGGGACACACTTTGACCTAATTCCCGTCACAATCTGGGGTGAGTCAACGGCCGTACAAATGTACACAAGCGCAGCGCAGGGTGTCCCAACAGCCACGGTTAGAAGAATAACCACGTAGCCGAGCTGCGCTTTCCCTAAACTCTGAAATTTCTCCGTCATTTCCCAGCGAAAATCTGTCAATTTTGCATGACAAGTGCGGAATATATACAGTTTGGAGCATGCAAAATTTGAAGTTGGTTGGAAAATTCCTTGATTTCCAAATTTGCCGGCATTTGGGACACACTTTGACCTAATTCCCGTCACAATCTGGGGTGAGTCAACGGCCGTACAAATGTACACAAGCGCAGCGCAGGGTGTCCCAACAGCCACGGTTAGAAGAATAACCACGTAGCCGAGCTGCGCTTTCCCTAAACTCTGAAATTTCTCCGTCATTTCCCAGCGAAAATCTGTCAATTTTGCATGACAAGTGCGGAATATATACAGTTTGGAGCATGCAAAATTTGAAGTTGGTTGGAAAATTCCTTGATTTCCAAATTTGCCGGCATTTGGGACACACTTTGACCTAATTCCCGTCACAATCTGGGGTGAGTCAACGGCCGTACAAATGTACACAAGCGCAGCGCAGGGTGTCCCAACAGCCACGGTTAGAAGAATAACCACGTAGCCGAGCTGCGCTTTCCCTAAACTCTGAAATTTCTCCGTCATTTCCCAGCGAAAATCTTTCAATTTTGCATGACAAGTGCGGAATATATACAGTTTGGAGCATGCAAAATTTGAAGTTGGTTGGAAAATTCCTTGATTTCCAAATTTGCCGGCATTTGGGACACACTTTGACCTAATTCCCGTCACAATCTGGGGTGAGTCAACGGCCGTACAAATGTACACAAGCGCAGCGCAGGGTGTCCCAACAGCCACGGTTAGAAGAATAACCACGTAGCCGAGCTGCGCTTTCCCTAAACTCTGAAATTTCTCCGTCATTTCCCAGCGAAAATCTGTCAATTTTGCATGACAAGTGCGGAATATATACAGTTTGGAGCATGCAAAATTTGAAGTTGGTTGGAAAATTCCTTGATTTCCAAATTTGCCGGCATTTGGGACACACTTTGACCTAATTCCCGTCACAATCTGGGGTGAGTCAACGGCCGTACAAATGTACACAAGCGCAGCGCAGGGTGTCCCAACAGCCACGGTTAGAAGAATAACCACGTAGCCGAGCTGCGCTTTCCCTAAACTCTGAAATTTCTCCGTCATTTCCCAGCGAAAATCTGTCAATTTTGCATGACAAGTGCGGAATATATACAGTTTGGAGCATGCAAAATTTGAAGTTGGTTGGAAAATTCCTTGATTTCCAAATTTGCCGGCATTTGGGACACACTTTGACCTAATTCCCGTCACAATCTGGGGTGAGTCAACGGCCGTACAAATGTACACAAGCGCAGCGCAGGGTGTCCCAACAGCCACGGTTAGAAGAATAACCACGTAGCCGAGCTGCGCTTTCCCTAAACTCTGAAATTTCTCCGTCATTTCCCAGCGAAAATCTGTCAATTTTGCATGACAAGTGCGGAATATATACAGTTTGGAGCATGCAAAATTTGAAGTTGGTTGGAAAATTCCTTGATTTCCAAATTTGCCGGCATTTGGGACACACTTTGACCTAATTCCCGTCACAATCTGGGGTGAGTCAACGGCCGTACAAATGTACACAAGCGCAGCGCAGGGTGTCCCAACAGCCACGGTTAGAAGAATAACCACGTAGCCGAGCTGCGCTTTCCCTAAACTCTGAAATTTCTCCGTCATTTCCCAGCGAAAATCTGTCAATTTTGCATGACAAGTGCGGAATATATACAGTTTGGAGCATGCAAAATTTGAAGTTGGTTGGAAAATTCCTTGATTTCCAAATTTGCCGGCATTTGGGACACACTTTGACCTAATTCCCGTCACAATCTGGGGTGAGTCAACGGCCGTACAAATGTACACAAGCGCAGCGCAGGGTGTCCCAACAGCCACGGTTAGAAGAATAACCACGTAGCCGAGCTGCGCTTTCCCTAAACTCTGAAATTTCTCCGTCATTTCCCAGCGAAAATCTGTCAATTTTGCATGACAAGTGCGGAATATATACAGTTTGGAGCATGCAAAATTTGAAGTTGGTTGGAAAATTCCTTGATTTCCAAATTTGCCGGCATTTGGGACACACTTTGACCAAATTCCCGTCACAATCTGGGGTGAGTCAACGGCCGTACAAATGTACACAAGCGCAGCGCAGGGTGTCCCAACAGCCACGGTTAGAAGAATAACCACGTAGCCGAGCTGCGCTTTCACTAAACTCTGAACTTTCTCCGTCATTTCCCAGCGAAAATCTGTCAATTTTGCATGACAAGTGCGGAATATATACAGTTTGGAGCATGCAAAATTTGAAGTTGGTTGGAAAATTCCTTGATTTCCAAATTTGCCGGCATTTGGGACACACTTTGACCTAATTCCCGTCACAATCTGGGGTGAGTCAACGGCCGTACAAATGTACACAAGCGCAGCGCAGGGTGTCCCAACAGCCACGGTTAGAAGAATAACCACGTAGCCGAGCTGCGCTTTCCCTAAACTCTGAAATTTCTCCGTCATTTCCCAGCGAAAATCTGTCAATTTTGCATGACAAGTGCGGAATATATACAGTTTGGAGCATGCAAAATTTGAAGTTGGTTGGAAAATTCCTTGATTTCCAAATTTGCCGGCATTTGGGACACACTTTGACCTAATTCCCGTCACAATCTGGGGTGAGTCAACGGCCGTACAAATGTACACAAGCGCAGCGCAGGGTGTCCCAACAGCCACGGTTAGAAGAATAACCACGTAGCCGAGCTGCGCTTTCCCTAAACTCTGAAATTTCTCCGTCATTTCCCAGCGAAAATCTGTCAATTTTGCAGGACAAGTGCGGAATATATACAGTTTGGAGCATGCAAAATTTGAAGTTGGTTGGAAAATTCCTTGATTTCCAAATTTGCCGGCATTTGGGACACACTTTGACCTAATTCCCGTCACAATCTGGGGTGAGTCAACGGCCGTACAAATGTACACAAGCGCAGCGCAGGGTGTCCCAACAGCCACGGTTAGAAGAATAACCACGTAGCCGAGCTGCGCTTTCCCTAAACTCTGAAATTTCTCCGTCATTTCCCAGCGAAAATCTGTCAATTTTGCATGACAAGTGCGGAATATATACAGTTTGGAGCATGCAAAATTTGAAGTTGGTTGGAAAATTCCTTGATTTCCAAATTTGCCGGCATTTGGGACACACTTTGACCTAATTCCCGTCACAATCTGGGGTGAGTCAACGGCCGTACAAATGTACACAAGCGCAGCGCAGGGTGTCCCAACAGCCACGGTTAGAAGAATAACCACGTAGCCGAGCTGCGCTTTCCCTAAACTCTGAAATTTCTCCGTCATTTCCCAGCGAAAATCTGTCAATTTTGCATGACAAGTGCGGAATATATACAGTTTGGAGCATGCAAAATTTGAAGTTGGTTGGAAAATTCCTTGATTTCCAAATTTGCCGGCATTTGGGACACACTTTGACCTAATTCCCGTCACAATCTGGGGTGAGTCAACGGCCGTACAAATGTACACAAGCGCAGCGCAGGGTGTCCCAACAGCCACGGTTAGAAGAATAACCACGTAGCCGAGCTGCGCTTTCCCTAAACTCTGAAATTTCTCCGTCATTTCCCAGCGAAAATCTGTCAATTTTGCATGACAAGTGCGGAATATATACAGTTTGGAGCATGCAAAATTTGAAGTTGGTTGGAAAATTCCTTGATTTCCAAATTTGCCGGCATTTGGGACACACTTTGACCTAATTCCCGTCAAAATCTGGGGTGATTCAACGGCCGTACAAATGTACACAAGCGCAGCGCAGGGTGTCCCAACAGCCACGGTTAGAAGAATAACCACGTAGCCGAGCTGCGCTTTCCCTAAACTCTGAAATTTCTCCGTCATTTCCCAGCGAAAATCTGTCAATTTTGCATGACAAGTGCGGAATATATACAGTTTGGAGCATGCAAAATTTGAAGTTGGTTGGAAAATTCCTTGATTTCCAAATTTGCCGGCATTTGGGACACACTTTGACCTAATTCCCGTCACAATCTGGGGTGAGTCAACGGCCGTACAAATGTACACAAGCGCAGCGCAGGGTGTCTCAACAGCCACGGTTAGAAGAATAACCACGTAGCCGAGCTGCGCTTTCCCTAAACTCTGAAATTTCTCCGTCATTTCCCAGCGAAAATCTGTCAATTTTGCATGACAAGTGCGGAATATATACAGTTTGGAGCATGCAAAATTTGAAGTTGGTTGGAAAATTCCTTGATTTCCAAATTTGCCGGCATTTGGGACACACTTTGACCTAATTCCCGTCACAATCTGGGTGAGTCAACGGCCGTACAAATGTACACAAGCGCAGCGCAGGGTGTCCCGACAGCCACGGTTAGAAGAATAACCACGTAGCCGAGCTGCGCTTTCCCTAAACTCTGAAATTTCTCCGTCATTTCCCAGCGAAAATCTGTCAATTTTGCATGACAAGTGCGGAATATATACAGTTTGGAGCATGCAAAATTTGAAGTTGGTTGGAAAATTCCTTGATTTCCAAATTTGCCGGCATTTGGGACACACTTTGACCTAATTCCCGTCACAATCTGGGGTGAGTCAACGGCCGTACAAATGTACACAAGCGCAGCGCAGGGTGTCCCAACAGCCACGGTTAGAAGAATAACCACGTAGCCGAGCTGCGCTTTCACTAAACTCTGAAATTTCTCCGTCATTTCCCAGCGAAAATCTGTCAATTTTGCATGACAAGTGCGGAATATATACAGTTTGGAGCATGCAAAATTTGAAGTTGGTTGGAAAATTCCTTGATTTCAAAATTTGCCGGCATTTGGGACACACTTTGACCTAATTCCCGTCACAATCTGGGGTGAGTCAACGGCCGTACAAATGTACACAAGCGCAGCGCAGGGTGTCCCAACAGCCACGGTTAGAAGAATAACCACGTAGCCGAGCTGCGCTTTCCCTAAACTCTGAAATTTCTCCGTCATTTCCCAGCGAAAATCTGTCAATTTTGCATGACAAGTGCGGAATATATACAGTTTGGAGCATGCAAAATTTGAAGTTGGTTGGAAAATTCCTTGATTTCCAAATTTGCCGGCATTTGGGACACACTTTGACCTAATTCCCGTCACAATCTGGGGTGAGTCAACGGCCGTACAAATGTACACAAGCGCAGCGCAGGGTGTCCCAACAGCCACGGTTAGAAGAATAACCACGTAACCGAGCTGCGCTTTCCCTAAACTCTGAAATTTCTCCGTCATTTCCCAGCGAAAATCTGTCAATTTTGCATGACAAGTGCGGAATATATACAGTTTGGAGCATGCCAAATTTGAAGTTGGTTGGAAAATTCCTTGATTTCCAAATTTGCCGGCATTTGGGACACACTTTGACCTAATTCCCGTCACAATCTGGGGTGAGTCAACGGCCGTACAAATGTACACAAGCGCAGCGCAGGGTGTCCCAACAGCCACGGTTAGAAGAATAACCACGTAGCCGAGCTGCGCTTTCCCTAAACTCTGAAATTTCTCCGTCATTTCGAAGCGAAAATCTGTCAATTTTGCATGACAAGTGCGGAATATATACAGTTTGGAGCATGCAAAATTTGAAGTTGGTTGGAAAATTCCTTGATTTCCAAATTTGCCGGCATTTGGGACACACTTTGACCTAATTCCCGTCACAATCTGGGGTGAGTCAACGGCCGTACAAATGTACACAAGCGCAGCGCAGGGTGTCCCAACAGCCACGGTTAGAAGAATAACCACGTAGCCGAGCTGCGCTTTCCCTAAACTCTGAAATTTCTCCGTCATTTCCCAGCGAAAATCTGTCAATTTTGCATGACAAGTGCGGAATATATACAGTTTGGAGCATGCAAAATTTGAAGTTGGTTGGAAAATTCCTTGATTTCCAAATTTGCCGGCATTTGGGACACACTTTGACCTAATTCCCGTCACAATCTGGGGTGAGTCAACGGCCGTACAAATGTACACAAGCGCAGCGCAGGGTGTCCCAACAGCCACGGTTAGAAGAATAACCACGTAGCCGAGCTGCGCTTTCACCTAAACTCTGAAATTTCTCCGTCATTTCCCAGCGAAAATCTGTCAATTTTGCATGACAAGTGCGGAATATATACAGTTTGGAGCATGCAAAATTTGAAGTTGGTTGGAAAATTCCTTGATTTCCAAAATTTGCCGGCATTTGGGACACACTTTGACCTAATTCCCGTCACAATCTGGGGTGAGTCAACGGCCGTACAAATGTACACAAGCGCAGCGCAGGGTGTCCCAACAGCCACGGTTAGAAGAATAACCACGTAGCCGAGCTGCGCTTTCCCTAAACTCTGAAATTTCTCCGTCATTTCCCAGCGAAAATCTGTCAATTTTGCATGACAAGTGCGGAATATATACAGTTTGGAGCATGCAAAATTTGAAGTTGGTTGGAAAATTCCTTGATTTCCAAATTTGCCGGCATTTGGGACACACTTTGACCTAATTCCCGTCACAATCTGGGGTGAGTCAACGGCCGTACAAATGTACACAAGCGCAGCGCAGGGTGTCCCAACAGCCACGGTTAGAAGAATAACCACGTAACCGAGCTGCGCTTTCCCTAAACTCTGAAATTTCTCCGTCATTTCCCAGCGAAAATCTGTCAATTTTGCATGACAAGTGCGGAATATATACAGTTTGGAGCATGCCAAATTTGAAGTTGGTTGGAAAATTCCTTGATTTCCAAATTTGCCGGCATTTGGGACACACTTTGACCTAATTCCCGTCACAATCTGGGGTGAGTCAACGGCCGTACAAATGTACACAAGCGCAGCGCAGGGTGTCCCAACAGCCACGGTTAGAAGAATAACCACGTAGCCGAGCTGCGCTTTCCCTAAACTCTGAAATTTCTCCGTCATTTCCGAAGCGAAAATCTGTCAATTTTGCATGACAAGTGCGGAATATATACAGTTTGGAGCATGCAAAATTTGAAGTTGGTTGGAAAATTCCTTGATTTCCAAATTTGCCGGCATTTGGGACACACTTTGACCTAATTCCCGTCACAATCTGGGGTGAGTCAACGGCCGTACAAATGTACACAAGCGCAGCGCAGGGTGTCCCAACAGCCACGGTTAGAAGAATAACCACGTAGCCGAGCTGCGCTTTCCCTAAACTCTGAAATTTCTCCGTCATTTCCCAGCGAAAATCTGTCAATTTTGCATGACAAGTGCGGAATATATACAGTTTGGAGCATGCAAAATTTGAAGTTGGTTGGAAAATTCCTTGATTTCCAAATTTGCCGGCATTTGGGACACACTTTGACCTAATTCCCGTCACAATCTGGGGTGAGTCAACGGCCGTACAAATGTACACAAGCGCAGCGCAGGGTGTCCCAACAGCCACGGTTAGAAGAATAACCACGTAGCCGAGCTGCGCTTTCCCTAAACTCTGAAATTTCTCCGTCATTTCCCAGCGAAAATCTGTCAATTTTGCATGACAAGTGCGGAATATATACAGTTTGGAGCATGCAAAATTTGAAGTTGGTTGGAAAATTCCTTGATTTCCAAATTTGCCGGCATTTGGGACACACTTTGACCTAATTCCCGTCACAATCTGGGGTGAGTCAACGGCCGTACAAATGTACACAAGCGCAGCGCAGGGTGTCCCAACAGCCACGGTTAGAAGAATAACCACGTATCCGAGCTGCGCTTTCCCTAAACTCTGAAATTTCTCCGTCATTTCCCAGCGAAAATCTGTCAATTTTGCATGACAAGTGCGGAATATATACAGTTTGGAGCATGCAAAATTTGAAGTTGGTTGGAAAATTCCTTGATTTCCAAATTTGCCGGCATTTGGGACACACTTTGACCTAATTCCCGTCACAATCTGGGGTGAGTCAACGGCCGTACAAATGTACACAAGCGCAGCGAAGGGTGTCCCAACAGCCACGGTTAGAAGAATAACCACGTAGCCGAGCTGCGCTTTCCCTAAACTCTGAAATTTCTCCGTCATTTCCCAGCGAAAATCTGTCAATTTTGCATGACAAGTGCGGAATATATACAGTTTGGAGCATGCAAAATTTGAAGTTGGTTGGAAAATTCCTTGATTTCCAAATTTGCCGGCATTTGGGACACACTTTGACCTAATTCCCGTCACAATCTGGGGTGAGTCAACGGCCGTACAAATGTACACAAGCGCAGCGCAGGGTGTCCCAACAGCCACGGTTAGAAGAATAACCACGTAGCCGAGCTGCGCTTTCCCTAAACTCTGAAATTTCTCCGTCATTTCCCAGCGAAAATCTGTCAATTTTGCATGACAAGTGCGGAATATATACAGTTTGGAGCATGCCAAAATTTGAAGTTGGTTGGAAAATTCCTTGATTTCCAAATTTGCCGGCATTTGGGACACACTTTGACCTAATTCCCGTCACAATCTGGGGTGAGTCAACGGCCGTACAAATGTACACAAGCGCAGCGCAGGGTGTCCCAACAGCCACGGTTAGAAGAATAACCACGTAGCCGAGCTGCGCTTTCCCTAAACTCTGAAATTTCTCCGTCATTTCCCAGCGAAAATCTGTCAATTTTGCATGACAAGTGCGGAATATATACAGTTTGGAGCATGCAAAATTTGAAGTTGGTTGGAAAATTCCTTGATTTCCAAATTTGCCGGCATTTGGGACACACTTTGACCTAATTCCCGTCACAATCTGGGGTGAGTCAACGGCCGTACAAATGTACACAAGCGCAGCGCAGGGTGTCCCAACAGCCACGGTTAGAAGAATAACCACGTAGCCGAGCTGCGCTTTCCCTAAACTCTGAAATTTCTCCGTCATTTCCCAGCGAAAATCTGTCAATTTTGCATGACAAGTGCGGAATATATACAGTTTGGAGCATGCAAAATTTGAAGTTGGTTGGAAAATTCCTTGATTTCCAAATTTGCCGGCATTTGGGACACACTTTGACCTAATTCCCGTCACAATCTGGGGTGAGTCAACGGCCGTACAAATGTACACAAGCGCAGCGCAGGGTGTCCCAACAGCCACGGTTAGAAGAATAACCACGTAGCCGAGCTGCGCTTTCCCTAAACTCTGAAATTTCTCCGTCATTTCCCAGCGAAAATCTGTCAATTTTGCATGACAAGTGCGGAATATATACAGTTTGGAGCATGCAAAATTTGAAGTTGGTTGGAAAATTCCTTGATTTCCAAATTTGCCGGCATTTGGGACACACTTTGACCTAATTCCCGTCACAATCTGGGGTGAGTCAACGGCCGTACAAATGTACACAAGCGCAGCGCAGGGTGTCCCAACAGCCACGGTTAGAAGAATAACCACGTATCCGAGCTGCGCTTTCCCTAAACTCTGAAATTTCTCCGTCATTTCCCAGCGAAAATCTGTCAATTTTGCATGACAAGTGCGGAATATATACAGTTTGGAGCATGCAAAATTTGAAGTTGGTTGGAAAATTCCTTGATTTCCAAATTTGCCGGCATTTGGGACACACTTTGACCTAATTCCCGTCACAATCTGGGGTGAGTCAACGGCCGTACAAATGTACACAAGCGCAGCGCAGGGTGTCCCAACAGCCACGGTTAGAATAATAACCACGTAGCCGAGCTGCGCTTTCCCTAAACTCTGAAATTTCTCCGTCATTTCCCAGCGAAAATCTGTCAATTTTGCATGACAAGTGCGGAATATATACAGTTTGGAGCATGCAAAATTTGAAGTTGGTTGGAAAATTCCTTGATTTCCAAATTTGCCGGCATTGGGGACACACTTTGACCTAATTCCCGTCACAATCTGGGGTGAGTCAACGGCCGTACAAATGTACACAAGCGCAGCGCAGGGTGTCCCAACAGCCACGGTTAGAAGAATAAACACGTAGCCGAGCTGCGCTTTCCCTAAACTCTGAAATTTCTCCGTCATTTCCCAGCGAAAATCTGTCAATTTTGCATGACAAGTGCGGAATATATACAGTTTGGAGCATGCAAAATTTGAAGTTGGTTGGAAAATTCCTTGATTTCCAAATTTGCCGGCATTTGGGACACACTTTGACCTAATTCCCGTCACAATCTGGGGTGAGTCAACGGCCGTACAAATGTACACAAGCGCAGCGCAGGGTGTCCCAACAGCCACGGTTAGAAGAATAACCACGTAGCCGAGCTGCGCTTTCCCTAAACTCTGAAATTTCTCCGTCATTTCCCAGCGAAAATCTGTCAATTTTGCATGACAAGTGCGGAATATATACAGTTTGGAGCATGCAAAATTTGAAGTTGGTTGGAAAATTCCTTGATTTCCAAATTTGCCGGCATTTGGGACACACTTTGACCTAATTCCCGTCACAATCTGGGGTGAGTCAACGGCCGTACAAATGTACACAAGCGCAGCGCAGGGTGTCCCAACAGCCACGGTTAGAAGAATAACCACGTAGCCGAGCTGCGCTTTCCCTAAACTCTGAAATTTCTCCGTCATTTCCCAGCGAAAATCTGTCAATTTTGCATGACAAGTGCGGAATATATACAGTTTGGAGCATGCAAAATTTGAAGTTGGTTGGAAAATTCCTTGATTTCCTAAATTTGCCGGCATTTGGGACACACTTTGACCTAATTCCCGTCACAATCTGGGGTGAGTCAACGGCCGTACAAATGTACACAAGCGCAGCGCAGGGTGTCCCAACAGCCACGGTTAGAATAATAACCACGTAGCCGAGCTGCGCTTTCCCTAAACTCTGAAATTTCTCCGTCATTTCCCAGCGAAAATCTGTCAATTTTGCATGACAAGTGCGGAATATATACAGTTTGGAGCATGCAAAATTTGAAGTTGGTTGGAAAATTCCTTGATTTCCAAATTTGCCGGCATTGGGGACACACTTTGACCTAATTCCCGTCACAATCTGGGGTGAGTCAACGGCCGTACAAATGTACACAAGCGCAGCGCAGGGTGTCCCAACAGCCACGGTTAGAAGAATAACCACGTAGCCGAGCTGCGCTTTCCCTAAACTCTGAAATTTCTCCGTCATTTCCCAGCGAAAATCTGTCAATTTTGCATGACAAGTGCGGAATATATACAGTTTGGAGCATGCAAAATTTGAAGTTGGTTGGAAAATTCCTTGATTTCCAAATTTGCCGGCATTTGGGACACACTTTGACCTAATTCCCGTCACAATCTGGGGTGAGTCAACGGCCGTACAAATGTACACAAGCGCAGCGCAGGGTGTCCCAACAGCCACGGTTAGAAGAATAACCACGTAGCCGAGCTGCGCTTTCCCTAAACTCTGAAATTTCTCCGTCATTTCCCAGCGAAAATCTGTCAATTTTGCATGACAAGTGCGGAATATATACAGTTTGGAGCATGCAAAATTTGAAGTTGGTTGGAAAATTCCTTGATTTCCAAATTTGCCGGCATTTGGGACACACTTTGACCTAATTCCCGTCACAATCTGGGGTGAGTCAACGGCCGTACAAATGTACACAAGCGCAGCGCAGGGTGTCCCAACAGCCACGGTTAGAAGAATAACCACGTAGCCGAGCTGCGCTTTCCCTAAACTCTGAAATTTCTCCGTCATTTCCCAGCGAAAATCTGTCAATTTTGCATGACAAGTGCGGAATATATACAGTTTGGAGCATGCAAAATTTGAAGTTGGTTGGAAAATTCCTTGATTTCCAAATTTGCCGGCATTTGGGACACACTTTGACCTAATTCCCGTCACAATCTGGGGTGAGTCAACGGCCGTACAAATGTACACAAGCGCAGCGCAGGGTGTCCCAACAGCCACGGTTAGAAGAATAACCACGTAGCCGAGCTGCGCTTTCCCTAAACTCTGAAATTTCTCCGTCATTTCCCAGCGAAAATCTGTCAATTTTGCATGACAAGTGCGGAATATATACAGTTTGGAGCATGCAAAATTTGAAGTTGGTTGGAAAATTCCTTGATTTCCAAATTTGCCGGCATTTGGGACACACTTTGACCTAATTCCCGTCACAATCTGGGGTGAGTCAACGGCCGTACAAATGTACACAAGCGCAGCGCAGGGTGTCCCAACAGCCACGGTTAGAAGAATAACCACGTAGCCGAGCTGCGCTTTCCCTAAACTCTGAAATTTCTCCGTCATTTCCCAGCGAAAATCTGTCAATTTTGCATGACAAGTGCGGAATATATACAGTTTGGAGCATGCAAAATTTGAAGTTGGTTGGAAAATTCCTTGATTTCCAAATTTGCCGGCATTTGGGACACACTTTGACCTAATTCCCGTCACAATCTGGGGTGAGTCAACGGCCGTACAAATGTACACAAGCGCAGCGCAGGGTGTCCCAACAGCCACGGTTAGAAGAATAACCACGTAGCCGAGCTGCGCTTTCCCTAAACTCTGAAATTTCTCCGTCATTTCCCAGCGAAAATCTGTCAATTTTGCATGACAAGTGCGGAATATATACAGTTTGGAGCATGCAAAATTTGAAGTTGGTTGGAAAATTCCTTGATTTCCAAATTTGCCGGCATTTGGGACACACTTTGACCTAATTCCCGTCACAATCTGGGGTGAGTCAACGGCCGTACAAATGTACACAAGCGCAGCGCAGGGTGTCCCAACAGCCACGGTTAGAAGAATAACCACGTAGCCGAGCTGCGCTTTCCCTAAACTCTGAAATTTCTCCGTCATTTCCCAGCGAAAATCTGTCAATTTTGCATGACAAGTGCGGAATATATACAGTTTGGAGCATGCAAAATTTGAAGTTGGTTGGAAAATTCCTTGATTTCCAAATTTGCCGGCATTTGGGACACACTTTGACCTAATTCCCGTCACAATCTGGGGTGAGTCAACGGCCGTACAAATGTACACAAGCGCAGCGCAGGGTGTCCCAACAGCCACGGTTAGAAGAATAACCACGTAGCCGAGCTGCGCTTTCCCTAAACTCTGAAATTTCTCCGTCATTTCCCAGCGAAAATCTGTCAATTTTGCATGACAAGTGCGGAATATATACAGTTTGGAGCATGCAAAATTTGAAGTTGGTTGGAAAATTCCTTGATTTCCAAATTTGCCGGCATTTGGGACACACTTTGACCTAATTCCCGTCACAATCTGGGGTGAGTCAACGGCCGTACAAATGTACACAAGCGCAGCGCAGGGTGTCCCAACAGCCACGGTTAGAAGAATAACCACGTATCCGAGCTGCGCTTTCCCTAAACTCTGAAATTTCTCCGTCATTTCCCAGCGAAAATCTGTCAATTTTGCATGACAAGTGCGGAATATATACAGTTTGGAGCATGCAAAATTTGAAGTTGGTTGGAAAATTCCTTGATTTCCAAATTTGCCGGCATTTGGGACACACTTTGACCTAATTCCCGTCACAATCTGGGGTGAGTCAACGGCCGTACAAATGTACACAAGCGCAGCGCAGGGTGTCCCAACAGCCACGGTTAGAATAATAACCACGTAGCCGAGCTGCGCTTTCCCTAAACTCTGAAATTTCTCCGTCATTTCCCAGCGAAAATCTGTCAATTTTGCATGACAAGTGCGGAATATATACAGTTTGGAGCATGCAAAATTTGAAGTTGGTTGGAAAATTCCTTGATTTCCAAATTTGCCGGCATTTGGGACACACTTTGACCTAATTCCCGTCACAATCTGGGGTGAGTCAACGGCCGTACAAATGTACACAAGCGCAGCGCAGGGTGTCCCAACAGCCACGGTTAGAAGAATAAACCACGTAGCCGAGCTGCGCTTTCCCTAAACTCTGAAATTTCTCCGTCATTTCCCAGCGAAAATCTGTCAATTTTGCATGACAAGTGCGGAATATATACAGTTTGGAGCATGCAAAATTTGAAGTTGGTTGGAAAATTCCTTGATTTCCAAATTTGCCGGCATTTGGGACACACTTTGACCTAATTCCCGTCACAATCTGGGGTGAGTCAACGGCCGTACAAATGTACACAAGCGCAGCGCAGGGTGTCCCAACAGCCACGGTTAGAAGAATAACCACGTAGCCGAGCTGCGCTTTCCCTAAACTCTGAAATTTCTCCGTCATTTCCCAGCGAAAATCTGTCAATTTTGCATGACAAGTGCGGAATATATACAGTTTGGAGCATGCAAAATTTGAAGTTGGTTGGAAAATTTCTTGATTTCCAAATTTGCCGGCATTTGGGACACACTTTGACCTAATTCCCGTCACAATCTGGGGTGAGTCAACGGCCGTACAAATGTACACAAGCGCAGCGCAGGGTGTCCCAACAGCCACGGTTAGAAGAATAACCACGTAGCCGAGCTGCGCTTTCCCTAAACTCTGAAATTTCTCCGTCATTTCCCAGCGAAAATCTGTCAATTTTGCATGACAAGTGCGGAATATATACAGTTTGGAGCATGCAAAATTTGAAGTTGGTTGGAAAATTCCTTGATTTCTAAATTTGCCGGCATTTGGGACACATTTTGACCTAATTCCCGTCACAATCTGGGGTGAGTCAACGGCCGTACAAATGTACACAAGCGCAGCGCAGGGTGTCCCAACAGCCACGGTTAGAATAATAACCACGTAGCCGAGCTGCGCTTTCCCTAAACTCTGAAATTTCTCCGTCATTTCCCAGCAAAAATCTGTCAATTTTGCATGACAAGTGCGGAATATATACAGTTTGGAGCATGCAAAATTTGAAGTTGGTTGGAAAATTCCTTGATTTCCAAATTTGCCGGCATTGGGGACACACTTTGACCTAATTCCCGTCACAATCTGGGGTGAGTCAACGGCCGTACAAATGTACACAAGCGCAGCGCAGGGTGTCCCAACAGCCACGGTAAGAAGAATAACCACGTAGCCGAGCTGCGCTTTCCCTAAACTCTGAAATTTCTCCGTCATTTCCCAGCGAAAATCTGTCAATTTTGCATGACAAGTGCGGAATATATACAGTTTGGAGCATGCAAAATTTGAAGTTGGTTGGAAAATTCCTTGATTTCCAAATTTGCCGGCATTTGGGACACACTTTGACCTAATTCCCGTCACAATCTGGGGTGAGTCAACGGCCGTACAAATGTACACAAGCGCAGCGCAGGGTGTCCCAACAGCCACGGTTAGAAGAATAACCACGTAGCCGAGCTGCGCTTTCCCTAAACTCTGCAATTTCTCCGTCATTTCCCAGCGAAAATCTGTCAATTTTGCATGACAAGTGCGGAATATATACAGTTTGGAGCATGCAAAATTTGAAGTTGGTTGGAAAATTCTTGATTTCCAAATTTGCCGGCATTTGGGACACACTTTGACCTAATTCCCGTCACAATCTGGGGTGAGTCAACGGTCGTACAAATGTACACAAGCGCAGCGAAGGGTGTCCCAACAGCCACGGTTAGAAGAATAACCACGTAGCCGAGCTGCGCTTTCCCTAAACTCTGAAATTTCTCCGTCATTTCCCAGCGAAAATCTGTCAATTTTGCATGACAAGTGCGGAATATATACAGTTTGGAGCATGCAAAATTTGAAGTTGGTTGGAAAATTCCTTGATTTCCAAATTTGCCGGCATTTGGGACACACTTTGACCTAATTCCCGTCACAATCTGGGGTGAGTCAACGGCCGTACAAATGTACACAAGCGCAGCGCAGGGTGTCCCAACAGCCACGGTTAGAAGAATAACCACGTAGCCGAGCTGCGCTTTCCCTAAACTCTGAAATTTCTCCGTCATTTCCCAGCGAAAATCTGTCAATTTTGCATGACAAGTGCGGAATATATACAGTTTGGAGCATGCAAAATTTGAAGTTGGTTGGAAAATTCCTTGATTTCCAAATTTGCCGGCATTTGGGACACACTTTGACCTAATTCCCGTCACAATCTGGGGTGAGTCAACGGCCGTACAAATGTACACAAGCGCAGCGCAGGGTGTCCCAACAGCCACAGTTAGAAGAATAACCACGTAGCCGAGCTGCGCTTTCCCTAAACTCTGAAATTTCTCCGTCATTTCCCAGCGAAAATCTGTCAATTTTGCATGACAAGTGCGGAATATATACAGTTTGGAGCATGCAAAATTTGAAGTTGGTTGGAAAATTCCTTGATTTCCAAATTTGCCGGCATTTGGGACACACTTTGACCTAATTCCCGTCACAATCTGGGGTGAGTCAACGGCCGTACAAATGTACACAAGCGCAGCGCAGGGTGTCCCAACAGCCACGGTTAGAAGAATAACCACGTAGCCGAGCTGCGCTTTCCCTAAACTCTGAAATTTCTCCGTCATTTCCCAGCGAAAATCTGTCAATTTTGCATGACAAGTGCGGAATATATACAGTTTGGAGCATGCAAAATTTGAAGTTGGTTGGAAAATTCCTTGATTTCCAAATTTGCCGGCATTTGGGACACACTTTGACCTAATTCCCGTCACAATCTGGGGTGAGTCAACGGCCGTACAAATGTACACAAGCGCAGCGCAGGGTGTCCCAACAGCCACGGTTAGAAGAATAACCACGTAGCCGAGCTGCGCTTTCCCTAAACTCTGAAATTTCTCCGTCATTTCCCAGCGAAAATCTGTCAATTTTGCATGACAAGTGCGGAATATATACAGTTTGGAGCATGCAAAATTTGAAGTTGGTTGGAAAATTCCTTGATTTCCAAATTTGCCGGCATTTGGGACACACTTTGACCTAATTCCCGTCACAATCTGGGGTGAGTCAACGGCCGTACAAATGTACACAAGCGCAGCGCAGGGTGTCCCAACAGCCACGGTTAGAAGAATAACCACGTAGCCGAGCTGCGCTTTCCCTAAACTCTGAAATTTCTCCGTCATTTCCCAGCGAAAATCTGTCAATTTTGCATGACAAGTGCGGAATATATACAGTTTGGAGCATGCAAAATTTGAAGTTGGTTGGAAAATTCCTTGATTTCCAAATTTGCCGGCATTTGGGACACACTTTGACCTAATTCCCGTCACAATCTGGGGTGAGTCAACGGCCGTACAAATGTACACAAGCGCAGCGCAGGGTGTCCCAACAGCCACGGTTAGAAGAATAACCACGTAGCCGAGCTGCGCTTTCCCTAAACTCTGAAATTTCTCCGTCATTTCCCAGCGAAAATCTGTCAATTTTGCATGACAAGTGCGGAATATATACAGTTTGGAGCATGCAAAATTTGAAGTTGGTTGGAAAATTCCTTGATTTCCAAATTTGCCGGCATTTGGGACACACTTTGACCTAATTCCCGTCACAATCTGGGGTGAGTCAACGGCCGTACAAATGTACACAAGCGCAGCGCAGGGTGTCCCAACAGCCACGGTTAGAAGAATAACCACGTAGCCGAGCTGCGCTTTCCCTAAACTCTGAAATTTCTCCGTCATTTCCCAGCGAAAATCTGTCAATTTTGCATGACAAGTGCGGAATATATACAGTTTGGAGCATGCAAAATTTGAAGTTGGTTGGAAAATTCCTTGATTTCCAAATTTGCCGGCATTTGGGACACACTTTGACCTAATTCCCGTCACAATCTGGGGTGAGTCAACGGCCGTACAAATGTACACAAGCGCAGCGCAGGGTGTCCCAACAGCCACGGTTAGAAGAATAACCACGTATGCCGAGCTGCGCTTTCCCTAAACTCTGAAATTTCTCCGTCATTTCCCAGCGAAAATCTGTCAATTTTGCATGACAAGTGCGGAATATATACAGTTTGGAGCATGCAAAATTTGAAGTTGGTTGGAAAATTCCTTGATTTCCAAATTTGCCGGCATTTGGGACACACTTTGACCTAATTCCCGTCACAATCTGGGGTGAGTCAACGGCCGTACAAATGTACACAAGCGCAGCGCAGGGTGTCCCAACAGCCACGGTTAGAAGAATAACCACGTAGCCGAGCTGCGCTTTCCCTAAACTCTGAAATTTCTCCGTCATTTCCCAGCGAAAATCTGTCAATTTTGCATGACAAGTGCGGAATATATACAGTTTGGAGCATGCAAAATTTGAAGTTGGTTGGAAAATTCCTTGATTTCCAAATTTGCCGGCATTTGGGACACACTTTGACCTAATTCCCGTCACAATCTGGGGTGAGTCAACGGCCGTACAAATGTACACAAGCGCAGCGCAGGGTGTCCCAACAGCCACGGTTAGAAGAATAACCACGTAGCCGAGCTGCGCTTTCCCTAAACTCTGAAATTTCTCCGTCATTTCCCAGCGAAAATCTGTCAATTTTGCATGACAAGTGCGGAATATATACAGTTTGGAGCATGCAAAATTTGAAGTTGGTTGGAAAATTCCTTGATTTCCAAATTTGCCGGCATTTGGGACACACTTTGACCTAATTCCCGTCACAATCTGGGGTGAGTCAACGGCCGTACAAATGTACACAAGCGCAGCGCAGGGTGTCCCAACAGCCACGGTTAGAAGAATAACCACGTAGCCGAGCTGCGCTTTCCCTAAACTCTGAAATTTCTCCGTCATTTCCCAGCGAAAATCTGTCAATTTTGCATGACAAGTGCGGAATATATACAGTTTGGAGCATGCAAAATTTGAAGTTGGTTGGAAAATTCCTTGATTTCCAAATTTGCCGGCATTTGGGACACACTTTGACCTAATTCCCGTCACAATCTGGGGTGAGTCAACGGCCGTACAAATGTACACAAGCGCAGCGCAGGGTGTCCCAACAGCCACGGTTAGAAGAATAACCACGTAGCCGAGCTGCGCTTTCCCTAAACTCTGAAATTTCTCCGTCATTTCCCAGCGAAAATCTGTCAATTTTGCATGACGAGTGCGGAATATATACAGTTTGGAGCATGCAAAATTTGAAGTGGTTGGAAAATTCCTTGATTTCCAATTTGCCGGCATTTGGGACACACTTTGACCTAATTCCCCGTCACAATCTGGGGTGAGTCAACGGCCGTACAAATGTACACAAGCGCAGCGCAGGGTGTCCCAACAGCCACGGTTAGAAGAATAACCACGTAGCCGAGCTGCGCTTTCCCTAAACTCTGAAATTTCTCCGTCATTTCCCAGCGAAAATCTGTCAATTTTGCATGACAAGTGCGGAATATATACAGTTTGGAGCATGCAAAATTTGAAGTTGGTTGGAAAATTCCTTGATTTCCAAATTTGCCGGCATTTGGGACACACTTTGACCTAATTCCCGTCACAATCTGGGGTGAGTCAACGGCCGTACAAATGTACACAAGCGCAGCGCAGGGTGTCCCAACAGCCACGGTTAGAAGAATAACCACGTAGCCGAGCTGCGCTTTCCCTAAACTCTGAAATTTCTCCGTCATTTCCCAGCGAAAATCTGTCAATTTGCATGACAAGTGCGGAATATATACAGTTTGGAGCATGCAAAATTTGAAGTTGGTTGGAAAATTCCTTGATTTCCAAATTTGCCGGCATTTGGGACACACTTTGACCTAATTCCCGTCACAATCTGGGGTGAGTCAACGGCCGTACAAATGTACACAAGCGCAGCGCAGGGTGTCCCAACAGCCACGGTTAGAAGAATAACCACGTAGCCGAGCTGCGCTTTCCCCTAAACTCTGAAATTTCTCCGTCATTTCCCAGCGAAATCTGTCAATTTTGCATGACAAGTGCGGAATATATACAGTTTGGAGCATGCAAAATTTGAAGTTGGTTGGAAAATTCCTTGATTTCCAAATTTGCCGGCATTTGGGACACACTTTGACCTAATTCCCGTCACAATCTGGGGTGAGTCAACGGCCGTACAAATGTACACAAGGCCGCAGCGCAGGGTGTCCCAACAGCCACGGTTAGAAGAATAACCACGTAGCCGAGCTGCGCTTTCCTAAACTCTGAAATTTCTCCGTCATTTCCCAGCGAAAATCTGTCAATTTTGCATGGACAAGTGCGGAATATATACAGTTTGGAGCATGCAAAATTTGAAGTTGGTTGGAAAATTCCTTGATTTCCAAATTTGCCGGCATTTGGGACACACTTTGACCTAATTCCCGTCACAATCTGGGGTGAGTCAACGGCCGTACAAATGTACACAAGCGCAGCGCAGGGTGTCCCAACAGCCACGGTTAGAAGAATAACCACGTAGCCGAGCTGCGCTTTCCCTAAACTCTGAAATTTCTCCGTCATTTCCCAGCGAAAATCTGTCAATTTTGCATGACAAGTGCGGAATATATACAGTTTGGAGCATGCAAAATTTGAAGTTGGTTGGAAAATTCCTTGATTTCCAAATTTGCCGGCATTTGGGACACACTTTGACCTAATTCCCGTCACAATCTGGGGTGAGTGCAACGGCCGTACAAATGTACACAAGCGCAGCGCAGGGTGTCCCAACAGCCACGGTTAGAAGAATAACCACGTAGCCGAGCTGCGCTTTCCCTAAACTCTGAAATTTCTCCGTCATTTCCCAGCGAAAATCTGTCAATTTTGCATGACAAGTGCGGAATATATACAGTTTGGAGCATGCAAAATTTGAAGTTGGTTGGAAAATTCCTTGATTTCCAAATTTGCCGGCATTTGGGACACACTTTGACCTAATTCCCGTCACAATCTGGGGTGAGTCAACGGCCGTACAAATGTACACAAGCGCAGCGCAGGGTGTCCCAACAGCCACGGTTAGAAGAATAACCACGTAGCCGAGCTGCGCTTTCCCTAAACTCTGAAATTTCTCCGTCATTTCCCAGCGAAAATCTGTCAATTTTGCATGACAAGTGCGGAATATATACAGTTTGGAGCATGCAAAATTTGAAGTTGGTTGGAAAATTCCTTGATTTCCAAATTTGCCGGCATTTGGGACACACTTTGACCTAATTCCCGTCACAATCTGGGGTGAGTCAACGGCCGTACAAATGTACACAAGCGCAGCGCAGGGTGTCCCGCAGAAGGGCCAAGCGGTTAGAAGAATAACCACGTAGCCGAGCTGCGCTTTCCCTAAACTCTGAAATTTCTCCGTCATTTCCCAGCGAAAATCTGTCAATTTTGCATGACAAGTGCGGAATATATACAGTTTGGAGCATGCAAAATTTGAAGTTGGTTGGAAAATTCCTTGATTTCCAAATTTGCCGGCATTTGGGACACACTTTGACCTAATTCCCGTCACAATCTGGGGTGAGTCAACGGCCGTACAAATGTACACAAGCGCAGCGCAGGGTGTCCCAACAGCCACGGTTAGAAGAATAACCACGTAGCCGAGCTGCGCTTTCCCTAAACTCTGAAATTTCTCCGTCATTTCCCAGCGAACATCTGTCAATTTTGCATGACAAGTGCGGAATATATACAGTTTGGAGCATGCAAAATTTGAAGTTGGTTGGAAAATTCCTTGATTTCCAAATTTGCCGGCATTTGGACACACTTTGACCTAATTCCCGTCACAATCTGGGTGAGTCAACGGCCGTACAAATGTACACAAGCGCAGCGCAGGGTGTCCCAACAGCCACGGTTAGAAGAATAACCACGTAGCCGAGCTGCGCTTTCCCTAAACTCTGAAATTTCTCCGTCATTTCCCAGCGAAAATCTGTCAATTTTGCATGACAAGTGCGGAATATATACAGTTTGGAGCATGCAAAATTTGAAGTTGGTTGGAAAATTCCTTGATTTCCAAATTTGCCGGCATTTGGGACACACTTTGACCTAATTCCCGTCACAATCTGGGGTGAGTCAACGGCCGTACAAATGTACACAAGCGCAGCGCAGGGTGTCCCAACAGCCACGGTTAGAAGAATAACCACGTAGCCGAGCTGCGCTTTCCCTAAACTCTGAAATTTCTCCGTAATTTCCCAGCGAAAATCTGTCAATTTTGCATGACAAGTGCGGAATATATACAGTTTGGAGCATGCAAAATTTGAAGTTGGTTGGAAAATTCCTTGATTTCCAAATTGCCGGCATTTGGGACACACTTTGACCTAATTCCCGTCACAATCTGGGGTGAGTCAACGGCCGTACAAATGTACACAAGCGCAGCGCAGGGTGTCCCAACAGCCACGGTTAGAAGAATAACCACGTAGCCGAGCTGCGCTTTCCCTAAACTCTGAAATTTCTCCGTCATTTCCCAGCGAAAATCTGTCAATTTTGCATGACAAGTGCGGAATATATACAGTTTGGAGCATGCAAAATTTGAAGTTGGTTGGAAAATTCCTTGATTTCCAAATTTGCCGGCATTTGGGACACACTTTGACCTAATTCCCGTCACAATCTGGGGTGAGTCAACGGCGTACAAATGTACACAAGCGCAGCGCAGGGTGTCCCAACAGCCACGGTTAGAAGAATAACCACGTAGCCGAGCTGCGCTTTCCCTAAACTCTGAAATTTCTCCGTCATTTCCCAGCGAAAATCTGTCAATTTTGCATGACAAGTGCGGAATATATACAGTTTGGAGCATGCAAAATTTGAAGTTGGTTGGAAAATTCCTTGATTTCCAAATTTGCCGGCATTTGGGACACACTTTGACCTAATTCCCGTCACAATCTGGGGTGAGTCAACGGCCGTACAAATGTACACAAGCGCAGCGCAGGGTGTCCCCAACAGCCACGGTTAGAAGAATAACCACGTAGCCGAGCTGCGCTTTCCCTAAACTCTGAAATTTCTCCGTCATTTCCCAGCGAAAATCTGTCAATTTTGCATGACGAAGTGCGGAATATATACAGTTTGGAGCATGCAAAATTTGAAGTTGGTTGGAAAATTCCTTGATTTCCAAATTTGCCGGCATTTGGGACACACTTTGACCTAATTCCCGTCACAATCTGGGGTGAGTCAACGGCCGTACAAATGTACACAAGCGCAGCGCAGGGTGTCCCAACAGCCACGGTTAGAAGAATAACCACGTAGCCGAGCTGCGCTTTCCCTAAACTCTGAAATTTCTCCGTCATTTCCCAGCGAAAATCTGTCAATTTTGCATGACAAGTGCGGAATATATACAGTTTGGAGCATGCAAAATTTGAAGTTGGTTGGAAAATTCCTTGATTTCCAAATTTGCCGGCATTTGGGACACACTTTGACCTAATTCCCGTCACAATCTGGGGTGAGTCAACGGCCGTACAAATGTACACAAGCGCAGCGCAGGGTGTCCCAACAGCCACGGTTAGAAGAATAACCACGTAGCCGAGCTGCGCTTTCCCTAAACTCTGAAATTTCTCCGTCATTTCCCAGCGAAAATCTGTCAATTTTGCATGACAAGTGCGGAATATATACAGTTTGGAGCATGCAAAATTTGAAGTTGGTTGGAAAATTCCTTGATTTCCAAATTTGCCGGCATTTGGGACACACTTTGACCTAATTCCCGTCACAATCTGGGGTGAGTCAACGGCCGTACAAATGTACACAAGCGCAGCGCAGGGTGTCCCAACAGCCACGGTTAGAAGAATAACCACGTAGCCGAGCTGCGCTTTCCCTAAACTCTGAAATTTCTCCGTCATTTCCCAGCGAAAATCTGTCAATTTTGCATGACAAGTGCGGAATATATACAGTTTGGAGCATGCAAAATTTGAAGTTGGTTGGAAAATTCCTTGATTTCCAAATTTGCCGGCATTTGGGACACACTTTGACCTAATTCCCGTCACAATCTGGGGTGAGTCAACGGCCGTACAAATGTACACAAGCGCAGCGCAGGGTGTCCCAACAGCCACGGTTAGAAGAATAACCACGTAGCCGAGCTGCGCTTTCCCCTAAACTCTGAAATTTCTCCGTCATTTCCCAGCGAAAATCTGTCAATTTTGCATGACAAGTGCGGAATATATACAGTTTGGAGCATGCAAAATTTGAAGTTGGTTGGAAAATTCCTTGATTTCCAAATTTGCCGGCATTTGGGACACACTTTGACCTAATTCCCGTCACAATCTGGGGTGAGTCAACGGCCGTACAAATGTACACAAGCGCAGCGCAGGGTGTCCCAACAGCCACGGTTAGAAGAATAACCACGTAGCCGAGCTGCGCTTTCCCTAAACTCTGAAATTTCTCCGTCATTCCCAGCGAAAATCTGTCAATTTTGCATGACAAGTGCGGAATATATACAGTTTGGAGCATGCAAAATTTGAAGTTGGTTGGAAAATTCCTTGATTTCCAAATTTGCCGGCATTTGGGGACACACTTTGACCTAATTCCCGTCACAATCTGGGGTGAGTGAACGCCGTACAATGTACACAAGCGCAGCGCAGGGTGTCCCAACAGCCACGGTTAGAAGAATAACCACGTAGCCGAGCTGCGCTTTCCCTAAACTCTGAAATTTCTCCGTCATTTCCCAGCGAAAATCTGTCAATTTTGCATGACAAGTGCGGAATATATACAGTTTGGAGCATGCAAAATTTGAAGTTGGTTGGAAAATTCCTTGATTTCCAAATTTGCCGGCATTTGGGACACACTTTGACCTAATTCCGTCACAATCTGGGGTGAGTCAACGGCCGTACAATGTACACAAGCGCAGCGCAGGGTGTCCCAACAGCCACGGTTAGAAGAATAACCACGTAGCCGAGCTGCGCTTTCCCTAAACTCTGAAATTTCTCCGTCATTTCCCAGCGAACATCTGTCAATTTTGCATGACAAGTGCGGAATATATACAGTTTGGAGCATGCAAAATTTGAAGTTGGTTGGAAAATTCCTTGATTTCCAAATTTGCCGGCATTTGGGACACACTTTGACCTAATTCCCGTCACAATCTGGGGTGAGTCAACGGCCGTACAAATGTACACAAGCGCAGCGCAGGTGTCCCAACAGCCACGGTTAGAAGAATAACCACGTAGCCGAGCTGCGCTTTCCCTAAACTCTGAAATTTCTCCGTCATTTCCCAGCGAAAATCTGTCAATTTTGCATGACAAGTGCGGAATATATACAGTTTGGAGCATGCAAAATTTGAAGTTGGTTGGAAAATTCCTTGATTTCCAAATTTGCCGGCATTTGGGACACACTTTGACCTAATTCCCGTCACAATCTGGGTGAGTCAACGGCCGTACAAATGTACACAAGCGCAGCGCAGGGTGTCCCAACAGCCACGGTTAGAAGAATAACCACGTAGCCGAGCTGCGCTTTCCCTAAACTCTGAAATTTCTCCGTCATTTCCCAGCGAAAATCTGTCAATTTTGCATGACAAGTGCGGAATATATACAGTTTGGAGCATGCAAAATTTGAAGTTGGTTGGAAAATTCCTTGATTTCCAAATTTGCCGGCATTTGGGACACACTTTGACCTAATTCCCGTCACAATCTGGGGTGAGTCAACGGCCGTACAAATGTACACAAGCGCAGCGCAGGGGTGTCCCAACAGCCACGGTTAGAAGAATAACCACGTAGCCGAGCTGCGCTTTCCCTAAACTCTGAAATTTCTCCGTCATTTCCCAGCGAACATCTGTCAATTTTGCATGACAAGTGCGGAATATATACAGTTTGGAGCATGCAAAATTTGAAGTTGTTGGAAAATTCCTTGATTTCCAAATTTGCCGGCATTTGGGACACACTTTGACCTAATTCCGTCACAATCTGGGGTGAGTCAACGGCCGTACAAATGTACACAAGCGCAGCGCAGGGTGTCCCAACAGCCACGGTTAGAAGAATAACCACGTAGCCGAGCTGCGCTTTCCCTAAACTCTGAAATTTCTCCGTCATTTCCCAGCGAAAATCTGTCAATTTTGCATGACAAGTGCGGAATATATACAGTTTGGAGCATGCAAAATTTGAAGTTGGTTGGAAAATTCCTTGATTTCCAAATTTGCCGGCATTTGGGACACACTTTGACCTAATTCCCGTCACAATCTGGGGTGAGTCAACGGCCGTACAAATGTACACAAGCGCAGCGCAGGGTGTCCCAACAGCCACGGTTAGAAGAATAACCACGTAGCCGAGCTGCGCTTTCCCTAAACCTCTGAAATTTCTCCGTAATTTCCCAGCGAAAATCTGTCAATTTTGCATGACAAGTGCGGAATATATACAGTTTGGAGCATGCAAAATTTGAAGTTGGTTGGAAAATTCCTTGATTTCCAAATTTGCCGGCATTTGGGGACACACTTTGACCTAATTCCCGTCACAATCTGGGGTGAGTCAACGGCCGTACAAATGTACACAAGCGCAGCGCAGGGTGTCCCAACAGCCACGGTTAGAAGAATAACCACGTAGCCGAGCTGCGCTTTCCCTAAACTCTGAAATTTCTCCGTCATTTCCCAGCGAAAATCTGTCAATTTTGCATGACAAGTGCGGAATATATACAGTTTGGAGCATGCAAAATTTGAAGTTGGTTGGAAAATTCCTTGATTTCCAAATTTGCCGGCATTTGGGACACACTTTGACCTAATTCCCGTCACAATCTGGGGTGAGTCAACGGCCGTACAAATGTACACAAGCGCAGCGCAGGGTGTCCCAACAGCCACGGTTAGAAGAATAACCACGTAGCCGAGCTGCGCTTTCCCTAAACTCTGAAATTTCTCCGTCATTTCCCAGCGAAAATCTGTCAATTTTGCATGACAAGTGCGGAATATATACAGTTTGGAGCATGCAAAATTTGAAGTTGGTTGGAAAATTCCTTGATTTCCAAATTTGCCGGCATTTGGGACACACTTTGACCTAATTCCCGTCACAATCTGGGGTGAGTCAACGGCCGTACAAATGTACACAAGCGCAGCGCAGGGTGTCCCAACAGCCACGGTTAGAAGAATAACCACGTAGCCGAGCTGCGCTTTCCCTAAACTCTGAAATTTCTCCGTCATTTCCCAGCGAAAATCTGTAAATTTGCATGACAAGTGCGGAATATATACAGTTTGGAGCATGCAAATTTGAAGTTGGTTGGAAAATTCCTTGATTTCCAAATTTGCCGGCATTTGGGACACACTTTGACCTAATTCCCGTCACAATCTGGGGTGAGTCAACGGCCGTACAAATGTACACAAGCGCAGCGCAGGGTGTCCCAACAGCCACGGTTAGAAGAATAACCACGTAGCCGAGCTGCGCTTTCCCTAAACTCTGAAATTTCTCCGTCATTTCCCAGCGAAAATCTGTCAATTTTGCATGACAAGTGCGGAATATATACAGTTTGGAGCATGCAAAATTTGAAGTTGGTTGGAAAATTCCTTGATTTCCAAATTTGCCGGCATTTGGGACACACTTTGACCTAATTCCCGTCACAATCTGGGGTGAGTCAACGGCCGTACAAATGTACACAAGCGCAGCGCAGGGTGTCCCAACAGCCACGGTTAGAAGAATAACCACGTAGCCGAGCTGCGCTTTCCCTAAACTCTGAAATTTCTCCGTCATTTCCCAGCGAAAATCTGTCAATTTTGCATGACAAGTGCGGAATATATACAGTTTAGGAGCATGCAAAATTTGAAGTTGGTTGGAAAATTCCTTGATTTCCAAATTTGCCGGCATTTGGGACACACTTTGACCTAATTCCCGTCACAATCTGGGGTGAGTCAACGGCCGTACAAATGTACACAAGCGCAGCGCAGGGTGTCCCAACAGCCACGGTTAGAAGAATAACCACGTAGCCGAGCTGCGCTTTCCCTAAACTCTGAAATTTCTCCGTCATTTCCCAGCGAAAATCTGTCAATTTTGCATGACAAGTGCGGAATATATACAGTTTGGAGCATGCAAAATTTGAAGTTGGTTGGAAAATTCCTTGATTTCCAAATTTGCCGGCATTTGGGACACACTTTGACCTAATTCCCGTCACAATCTGGGGTGAGTCAACGGCCGTACAAATGTACACAAGCGCAGCGCAGGGTGTCCCAACAGCCACGGTTAGAAGAATAACCACGTAGCCGAGCTGCGCTTTCCCTAAACTCTGAAATTTCTCCGTCATTTCCCAGCGAAAGTCTGTCAATTTTGCATGACAAGTGCGGAATATATACAGTTTGGAGCATGCAAAATTTGAAGTTGGTTGGAAAATTCTTGATTTCCAAATTTGCCGGCATTTGGGACACACTTTGACCTAATTCCCGTCACAATCTGGGGTGAGTCAACGGCCGTACAAATGTACACAAGCGCAGCGCAGGGTGTCCCAACAGCCACGGTTAGAAGAATAACCACGTAGCCGAGCTGCGCTTTCCCTAAACTCTGAAATTTCTCCGTCATTTCCCAGCGAAAATCTGTCAATTTTGCATGACAAGTGCGGAATATATACAGTTTGGAGCATGCAAAATTTGAAGTTGGTTGGAAAATTCCTTGATTTCCAAATTTTCCGGCATTTGGGACACACTTTGACCTAAATCCCGTCACAATCTGGGGTGAGTCAACGGCCGTACAAATGTACACCAGCGCAGCGCAGGGTGTCCCAACAGCCACGGTTAGGGGAATAACCACGTGGCCGAGCTCCGCTTTCCCTAAACTCTGACATTTCTCCGTCATTTCCCAGCGAAAATCTGTCAATTTTGCATGACAAGTGCGGAATATATACAGTTTGGAGCATGCAAAATTTGAAGTTGGTTGGAAAATTCCTTGATTTCCAAATTTGCCGGCATTTGGGACACACTTTGACCTAATTCCCGTCACAATCTGGGGTGAGTCAACGGCCGTACAAATGTACACAAGCGCAGCGCAGGGTGTCCCAACAGCCACGGTTAGGGGAATAACCACGTAGCCGAGCTCCGCTTTCTCTAAACTCTGAAATTTCTCCGTCATTTCCCAGCGAAAATCTGTCAATTTTGCATGACAAGTGCGGAATATATACAGTTTGGAGCATGCAAAATTTGAAGTTGGTTGGAAAATTCCTTGATTTCCAAATTTGCCGGCATTTGGGACACACTTTGACCTAATTCCCGTCACAATCTGGGGTGAGTCAACGGCCGTACAAATGTACACCAGCGCAGCGCAGGGTGTCCCAACAGCCACGGTTAGGGGAATAACCACGTAGCCGAGCTCCGCTTTCCCTAAACCCTGAAATTTCTCCGTCATTTCCAGCGAAAATCTGTCAATTTTGCATGACAAGTGCGGAATATATACAGTTTGGAGCATGCAAAATTTGAAGTTGGTTGGAAAATTACTTGATTTCCAAATTTGCCGGCATTTGGGACACACTTTGACCTAATTCCCGTCACAATCTGGGGTGAGTCAACGGCCGTACAAATGTACACCAGCGCAGCGCAGGGTGTCCCAACAGCCACGGTTAGGGCCGTTGACTCACCCCAGATTGTGACGGGAATTAGGTCAAAGTGTGTCCCAAATGCCGGCAAATTTGGAAATCAAGGAATTTTCCAACCAACTTCAAATTTTGCATGCTCCAAACTGTATATATTTCGCACTTGTCATGCAAAATTGACAGATTTTCGCTGGGAAATGACGGAGAAATTTCAGAGTTTAGGGAAAGCGCAGCTCGGCTACGTGGTTATTCTTCTAACCGTGGCTGTTGGGACACCCTGCGCTGCGCTTGTGTACATTTGTACGGCCGTTGACTCACCCCAGATTGTGACGGGAATTAGGTCAAAGTGTGTCCCAAATGCCGGCAAATTTGGAAATCAAGGAATTTTCCAACCAACTTCAAATTTTGCATGCTCCAAACTGTATATATTCCGCACTTGTCATGCATAATTGACAGATTTTCGCTGGGAAATGACGGAGAAATTTCAGAGTTTAGGGAAAGCGCAGCTCGGCTACGTGGTTATTCTTCTAACCGTGGCTGTTGGGACACCCTGCGCTGCGCTTGTGTACATTTGTACGGCCGTTGACTCACCCCAGATTGTGACGGGAATTAGGTCAAAGTGTGTCCCAAATGCCGGCAAATTTGGAAATCAAGGAATTTTCCAACCAACTTCAAATTTTGCATGCTCCAAACTGTATATATTCCGCACTTGTCATGCAAAATTGACAGATTTTCGCTGGGAAATGACGGAGAAATTTCAGAGTTTAGGGAAAGCGCAGCTCGGCTACGTGGTTATTCTTCTAACCGTGGCTGTTGGGACACCCTGCGCTGCGCTTGTGTACATTTGTACGGCCGTTGACTCACCCCAGATTGTGACGGGAATTAGGTCAAAGTGTGTCCCAAATGCCGGAAAATTTGGAAATCAAGGAATTTTCCAACCAACTTCAAATTTTGCATGCTCCAAACTGTATATATTCCGCACTTGTCATGCAAAATTGACAGATTTTCGCTGGGAAATGACGGAGAAATTTCAGAGTTTAGGGAAAGCGCAGCTCGGCTACGTGGTTATTCTTCTAACCGTGGCTGTTGGGACACCCTGCGCTGCGCTGGTGTACATTTGTACGGCCGTTGACTCACCCCAGATTGTGACGGGAATTAGGTCAAAGTGTGTCCCAAATGCCGGCAAATTTGGAAATCAAGTAATTTTCCAACCAACTTCAAATTTTGCATGCTCCAAACTGTATATATTCCGCACTTGTCATGCAAAATTGACAGATTTTCGCTGGAAATGACGGAGAAATTTCAGGGTTTAGGGAAAGCGGAGCTCGGCTACGTGGTTATTCCCCTAACCGTGGCTGTTGGGACACCCTGCGCTGCGCTGGTGTACATTTGTACGGCCGTTGACTCACCCCAGATTGTGACGGGAATTAGGTCAAAGTGTGTCCCAAATGCCGGCAAATTTGGAAATCAAGGAATTTTCCAACCAACTTCAAATTTTGCATGCTCCAAACTGTATATATTCCGCACTTGTCATGCAAAATTGACAGATTTTCGCTGGGAAATGACGGAGAAATTTCAGAGTTTAGGGAAAGCGGAGCTCGGCTACGTGGTTATTCCCCTAACCGTGGCTGTTGGGACACCCTGCGCTGCGCTTGTGTACATTTGTACGGCCGTTGACTCACCCCAGATTGTGACGGGAATTAGGTCAAAGTGTGTCCCAAATGCCGGCAAATTTGGAAATCAAGGAATTTTCCAACCAACTTCAAATTTTGCATGCTCCAAACTGTATATATTCCGCACTTGTCATGCAAAATTGACAGATTTTCGCTGGGAAATGACGGAGAAATGTCAGAGTTTAGGGAAAGCGGAGCTCGGCCACGTGGTTATTCCCCTAACCGTGGCTGTTGGGACACCCTGCGCTGCGCTGGTGTACATTTGTACGGCCGTTGACTCACCCCAGATTGTGACGGGATTTAGGTCAAAGTGTGTCCCAAATGCCGGAAAATTTGGAAATCAAGGAATTTTCCAACCAACTTCAAATTTTGCATGCTCCAAACTGTATATATTTCGCACTTGTCATGCAAAATTGACAGATTTTCGCTGGGAAATGACGGAGAAATTTCAGAGTTTAGGGAAAGCGGAGCTCGGCTACGTGGTTATTCCCCTAACCGTGGCTGTTGGGACACCCTGCGCTGCGCTGGTGTACATTTGTACGGCCGTTGACTCACCCCAGATTGTGACGGGAATTAGGTCAAAGTGTGTCCCAAATGCCGGCAAATTTGGAAATCAAGGAATTTTCCAACCAACTTCAAATTTTGCATGCTCCAAACTGTATATATTCCGCACTTGTCATGCAAAATTGACAGATTTTCGCTGAGAAATGACTGAGAAATTTCAGAGTTTAGGGAAAGCGGAGCTCGGCTACGTGGTTATTCCCCTAACTGTGGCTGTTGGGACACCCTGCGCTGCGCTTGTGTACATTTGTACGGCCGTTGACTCACCCCAGATTGTGACGGGAATTAGGTCAAAGTGTGTCCCAAATGCCGGCAAATTTGGAAATCAAGGAATTTTCCAACCAACTTCAAATTTTGCATGCTCCAAACTGTATATATTCCGCACTTGTCATGCAAAATTGACAGATTTTCGCTGGGAAATGACGGAGAAATTTCAGAGTTTAGGGAAAGCGGAGCTCGGCTACGTGGTTATTCCCCTAACCGTGGCTGTTGGGACACCCTGCGCTGCGCTGGTGTACATTTGTACGGCCGTTGACTCACCCCAGATTGTGACGGGAATTAGGTCAAAGTGTGTCCCAAATGCCGGCAAATTTGGAAATCAAGGAATTTTCCAACCAACTTCAAATTTTGCATGCTCCAAACTGTATATATTCCGCACTTGTCATGCAAAATTGACAGATTTTCGCTGGGAAATGACGGAGAAATTTCAGAGTTTAGGGAAAGCGGAGCTCGGCTACGTGGTTATTCCCCTTACCGTGGCTGTTGGGACACCCTGCGCTGCGCTTGTGTATATTTGTACGGCCGTTGACTCACCCCAGATTGTGACGAGAATTAGGTCAAAGTGTGTCCCAAATGCCGGCAAATTTGGAAATCAAGGAATTTTCCAACCAACTTCAAATTTTGCATGCTCCAAACTGTATATATTCCGCACTTGTCATGCAAAATTGACAGATTTTCGCTGGGAAATGACGGAGAAATTTCAGAGTTTAGGGAAAGCGGAGCTCGGCTACGTGGTTATTCCCCTAACCGTGGCTGTTGGGACACCCTACGCTGCGCATGCGCTGGTGTACATTTGTACGGCCGTTGACTCACCCCAGATTGTGACGGGAATTAGGTCAAAGTGTGTCCCAAATGCCGGCAAATTTGGAAATCAAGGAATTTTCCAACCAACTTCAAATTTTGCATGCTCCAAACTGTATATATTCCGCACTTGTCATGCAAAATTGACAGATTTTCGCTAAGAAATGACGGAGAAATGTCAGAGTTTAGGGAAAGCGGAGCTCGGCTACGTGGTTATTCCCCTAACCGTGGCTGTTGGGACACCCTGCGCTGCGCTGGTGTACATTTGTACGGCCGTTGACTCACCCCAGATTGTGACGGGAATTAGGTCAAAGTGTGTCCCAAATGCCGGCAAATTTGGAAATCAAGGAATTTTCCAACCAACTTCAAATTTTGCATGCTCCAAACTGTATATATTCCGCACTTGTCATGCAAAATTGACAGATTTTCGCTGGGAAATGACGGAGAAATTTCAGAGTTTAGGGAAAGCGGAGCTCGGCTACGTGGTTATTCCCCTAACCGTGGCTGTTGGGACACCCTGCGCTGCGCTGGTGTACATTTGTACGGCCGTTGACTCACCCCAGATTGTGACGGGATTTAGGTCAAAGTGTGTCCCAAATGCCGGCAAATTTGGAAATCAAGGAATTTTCCAACCAACTTCAAATTTTGCATGCTCCAAACTGTATATATTCCGCACTTGTCATGCAAAATTGACAGATTTTCGCTGGGAAATGACGGAGAAATTTCAGAGTTTAGGGAAAGCGGAGCTCGGCTACGTGGTTATTCCCCTAACCGTGGCTGTTGGGACACCCTACGCTGCGCATGCGCTGGTGTACATTTGTACGGCCGTTGACTCACCCCAGATTGTGACGGGAATTAGGTCAAAGTGTGTCCAAAATGCCGGCAAATTTGGAAATCAAGGAATTTTCCAACCAACTTCAAATTTTGCATGCTCCAAACTGTATATATTCCGCACTTGTCATGCAAAATTGACAGATTTTCGCTAAGAAATGACGGAGAAATGTCAGAGTTTAGGGAAAGCGGAGCTCGGCTACGTGGTTATTCCCCTAACCGTGGCTGTTGGGACACCCTGCGCTGCGCTGGTGTACATTTGTACGGCCGTTGACTCACCCCAGATTGTGACGGGAATTAGGTCAAAGTGTGTCCCAAATGCCGGCAAATTTGGAAATCAAGGAATTTTCCAACCAACTTCAAATTTTGCATGCTCCAAACTGTATATATTCCGCACTTGTCATGCAAAATTGACAGATTTTCGCTGGGAAATGACGGAGAAATTTCAGAGTTTAGGGAAAGCGGAGCTCGGCTACGTGGTTATTCCCCTAACCGTGGCTGTTGGGACACCCTGCGCTGCGCTGGTGTACATTTGTACGGCCGTTGACTCACCCCAGATTGTGACGGGATTTAGGTCAAAGTGTGTCCCAAATGCCGGCAAATTTGGAAATCAAGGAATTTTCCAACCAACTTCAAATTTTGCATGCTCCAAACTGTATATATTCCGCACTTGTCATGCAAAATTGACAGATTTTCGCTGGGAAATGACGGAGAAATTTCAGAGTTTAGGGAAAGCGGAGCTCGGCTACGTGGTTATTCCCCTAACCGTGGCTGTTGGGACACCCTACGCTGCGCATGCGCTGGTGTACATTTGTACGGCCGTTGACTCACCCCAGATTGTGACGGGAATTAGGTCAAAGTGTGTCCAAAATGCCGGCAAATTTGGAAATCAAGGAATTTTCCAACCAACTTCAAATTTTGCATGCTCCAAACTGTATATATTCCGCACTTGTCATGCAAAATTGACAGATTTTCGCTAAGAAATGACGGAGAAATGTCAGAGTTTAGGGAAAGCGGAGCTCGGCTACGTGGTTATTCCCCTAACCGTGGCTGTTGGGACACCCTGCGCTGCGCTGGTGTACATTTGTACGGCCGTTGACTCACCCCAGATTGTGACGGGAATTAGGTCAAAGTGTGTCCCAAATGCCGGCAAATTTGGAAATCAAGGAATTTTCCAACCAACTTCAAATTTTGCATGCTCCAAACTGTATATATTCCGCACTTGTCATGCAAAAATGACAGATTTTCGCTGGGAAATGACGGAGAAATTTCAGAGTTTAGGGAAAGCGGAGCTCGGCTACGTGGTTATTCCCCTAACCGTGGCTGTTGGGACACCCTGCGCTGCGCTGGTGTACATTTGTACGGCCGTTGACTCACCCCAGATTGTGACGGGATTTAGGTCAAAGTGTGTCCCAAATGCCGGCAAATTTGGAAATCAAGGAATTTTCCAACCAACTTCAAATTTTGCATGCTCCAAACTGTATATATTCCGCACTTGTCATGCAAAATTTACAGATTTTCGCTGGGAAATGACGGAGAAATTTCAGAGTTTAGGGAAAGCGGAGCTCGGCTACGTGGTTATTCCCCTAACCGTGGCTGTTGGGACACCCTGCGCTGCGCTGGTGTACATTTGTACGGCCGTTGACTCACCCCAGATTGTGACGGGAATTAGGTCAAAGTGTGTCCCAAATGCCGGCAAATTTGGAAATCAAGGAATTTTCCAACCAACTTCAAATTTTGCATGCTCCAAACTGTATATATTCCGCACTTGTCATGCAAAATTGACAGATTTTCGCTGGGAAATGACGGAGAAATTTCAGAGTTTAGGGAAAGCGGAGCTCGGCTACGTGGTTATTCCCCTAACCGTGGCTGTTGGGACACCCTGCGCTGCGCTGGTGTACATTTGTACGGCCGTTGACTCACCCCAGATTGTGACGGGATTTAGGTCAAAGTGTGTCCCAAATGCCGGAAAATTTGGAAATCAAGGAATTTTCCAACCAACTTCAAATTTTGCATGCTCCAAACTGTATATATTCCGCACTTGTCATGCAAAATTGACAGATTTTCGCTGGGAAATGACGGAGAAATTTCAGAGTTTAGGGAAAGCGGAGCTCGGCTACGTGGTTATTCCCCTAACCGTGGCTGTTGGGACACCCTGCGCTGCGCTGGTGTACATTTGTACGGCCGTTGACTCACCCCAGATTGTGACGGGAATTAGGTCAAAGTGTGTCCCAAATGCCGGCAAATTTGAAAATCAAGTAATTTTCCAACCAACTTCTAATTTTGCATGCTCCAAACTGTATATATTCCGCACTTGTCATGCAAAATTGACAGATTTTCGCTGGAAATGACGGAGAAATTTCAGGGTTTAGGGAAAGCGGAGCTCGGCTACGTGGTTATTCCCCTAACCGTGGCTGTTGGGACACCCTGCGCTGCGCTGGTGTACATTTGTACGGCCGTTGACTCACCCCAGATTGTGACGGGAATTAGGTCAAAGTGTGTCCCAAATGCCGGCAAATTTGGAAATCAAGGAATTTTCCAACCAACTTCAAATTTTGCATGCTCCAAACTGTATATATTCCGCACTTGTCATGCAAAATTGACAGATTTTCGCTGGGAAATGACGGAGAAATTTCAGAGTTTAGGGAAAGCGGAGCTCGGCTACGTGGTTATTCCCCTAACCGTGGCTGTTGGGACACCCTGCGCTGCGCTTGTGTACATTTGTACGGCCGTTGACTCACCCCAGATTGTGACGGGAATTAGGTCAAAGTGTGTCCCAAATGCCGGCAAATTTGGAAATCAAGGAATTTTCCAACCAACTTCAAATTTTGCATGCTCCAAACTGTATATATTCCGCACTTGTCATGCAAAATTGACAGATTTTCGCTGGGAAATGACGGAGAAATGTCAGAGTTTAGGGAAAGCGGAGCTCGGCCACGTGGTTATTCCCCTAACCGTGGCTGTTGGGACACCCTGCGCTGCGCTGGTGTACATTTGTACGGCCGTTGACTCACCCCAGATTGTGACGGGATTTAGGTCAAAGTGTGTCCCAAATGCCGGAAAATTTGGAAATCAAGGAATTTTCCAACCAACTTCAAATTTTGCATGCTCCAAACTGTATATATTTCGCACTTGTCATGCAAAATTGACAGATTTTCGCTGGGAAATGACGGAGAAATTTCAGAGTTTAGGGAAAGCGGAGCTCGGCTACGTGGTTATTCCCCTAACTGTGGCTGTTGGGACACCCTGCGCTGCGCTTGTGTACATTTGTACGGCCGTTGACTCACCCCAGATTGTGACGGGAATTAGGTCAAAGTGTGTCCCAAATGCCGGCAAATTTGGAAATCAAGGAATTTTCCAACCAACTTCAAATTTTGCATGCTCCAAACTGTATATATTCCGCACTTGTCATGCAAAATTGACAGATTTTCGCTGGGAAATGACGGAGAAATTTCAGAGTTTAGGGAAAGCGGAGCTCGGCTACGTGGTTATTCCCCTAACCGTGGCTGTTGGGACACCCTACGCTGCGCATGCGCTGGTGTACATTTGTACGGCCGTTGACTCACCCCAGATTGTGACGGGAATTAGGTCAAAGTGTGTCCCAAATGCCGGCAAATTTGGAAATCAAGGAATTTTCCAACCAACTTCAAATTTTGCATGCTCCAAACTGTATATATTCCGCACTTGTCATGCAAAATTGACAGATTTTCGCTAAGAAATGACGGAGAAATGTCAGAGTTTAGGGAAAGCGGAGCTCGGCTACGTGGTTATTCCCCTAACCGTGGCTGTTGGGACACCCTGCGCTGCGCTGGTGTACATTTGTACGGCCGTTGACTCACCCCAGATTGTGACGGGAATTAGGTCAAAGTGTGTCCCAAATGCCGGCAAATTTGGAAATCAAGGAATTTTCCAACCAACTTCAAATTTTGCATGCTCCAAACTGTATATATTCCGCACTTGTCATGCAAAATTGACAGATTTTCGCTGGGAAATGACGGAGAAATTTCAGAGTTTAGGGAAAGCGCAGCTCGGCTACGTGGTTATTCTTCTAACCGTGGCTGTTGGGACACCCTGCGCTGCGCTTGTGTACATTTGTACGGCCGTTGACTCACCCCAGATTGTGACGGGAATTAGGTCAAAGTGTGTCCCAAATGCCGGAAAATTTGGAAATCAAGGAATTTTCCAACCAACTTCAAATTTTGCATGCTCCAAACTGTATATATTCCGCACTTGTCATGCAAAATTGACAGATTTTCGCTGGGAAATGACGGAGAAATTTCAGAGTTTAGGGAAAGCGCAGCTCGGCTACGTGGTTATTCTTCTAACCGTGGCTGTTGGGACACCCTGCGCTGCGCTGGTGTACATTTGTACGGCCGTTGACTCACCCCAGATTGTGACGGGAATTAGGTCAAAGTGTGTCCCAAATGCCGGCAAATTTGGAAATCAAGTAATTTTCCAACCAACTTCAAATTTTGCATGCTCCAAACTGTATATATTCCGCACTTGTCATGCAAAATTGACAGATTTTCGATGGAAATGACGGAGAAATTTCAGGGTTTAGGGAAAGCGGAGCTCGGCTACGTGGTTATTCCCCTAACCGTGGCTGTTGGGACACCCTGCGCTGCGCTGGTGTACATTTGTACGGCCGTTGACTCACCCCAGATTGTGACGGGAATTAGGTCAAAGTGTGTCCCAAATGCCGGCAAATTTGGAAATCAAGGAATTTTCCAAACAACTTCAAATTTTGCATGCTCCAAACTGTATATATTCCGCACTTGTCATGCAAAATTGACAGATTTTCGCTGGGAAATGACGGAGAAATTTCAGAGTTTAGGGAAAGCGGAGCTCGGCTACGTGGTTATTCCCCTAACCGTGGCTGTTGGGACACCCTGCGCTGCGCTTGTGTACATTTGTACGGCCGTTGACTCACCCCAGATTGTGACGGGAATTAGGTCAAAGTGTGTCCCAAATGCCGGCAAATTTGGAAATCAAGGAATTTTCCAACCAACTTCAAATTTTGCATGCTCCAAACTGTATATATTCCGCACTTGTCATGCAAAATTGACAGATTTTCGCTGGGAAATGACGGAGAAATGTCAGAGTTTAGGGAAAGCGGAGCTCGGCCACGTGGTTATTCCCCTAACCGTGGCTGTTGGGACACCCTGCGCTGCGCTGGTGTACATTTGTACGGCCGTTGACTCACCCCAGATTGTGACGGGATTTAGGTCAAAGTGTGTCCCAAATGCCGGAAAATTTGGAAATCAAGGAATTTTCCAACCAACTTCAAATTTTGCATGCTCCAAACTGTATATATTTCGCACTTGTCATGCAAAATTGACAGATTTTCGCTGGGAAATGACGGAGAAATTTCAGAGTTTAGGGAAAGCGGAGCTCGGCTACGTGGTTATTCCCCTAACCGTGGCTGTTGGGACACCCTGCGCTGCGCTGGTGTACATTTGTACGGCCGTTGACTCACCCCAGATTGTGACGGGAATTAGGTCAAAGTGTGTCCCAAATGCCGGCAAATTTGGAAATCAAGGAATTTTCCAACCAACTTCAAATTTTGCATGCTCCAAACTGTATATATTCCGCACTTGTCATGCAAAATTGACAGATTTTCGCTGGGAAATGACTGAGAAATTTCAGAGTTTAGGGAAAGCGGAGCTCGGCTACGTGGTTATTCCCCTAACTGTGGCTGTTGGGACACCCTGCGCTGCGCTTGTGTACATTTGTACGGCCGTTGACTCACCCCAGATTGTGACGGGAATTAGGTCAAAGTGTGTCCCAAATGCCGGCAAATTTGGAAATCAAGGAATTTTCCAACCAACTTCAAATTGTGCATGCTCCAAACTGTATATATTCCGCACTTGTCATGCAAAATTGACAGATTTTCGCTGGGAAATGACGGAGAAATTTCAGAGTTTAGGGAAAGCGGAGCTCGGCTACGTGGTTATTCCCCTAACCGTGGCTGTTGGGACACCCTGCGCTGCGCTGGTGTACATTTGTACGGCCGTTGACTCACCCCAGATTGTGACGGGAATTAGGTCAAAGTGTGTCCCAAATGCCGGCAAATTTGGAAATCAAGGAATTTTCCAACCAACTTCAAATTTTGCATGCTCCAAACTGTATATATTCCGCACTTGTCATGCAAAATTGACAGATTTTCGCTGGGAAATGACGGAGAAATTTCAGAGTTTAGGGAAAGCGGAGCTCGGCTACGTGGTTATTCCCCTTACCGTGGCTGTTGGGACACCCTGCGCTGCGCTTGTGTATATTTGTACGGCCGTTGACTCACCCCAGATTGTGACGAGAATTAGGTCAAAGTGTGTCCCAAATGCCGGCAAATTTGGAAATCAAGGAATTTTCCAACCAACTTCAAATTTTGCATGCTCCAAACTGTATATATTCCGCACTTGTCATGCAAAATTGACAGATTTTCGCTGGGAAATTACGGAGAAATTTCAGAGTTTAGGGAAAGCGGAGCTCGGCTACGTGGTTATTCCCCTAACCGTGGCTGTTGGGACACCCTACGCTGCGCATGCGCTGGTGTACATTTGTACGGCCGTTGACTCACCCCAGATTGTGACGGGAATTAGGTCAAAGTGTGTCCCAAATGCCGGCAAATTTGGAAATCAAGGAATTTTCCAACCAACTTCAAATTTTGCATGCTCCAAACTGTATATATTCCGCACTTGTCATGCAAAATTGACAGATTTTCGCTAAGAAATGACGGAGAAATGTCAGAGTTTAGGGAAAGCGGAGCTCGGCTACGTGGTTATTCCCCTAACCGTGGCTGTTGGGACACCCTGCGCTGCGCTGGTGTACATTTGTACGGCCGTTGACTCACCCCAGATTGTGACGGGAATTAGGTCAAAGTGTGTCCCAAATGCCGGCAAATTTGGAAATCAAGGAATTTTCCAACCAACTTCAAATTTTGCATGCTCCAAACTGTATATATTCCGCACTTGTCATGCAAAATTGACAGATTTTCGCTGGGAAATGACGGAGAAATTTAAGAGTTTAGGGAAAGCGGAGCTCGGCTACGTGGTTATTCCCCTAACCGTGGCTGTTGGGACACCCTGCGCTGCGCTGGTGTACATTTGTACGGCCGTTGACTCACCCCAGATTGTGACGGGATTTAGGTCAAAGTGTGTCCCAAATGCCGGCAAATTTGGAAATCAAGGAATTTTCCAACCAACTTCAAATTTTGCATGCTCCAAACTGTATATATTCCGCACTTGTCATGCAAAATTGACAGATTTTCGCTGGGAAATGACGGAGAAAATTCAGAGTTTAGGGAAAGCGGAGCTCGGCTACGTGGTTATTCCCCTAACCGTGGCTGTTGGGACACCCTACGCTGCGCATGCGCTTGTGTACATTTGTACGGCCGTTGACTCACCCCAGATTGTGACGGGAATTAGGTCAAAGTGTGTCCCAAATGCCGGCAAATTTGGAAATCAAGGAATTTTCCAACCAACTTCAAATTTTGCATGCTCCAAACTGTATATATTCCGCACTTGTCATGCAAAATTGACAGATTTTCGCTGGGAAATGACGGAGAAATGTCAGAGTTTAGGGAAAGCGGAGCTCGGCCACGTGGTTATTCCCCTAACCGTGGCTGTTGGGACACCCTGCGCTGCGCTGGTGTACATTTGTACGGCCGTTGACTCACCCCAGATTGTGACGGGATTTAGGTCAAAGTGTGTCCCAAATGCCGGAAAATTTGGAAATCAAGGAATTTTCCAACCAACTTCAAATTTTGCATGCTCCAAACTGTATATATTTCGCACTTGTCATGCAAAATTGACAGATTTTCGCTGGGAAATGACGGAGAAATTTCAGAGTTTAGGGAAAGCGGAGCTCGGCTACGTGGTTATTCCCCTAACCGTGGCTGTTGGGACACCCTGCGCTGCGCTGGTGTACATTTGTACGGCCGTTGACTCACCCCAGATTGTGACGGGAATTAGGTCAAAGTGTGTCCCAAATGCCGGCAAATTTGGAAATCAAGGAATTTTCCAACCAACTTCAAATTTTGCATGCTCCAAACTGTATATATTCCGCACTTGTCATGCAAAATTGACAGATTTTCGCTGGGAAATGACGGAGAAATTTCAGAGTTTAGGGAAAGCGGAGCTCGGCTACGTGGTTATTCCCCTTACCGTGGCTGTTGGGACACCCTGCGCTGCGCTTGTGTATATTTGTACGGCCGTTGACTCACCCCAGATTGTGACGAGAATTAGGTCAAAGTGTGTCCCAAATGCCGGCAAATTTGGAAATCAAGGAATTTTCCAACCAACTTCAAATTTTGCATGCTCCAAACTGTATATATTCCGCACTTGTCATGCAAAATTGACAGATTTTCGCTGGGAAATTACGGAGAAATTTCAGAGTTTAGGGAAAGCGGAGCTCGGCTACGTGGTTATTCCCCTAACCGTGGCTGTTGGGACACCCTACGCTGCGCATGCGCTGGTGTACATTTGTACGGCCGTTGACTCACCCCAGATTGTGACGGGAATTAGGTCAAAGTGTGTCCCAAATGCCGGCAAATTTGGAAATCAAGGAATTTTCCAACCAACTTCAAATTTTGCATGCTCCAAACTGTATATATTCCGCACTTGTCATGCAAAATTGACAGATTTTCGCTAAGAAATGACGGAGAAATGTCAGAGTTTAGGGAAATGACGGAGAAATTTAAGAGTTTAGGGAAAGCGGAGCTCGGCTACGTGGTTATTCCCCTAACCGTGGCTGTTGGGACACCCTGCGCTGCGCTGGTGTACATTTGTACGGCCGTTGACTCACCCCAGATTGTGACGGGATTTAGGTCAAAGTGTGTCCCAAATGCCGGCAAATTTGGAAATCAAGGAATTTTCCAACCAACTTCAAATTTTGCATGCTCCAAACTGTATATATTCCGCACTTGTCATGCAAAATTGACAGATTTTCGCTGGGAAATGACGGAGAAAATTCAGAGTTTAGGGAAAGCGGAGCTCGGCTACGTGGTTATTCCCCTAACCGTGGCTGTTGGGACACCCTACGCTGCGCATGCGCTTGTGTACATTTGTACGGCCGTTGACTCACCCCAGATTGTGACGGGAATTAGGTCAAAGTGTGTCCCAAATGCCGGCAAATTTGGAAATCAAGGAATTTTCCAACCAACTTCAAATTTTGCATGCTCCAAACTGTATATATTCCGCACTTGTCATGCAAAATTGACAGATTTTCGCTGGGAAATGACGGAGAAATGTCAGAGTTTAGGGAAAGCGGAGCTCGGCCACGTGGTTATTCCCCTAACCGTGGCTGTTGGGACACCCTGCGCTGCGCTGGTGTACATTTGTACGGCCGTTGACTCACCCCAGATTGTGACGGGATTTAGGTCAAAGTGTGTCCCAAATGCCGGAAAATTTGGAAATCAAGGAATTTTCCAACCAACTTCAAATTTTGCATGCTCCAAACTGTATATATTTCGCACTTGTCATGCAAAATTGACAGATTTTCGCTGGGAAATGACGGAGAAATTTCAGAGTTTAGGGAAAGCGGAGCTCGGCTACGTGGTTATTCCCCTAACCGTGGCTGTTGGGACACCCTGCGCTGCGCTGGTGTACATTTGTACGGCCGTTGACTCACCCCAGATTGTGACGGGAATTAGGTCAAAGTGTGTCCCAAATGCCGGCAAATTTGGAAATCAAGGAATTTTCCAACCAACTTCAAATTTTGCATGCTCCAAACTGTATATATTCCGCACTTGTCATGCAAAATTGACAGATTTTCGCTGGGAAATGACTGAGAAATTTCAGAGTTTAGGGAAAGCGGAGCTCGGCTACGTGGTTATTCCCCTAACTGTGGCTGTTGGGACACCCTGCGCTGCGCTTGTGTACATTTGTACGGCCGTTGACTCACCCCAGATTGTGACGGGAATTAGGTCAAAGTGTGTCCCAAATGCCGGCAAATTTGGAAATCAAGGAATTTTCCAACCAACTTCAAATTGTGCATGCTCCAAACTGTATATATTCCGCACTTGTCATGCAAAATTGACAGATTTTCGCTGGGAAATGACGGAGAAATTTCAGAGTTTAGGGAAAGCGGAGCTCGGCTACGTGGTTATTCCCCTAACCGTGGCTGTTGGGACACCCTGCGCTGCGCTGGTGTACATTTGTACGGCCGTTGACTCACCCCAGATTGTGACGGGAATTAGGTCAAAGTGTGTCCCAAATGCCGGCAAATTTGGAAATCAAGGAATTTTCCAACCAACTTCAAATTTTGCATGCTCCAAACTGTATATATTCCGCACTTGTCATGCAAAATTGACAGATTTTCGCTGGGAAATGACGGAGAAATTTCAGAGTTTAGGGAAAGCGGAGCTCGGCTACGTGGTTATTCCCCTTACCGTGGCTGTTGGGACACCCTGCGCTGCGCTTGTGTATATTTGTACGGCCGTTGACTCACCCCAGATTGTGACGAGAATTAGGTCAAAGTGTGTCCCAAATGCCGGCAAATTTGGAAATCAAGGAATTTTCCAACCAACTTCAAATTTTGCATGCTCCAAACTGTATATATTCCGCACTTGTCATGCAAAATTGACAGATTTTCGCTGGGAAATTACGGAGAAATTTCAGAGTTTAGGGAAAGCGGAGCTCGGCTACGTGGTTATTCCCCTAACCGTGGCTGTTGGGACACCCTACGCTGCGCATGCGCTGGTGTACATTTGTACGGCCGTTGACTCACCCCAGATTGTGACGGGAATTAGGTCAAAGTGTGTCCCAAATGCCGGCAAATTTGGAAATCAAGGAATTTTCCAACCAACTTCAAATTTTGCATGCTCCAAACTGTATATATTCCGCACTTGTCATGCAAAATTGACAGATTTTCGCTAAGAAATGACGGAGAAATGTCAGAGTTTAGGGAAAGCGGAGCTCGGCTACGTGGTTATTCCCCTAACCGTGGCTGTTGGGACACCCTGCGCTGCGCTGGTGTACATTTGTACGGCCGTTGACTCACCCCAGATTGTGACGGGAATTAGGTCAAAGTGTGTCCCAAATGCCGGCAAATTTGGAAATCAAGGAATTTTCCAACCAACTTCAAATTTTGCATGCTCCAAACTGTATATATTCCGCACTTGTCATGCAAAATTGACAGATTTTCGCTGGGAAATGACGGAGAAATTTAAGAGTTTAGGGAAAGCGGAGCTCGGCTACGTGGTTATTCCCCTAACCGTGGCTGTTGGGACACCCTGCGCTGCGCTGGTGTACATTTGTACGGCCGTTGACTCACCCCAGATTGTGACGGGATTTAGGTCAAAGTGTGTCCCAAATGCCGGCAAATTTGGAAATCAAGGAATTTTCCAACCAACTTCAAATTTTGCATGCTCCAAACTGTATATATTCCGCACTTGTCATGCAAAATTGACAGATTTTCGCTGGGAAATGACGGAGAAAATTCAGAGTTTAGGGAAAGCGGAGCTCGGCTACGTGGTTATTCCCCTAACCGTGGCTGTTGGGACACCCTACGCTGCGCATGCGCTGGTGTACATTTGTACGGCCGTTGACTCACCCCAGATTGTGACGGGAATTAGGTCAAAGTGTGTCCAAAATGCCGGCAAATTTGGAAATCAAGGAATTTTCCAACCAACTTCAAATTTTGCATGCTCCAAACTGTATATATTCCGCACTTGTCATGCAAAATTGACAGATTTTCGCTAAGAAATGACGGAGAAATGTCAGAGTTTAGGGAAAGCGGAGCTCGGCTACGTGGTTATTCCCCTAACCGTGGCTGTTGGGACACCCTGCGCTGCGCTGGTGTACATTTGTACGGCCGTTGACTCACCCCAGATTGTGACGGGAATTAGGTCAAAGTGTGTCCCAAATGCCGGCAAATTTGGAAATCAAGGAATTTTCCAACCAACTTCAAATTTTGCATGCTCCAAACTGTATATATTCCGCACTTGTCATGCAAAATTGACAGATTTTCGCTGGGAAATGACGGAGAAATTTCAGAGTTTAGGGAAAGCGGAGCTCGGCTACGTGGTTATTCCCCTAACCGTGGCTGTTGGGACACCCTACGCTGCGCATGCGCTGGTGTACATTTGTACGGCCGTTGACTCACCCCAGATTGTGACGGGAATTAGGTCAAAGTGTGTCCAAAATGCCGGCAAATTTGGAAATCAAGGAATTTTCCAACCAACTTCAAATTTTGCATGCTCCAAACTGTATATATTCCGCACTTGTCATGCAAAATTGACAGATTTTCGCTAAGAAATGACGGAGAAATGTCAGAGTTTAGGGAAAGCGGAGCTCGGCTACGTGGTTATTCCCCTAACCGTGGCTGTTGGGACACCCTGCGCTGCGCTGGTGTACATTTGTACGGCCGTTGACTCACCCCAGATTGTGACGGGAATTAGGTCAAAGTGTGTCCCAAATGCCGGCAAATTTGGAAATCAAGTAATTTTCCAACCAACTTCTAATTTTGCATGCTCCAAACTGTATATATTCCGCACTTGTCATGCAAAATTGACAGATTTTCGCTGGAAATGACGGAGAAATTTCAGGGTTTAGGGAAAGCGGAGCTCGGCTACGTGGTTATTCCCCTAACCGTGGCTGTTGGGACACCCTGCGCTGCGCTGGTGTACATTTGTACGGCCGTTGACTCACCCCAGATTGTGACGGGAATTAGGTCAAAGTGTGTCCCAAATGCCGGCAAATTTGGAAATCAAGGAATTTTCCAACCAACTTCAAATTTTGCATGCTCCAAACTGTATATATTCCGCACTTGTCATGCAAAATTGACAGATTTTCGCTGGGAAATGACGGAGAAATTTCAGAGTTTAGGGAAAGCGGAGCTCGGCTACGTGGTTATTCCCCTAACCGTGGCTGTTGGGACACCCTGCGCTACGCTTGTGTACATTTGTACGGCCGTTGACTCACCCCAGATTGTGACGGGAATTAGGTCAAAGTGTGTCCCAAATGCCGGCAAATTTGGAAATCAAGGAATTTTCCAACCAACTTCAAATTTTGCATGCTCCAAACTGTATATATTCCGCACTTGTCATGCAAAATTGACAGATTTTCGCTGGGAAATGACGGAGAAATGTCAGAGTTTAGGGAAAGCGGAGCTCGGCCACGTGGTTATTCCCCTAACCGTGGCTGTTGGGACACCCTGCGCTGCGCTGGTGTACATTTGTACGGCCGTTGACTCACCCCAGATTGTGACGGGATTTAGGTCAAAGTGTGTCCCAAATGCCGGAAAATTTGGAAATCAAGGAATTTTCCAACCAACTTCAAATTTTGCATGCTCCAAACTGTATATATTTCGCACTTGTCATGCAAAATTGACAGATTTTCGCTGGGAAATGACGGAGAAATTTCAGAGTTTAGGGAAAGCGGAGCTCGGCTACGTGGTTATTCCCCTAACTGTGGCTGTTGGGACACCCTGCGCTGCGCTTGTGTACATTTGTACGGCCGTTGACTCACCCCAGATTGTGACGGGAATTAGGTCAAAGTGTGTCCCAAATGCCGGCAAATTTGGAAATCAAGGAATTTTCCAACCAACTTCAAATTTTGCATGCTCCAAACTGTATATATTCCGCACTTGTCATGCAAAATTGACAGATTTTCGCTGGGAAATGACGGAGAAATTTCAGAGTTTAGGGAAAGCGGAGCTCGGCCACGTGGTTATTCCCCTAACCGTGGCTGTTGGGACACCCTACGCTGCGCATGCGCTGGTGTACATTTGTACGGCCGTTGACTCACCCCAGATTGTGACGGGAATTAGGTCAAAGTGTGTCCCAAATGCCGGCAAATTTGGAAATCAAGGAATTTTCCAACCAACTTCAAATTTTGCATGCTCCAAACTGTATATATTCCGCACTTGTCATGCAAAATTGACAGATTTTCGCTAAGAAATGACGGAGAAATGTCAGAGTTTAGGGAAAGCGGAGCTCGGCTACGTGGTTATTCCCCTAACCGTGGCTGTTGGGACACCCTGCGCTGCGCTGGTGTACATTTGTACGGCCGTTGACTCACCCCAGATTGTGACGGGAATTAGGTCAAAGTGTGTCCCAAATGCCGGCAAATTTGGAAATCAAGGAATTTTCCAACCAACTTCAAATTTTGCATGCTCCAAACTGTATATATTCCGCACTTGTCATGCAAAATTGACAGATTTTCGCTGGGAAATGACGGAGAAATTTCAGAGTTTAGGGAAAGCGCAGCTCGGCTACGTGGTTATTCTTCTAACCGTGGCTGTTGGGACACCCTGCGCTGCGCTTGTGTACATTTGTACGGCCGTTGACTCACCCCAGATTGTGACGGGAATTAGGTCAAAGTGTGTCCCAAATGCCGGAAAATTTGGAAATCAAGGAATTTTCCAACCAACTTCAAATTTTGCATGCTCCAAACTGTATATATTCCGCACTTGTCATGCAAAATTGACAGATTTTCGCTGGGAAATGACGGAGAAATTTCAGAGTTTAGGGAAAGCGCAGCTCGGCTACGTGGTTATTCTTCTAACCGTGGCTGTTGGGACACCCTGCGCTGCGCTTGTGTACATTTGTACGGCCGTTGACTCACCCCAGATTGTGACGGGAATTAGGTCAAAGTGTGTCCCAAATGCCGGCAAATTTGGAAATCAAGGAATTTTCCAACCAACTTCAATTTTTGCATGCTCCAAACTGTATATATTCCGCACTTGTCATGCAAAATTGACAGATTTTCGCTAAGAAATGACGGAGAAATGTCAGAGTTTAGGGAAAGCGGAGCTCGGCTACGTGGTTATTCCCCTAACCGTGGCTGTTGGGACACCCTGCGCTGCGCTGGTGTACATTTGTACGGCCGTTGACTCACCCCAGATTGTGACGGGAATTAGGTCAAAGTGTGTCCCAAATGCCGGCAAATTTGGAAATCAAGGAATTTTCCAACCAACTTCAAATTTTGCATGCTCCAAACTGTATATATTCCGCACTTGTCATGCAAAATTGACAGATTTTCGCTGGGAAATGACGGAGAAATTTAAGAGTTTAGGGAAAGCGGAGCTCGGCTACGTGGTTATTCCCCTAACCGTGGCTGTTGGGACACCCTGCGCTGCGCTGGTGTACATTTGTACGGCCGTTGACTCACCCCAGATTGTGACGGGATTTAGGTCAAAGTGTGTCCCAAATGCCGGCAAATTTGGAAATCAAGGAATTTTCCAACCAACTTCAAATTTTGCATGCTCCAAACTGTATATATTCCGCACTTGTCATGCAAAATTGACAGATTTTCGCTGGGAAATGACGGAGAAAATTCAGAGTTTAGGGAAAGCGGAGCTCGGCTACGTGGTTATTCCCCTAACCGTGGCTGTTGGGACACCCTACGCTGCGCATGCGCTGGTGTACATTTGTACGGCCGTTGACTCACCCCAGATTGTGACGGGAATTAGGTCAAAGTGTGTCCAAAATGCCGGCAAATTTGGAAATCAAGGAATTTTCCAACCAACTTCAAATTTTGCATGCTCCAAACTGTATATATTCCGCACTTGTCATGCAAAATTGACAGATTTTCGCTAAGAAATGACGGAGAAATGTCAGAGTTTAGGGAAAGCGGAGCTCGGCTACGTGGTTATTCCCCTAACCGTGGCTGTTGGGACACCCTGCGCTGCGCTGGTGTACATTTGTACGGCCGTTGACTCACCCCAGATTGTGACGGGAATTAGGTCAAAGTGTGTCCCAAATGCCGGCAAATTTGGAAATCAAGGAATTTTCCAACCAACTTCAAATTTTGCATGCTCCAAACTGTATATATTCCGCACTTGTCATGCAAAATTGACAGATTTTCGCTGGGAAATGACGGAGAAATTTCAGAGTTTAGGGAAAGCGGAGCTCGGCTACGTGGTTATTCCCCTAACCGTGGCTGTTGGGACACCCTGCGCTGCGCTGGTGTACATTTGTACGGCCGTTGACTCACCCCAGATTGTGACGGGATTTAGGTCAAAGTGTGTCCCAAATGCCGGCAAATTTGGAAATCAAGGAATTTTCCAACCAACTTCAAATTTTGCATGCTCCAAACTGTATATATTCCGCACTTGTCATGCAAAATTGACAGATTTTCGCTGGGAAATGACGGAGAAATTTCAGAGTTTAGGGAAAGCGGAGCTCGGCTACGTGGTTATTCCCCTAACCGTGGCTGTTGGGACACCCTACGCTGCGCATGCGCTGGTGTACATTTGTACGGCCGTTGACTCACCCCAGATTGTGACGGGAATTAGGTCAAAGTGTGTCCAAAATGCCGGCAAATTTGGAAATCAAGGAATTTTCCAACCAACTTCAAATTTTGCATGCTCCAAACTGTATATATTCCGCACTTGTCATGCAAAATTGACAGATTTTCGCTAAGAAATGACGGAGAAATGTCAGAGTTTAGGGAAAGCGGAGCTCGGCTACGTGGTTATTCCCCTAACCGTGGCTGTTGGGACACCCTGCGCTGCGCTGGTGTACATTTGTACGGCCGTTGACTCACCCCAGATTGTGACGGGAATTAGGTCAAAGTGTGTCCCAAATGCCGGCAAATTTGGAAATCAAGGAATTTTCCAACCAACTTCAAATTTTGCATGCTCCAAACTGTATATATTCCGCACTTGTCATGCAAAAATGACAGATTTTCGCTGGGAAATGACGGAGAAATTTCAGAGTTTAGGGAAAGCGGAGCTCGGCTACGTGGTTATTCCCCTAACCGTGGCTGTTGGGACACCCTGCGCTGCGCTGGTGTACATTTGTACGGCCGTTGACTCACCCCAGATTGTGACGGGATTTAGGTCAAAGTGTGTCCCAAATGCCGGCAAATTTGGAAATCAAGGAATTTTCCAACCAACTTCAAATTTTGCATGCTCCAAACTGTATATATTCCGCACTTGTCATGCAAAATTTACAGATTTTCGCTGGGAAATGACGGAGAAATTTCAGAGTTTAGGGAAAGCGGAGCTCGGCTACGTGGTTATTCCCCTAACCGTGGCTGTTGGGACACCCTGCGCTGCGCTGGTGTACATTTGTACGGCCGTTGACTCACCCCAGATTGTGACGGGAATTAGGTCAAAGTGTGTCCCAAATGCCGGCAAATTTGGAAATCAAGGAATTTTCCAACCAACTTCAAATTTTGCATGCTCCAAACTGTATATATTCCGCACTTGTCATGCAAAATTGACAGATTTTCGCTGGGAAATGACGGAGAAATTTCAGAGTTTAGGGAAAGCGGAGCTCGGCTACGTGGTTATTCCCCTAACCGTGGCTGTTGGGACACCCTGCGCTGCGCTGGTGTACATTTGTACGGCCGTTGACTCACCCCAGATTGTGACGGGATTTAGGTCAAAGTGTGTCCCAAATGCCGGAAAATTTGGAAATCAAGGAATTTTCCAACCAACTTCAAATTTTGCATGCTCCAAACTGTATATATTCCGCACTTGTCATGCAAAATTGACAGATTTTCGCTGGGAAATGACGGAGAAATGTCAGAGTTTAGGGAAAGCGGAGCTCGGCTACGTGGTTATTCCCCTAACCGTGGCTGTTGGGACACCCTGCGCTGCGCTGGTGTACATTTGTACGGCCGTTGACTCACCCCAGATTGTGACGGGAATTAGGTCAAAGTGTGTCCCAAATGCCGGCAAATTTGGAAATCAAGGAATTTTCCAACCAACTTCAAATTTTGCATGCTCCAAACTGTATATATTCCGAACTTGTCATGCAAAATTGACAGATTTTCGCTGGGAAATGACGGAGAAATTTCAGAGTTTAGGGAAAGCGGAGCTCGGCTACGTGGTTATTCCCCTAACCGTGGCTGTTGGGACACCCTGCGCTGCGCTGGTGTACATTTGTACGGCCGTTGACTCACCCCAGATTGTGACGGGATTTAGGTCAAAGTGTGTCCCAAATGCCGGCAAATTTGGAAATCAAGGAATTTTCCAACCAACTTCAAATTTTGCATGCTCCAAACTGTATATATTCCGCACTTGTCATGCAAAATTGACAGATTTTCGCTGGGAAATGACGGAGAAATTTCAGAGTTTAGGGAAAGCGGAGCTCGGCTACGTGGTTATTCCCCTAACCGTGGCTGTTGGGACACCCTGCGCTGCGCTGGTGTACATTTGTACGGCCGTTGACTCACCCCAGATTGTGACGGGAATTAGGTCAAAGTGTGTCCCAAATGCCGGCAAATTTGGAAATCAAGGAATTTTCCAACCAACTTCAAATTTTGCATGCTCCAAACTGTATATATTCCGCACTTGTCATGCAAAATTGACAGATTTTCGCTGGGAAATGACGGAGAAATTTCAGAGTTTAGGGAAAGCGGAGCTCGGCTACGTGGTTATTCCCCTTACCGTGGCTGTTGGGACACCCTGCGCTGCGCTTGTGTATATTTGTACGGCCGTTGACTCACCCCAGATTGTGACGAGAATTAGGTCAAAGTCTGTCCCAAATGCCGGCCAATTTGGAAATCAAGGAATTTTCCAACCAACTTCAAATTTTGCATGCTCCAAACTGTATATATTCCGCACTTGTCATGCAAAATTGACAGATTTTCGCTGGGAAATGACGGAGAAATTTCAGAGTTTAGGGAAAGCGGAGCTCGGCTACGTGGTTATTCCCCTAACCGTGGCTGTTGGGACACCCTGCGCTGCGCATGCGCTGGTGTACATTTGTACGGCCGTTGACTCACCCCAGATTGTGACGGGAATTAGGTCAAAGTGTGTCCCAAATGCCGGCAAATTTGGAAATCAAGGAATTTTCCAACCAACTTCAAATTTTGCATGCTCCAAACTGTATATATTCCGCACTCGTCATGCAAAATTGACAGATTTTCGCTAAGAAATGACGGAGAAATGTCAGAGTTTAGGGAAAGCGGAGCTCGGCTACGTGGTTATTCCCCTAACCGTGGCTGTTGGGACACCCTGCGCTGCGCTGGTGTACATTTGTACGGCCGTTGACTCACCCCAGATTGTGACGGGAATTAGGTCAAAGTGTGTCCCAAATGCCGGCAAATTTGGAAATCAAGGAATTTTCCAACCAACTTCAAATTTTGCATGCTCCAAACTGTATATATTCCGCACTTGTCATGCAAAATTGACAGATTTTCGCTGGGAAATGACGGAGAAATTTCAGAGTTTAGGGAAAGCGGAGCTCGGCTACGTGGTTATTCCCCTAACCGTGGCTGTTGGGACACCCTGCGCTGCGCTGGTGTACATTTGTACGGCCGTTGACTCACCCCAGATTGTGACGGGAATTAGGTCAAAGTGTGTCCCAAATGCCGGCAAATTTGGAAATCAAGGAATTTTCCAACCAACTTCAAATTTTGCATGCTCCAAACTGTATATATTCCGCACTTGTCATGCAAAATTGACAGATTTTCGCTGGGAAATGACGGAGAAATTTCAGAGTTTAGGGAAAGCGGAGCTCGGCTACGTGGTTATTCCCCTAACCGTGGCTGTTGGGACACCCTGCGCTGCGCTGGTGTACATTTGTACGGCCGTTGAATCACCCCAGATTGTGACGGGAATTAGGTCAAAGTGTGTCCCAAATGCCGGCAAATTTGGAAATCAAGGAATTTTCCAACCAACTTCAAATTTTGCATGCTCCAAACTGTATATATTCCGCACTTGTCATGCAAAATTGACAGATTTTCGCTGGGAAATGACTGAGAAATTTCAGAGTTTACTGAAAGCGGAGCTCGGCTACGTGGTTATTCCCCTAACCGTGGCTGTTGGGACACCCTGCGCTGCGCTTGTGTACATTTGTACGGCCGTTGACTCACCCCAGATTGTGACGGGAATTAGGTCAAAGTGTGTCCCAAATGCCGGCAAATTTGGAAATCAAGGAATTTTCCAACCAACTTCAAATTTTGCATGCTCCAAACTGTATATATTCCGCACTTGTCATGCAAAATTGACAGATTTTCGCTGGGAAATGACGGAGAAATTTCAGAGTTTAGGGAAAGCGGAGCTCGGCTACGTGGTTATTCCCCTAACCGTGGCTGTTGGGACACCCTGCGCTGCGCTGGTGTACATTTGTACGGCCGTTGACTCACCCCAGATTGTGACGGGAATTAGGTCAAAGTGTGTCCCAAATGCCGGCAAATTTGGAAATCAAGGAATTTTCCAACCAACTTCAAATTTTGCATGCTCCAAACTGTATATATTCCGCACTTGTCATGCAAAATTGACAGATTTTCGCTGGGAAATGACGGAGAAATTTCAGAGTTTAGGGAAAGCGGAGCTCGGCTACGTGGTTATTCCCCTTACCGTGGCTGTTGGGACACCCTGCGCTGCGCTTGTGTATATTTGTACGGCCGTTGACTCACCCCAGATTGTGACGAGAATTAGGTCAAAGTCTGTCCCAAATGCCGGCAAATTTGGAAATCAAGGAATTTTCCAACCAACTTCAAATTTTGCATGCTCCAAACTGTATATATTCCGCACTTGTCATGCAAAATTGACAGATTTTCGCTGGGAAATGACTGAAAAATTTCAGAGTTTACGGAAAGCGGAGCTCGGCTACGTGGTTATTCCCCTAACCGTGGCTGTTGGGACACCCTGCGCTGCGCATGCGCTGGTGTACATTTGTACGGCCGTTGACTCACCCCAGATTGTGACGGGAATTAGGTCAAAGTGTGTCCCAAATGCCGGCAAATTTGGAAATCAAGGAATTTTCCAACCAACTTCAAATTTTGCATGCTCCAAACTGTATATATTCCGCACTTGTCATGCAAAATTGACAGATTTTCGCTAAGAAATGACGGAGAAATGTCAGAGTTTAGGGAAAGCGGAGCTCGGCTACGTGGTTATTCCCCTAACCGTGGCTGTTGGGACACCCTGCGCTGCGCTGGTGTACATTTGTACGGCCGTTGACTCACCCCAGATTGTGACGGGATTTAGGTCAAAGTGTGTCCCAAATGCCGGCAAATTTGGAAATCAAGGAATTTTCCAACCAACTTCAAATTTTGCATGCTCCAAACTGTATATATTCCGCACTTGTCATGCAAAATTGACAGATTTTCGCTGGGAAATGACGGAGAAATTTCAGAGTTTAGGGAAAGCGGAGCTCGGCTACGTGGTTATTCCCCTAACCGTGGCTGTTGGGACACCCTGCGCTGCGCTGGTGTACATTTGTACGGCCGTTGACTCACCCCAGATTGTGACGGGAATTAGGTCAAAGTGTGTCCCAAATGCCGGCAAATTTGGAAATCAAGGAATTTTCCAACCAACTTCAAATTTTGCATGCTCCAAACTGTATATATTCCGCACTTGTCATGCAAAATTGACAGATTTTCGCTGGGAAATGACGGAGAAATTTCAGAGTTTAGGGAAAGCGGAGCTCGGCTACGTGGTTATTCCCCTAACCGTGGCTGTTGGGACACCCTGCGCTGCGCTGGTGTACATTTGTACGGCCGTTGACTCACCCCAGATTGTGACGGGATTTAGGTCAAAGTGTGTCCCAAATGCCGGAAAATTTGGAAATCAAGGAATTTTCCAACCAACTTCAAATTTTGCATGCTCCAAACTGTATATATTCCGCACTTGTCATGCAAAATTGACAGATTTTCGCTGGGAAATGACGGAGAAATTTCAGAGTTTAGGGAAAGCGGAGCTCGGCTACGTGGTTATTCCCCTAACCGTGGCTGTTGGGACACCCTGCGCTGCGCTGGTGTACATTTGTACGGCCGTTGACTCACCCCAGATTGTGACGGGAATTAGGTCAAAGTGTGTCCCAAATGCCGGCAAATTTGGAAATCAAGGAATTTTCCAACCAACTTCAAATTTTGCATGCTCCAAACTGTATATATTCCGCACTTGTCATGCAAAATTGACAGATTTTCGCTGGGAAATGACGGAGAAATTTCAGAGTTTAGGGAAAGCGGAGCTCGGCTACGTGGTTATTCCCCTAACCGTGGCTGTTGGGACACCCTGCGCTGCGCTGGTGTACATTTGTACGGCCGTTGACTCACCCCAGATTGTGACGGGATTTAGGTCAAAGTGTGTCCCAAATGCCGGCAAATTTGGAAATCAAGGAATTTTCCAACCAACTTCAAATTTTGCATGCTCCAAACTGTATATATTCCGCACTTGTCATGCCAAATTGACAGATTTTCGCTGGGAAATGACGGAGAAATTTCAGAGTTTAGGGAAAGCGGAGCTCGGCTACGTGGTTATTCCCCTAACCGTGGCTGTTGGGACACCTTACGCTGCGCATGCGCTGGTGTACATTTGTACGGCCGTTGACTCACCCCAGATTGTGACGGGAATTAGGTCAAAGTGTGTCCCAAATGCCGGCAAATTTGGAAATCAAGGAATTTTCCAACCAACTTCAAATTTTGCATGCTCCAAACTGTATATATTCCGCACTTGTCATGCAAAATTGACAGATTTTCGCTAAGAAATGACGGAGAAATGTCAGAGTTTAGGGAAAGCGGAGCTCGGCTACGTGGTTATTCCCCTAACCGTGGCTGTTGGGACACCCTGCGCTGCGCTGGTGTACATTTGTACGGCCGTTGACTCACCCCAGATTGTGACGGGAATTAGGTCAAAGTGTGTCCCAAATGCCGGCAAATTTGGAAATCAAGGAATTTTCCAACCAACTTCAAATTTTGCATGCTCCAAACTGTATATATTCCGCACTTGTCATGCAAAATTGACAGATTTTCGCTGGGAAATGACGGAGAAATTTCAGAGTTTAGGGAAAGCGGAGCTCGGCTACGTGGTTATTCCCCTAACCGTGGCTGTTGGGACACCCTGCGCTGCGCTGGTGTACATTTGTACGGCCGTTGACTCACCCCAGATTGTGACGGGATTTAGGTCAAAGTGTGTCCCAAATGCCGGCAAATTTGGAAATCAAGGAATTTTCCAACCAACTTCAAATTTTGCATGCTCCAAACTGTATATATTCCGCACTTGTCATGCAAAATTGACAGATTTTCGCTGGGAAATGACGGAGAAATTTCAGAGTTTAGGGAAAGCGGAGCTCGGCTACGTGGTTATTCCCCTAACCGTGGCTGTTGGGACACCCTGCGCTGCGCTGGTGTACATTTGTACGGCCGTTGACTCACCCCAGATTGTGACGGGAATTAGGTCAAAGTGTGTCCCAAATGCCGGCAAATTTGGAAATCAAGGAATTTTCCAACCAACTTCTAATTTTGCATGCTCCAAACTGTATATATTCCGCACTTGTCATGCAAAATTGACAGATTTTCGCTGGGAAATGACGGAGAAATTTCAGAGTTTAGGGAAAGCGGAGCTCGGCTACGTGGTTATTCCCCTAACCGTGGCTGTTGGGACACCCTGCGCTGCGCTGGTGTACATTTGTACGGCCGTTGACTCACCCCAGATTGTGACGGGATTTAGGTCAAAGTGTGTCCCAAATGCCGGAAAATTTGGAAATCAAGGAATTTTCCAACCAACTTCAAATTTTGCATGCTCCAAACTGTATATATTCCGCACTTGTCATGCAAAATTGACAGATTTTCGCTGGGAAATGACGGAGAAATTTCAGAGTTTAGGGAAAGCGGAGCTCGGCTACGTGGTTATTCCCCTAACCGTGGCTGTTGGGACACCCTGCGCTGCGCTGGTGTACATTTGTACGGCCGTTGACTCACCCCAGATTGTGACGGGAATTAGGTCAAAGTGTGTCCCAAATGCCGGCAAATTTGGAAATCAAGGAATTTTCCAACCAACTTCAAATTTTGCATGCTCCAAACTGTATATATTCCGCACTTGTCATGCAAAATTGACAGATTTTCGCTGGGAAATGACGGAGAAATTTCAGAGTTTAGGGAAAGCGGAGCTCGGCTACGTGGTTATTCCCCTAACCGTGGCTGTTGGGACACCCTGCGCTGCGCTTGTGTACATCTGTACGGCCGTTGACTCACCCCAGATTGTGACGGGAATTAGGTCAAAGTGTGTCCCAAATGCCGGCAAATTTGGAAATCAAGGAATTTTCCAACCAACTTCAAATTTTGCATGCTCCAAACTGTATATATTCCGCACTTGTCATGCAAAATTGACAGATTTTCGCTGGGAAATGACGGAGAAATTTCAGAGTTTAGGGAAAGCGGAGCTCGGCTACGTGGTTATTCCCCTAACCGTGGCTGTTGAGACACCCTGCGCTGCGCTGGTGTACATTTGTACGGCCGTTGACTCACCCCAGATTGTGACGGGAATTAGGTCAAAGTGTGTCCCAAATGCCGGCAAATTTGGAAATCAAGGAATTTTCCAACCAACTTCAAATTTTGCATGCTCCAAACTGTATATATTCCGCACTTGTCATGCAAAATTGACAGATTTTCGCTGGGAAATGACGAGAAATTTCAGAGTTTAGGGAAAGCGGAGCTCGGCTACGTGGTTATTCCCCTTACCGTGGCTGTTGGGACACCCTGCGCTGCGCTTGTGTATATTTGTACGGCCGTTGACTCACCCCAGATTGTGACGAGAATTAGGTCAAAGTGTGTCCCAAATGCCGGCAAATTTGGAAATCAAGGAATTTTCCAACCAACTTCAAATTTTGCATGCTCCAAACTGTATATATTCCGCACTTGTCATGCAAAATTGACAGATTTTCGCTAATAAATGACGGAGAAATGTCAGAGTTTAGGGGAAGCGGAGCTCGGCTACGTGGTTATTCCCCTAACCGTGGCTGTTGGGACACCCTGCGCTGCGCTGGTGTACATTTGTACGGCCGTTGACTCACCCCAGATTGTGACGGGAATTAGGTCAAAGTGTGTCCCAAATGCCGGCAAATTTGGAAATCAAGGAATTTTCCAACCAACTTCTAATTTTGCATGCTCCAAACTGTATATATTCCGCACTTGTCATGCAAAATTGACAGATTTTCGCTGGGAAATGACGGAGAAATTTCAGAGTTTAGGGAAAGCGGAGCTCGGCTACGTGGTTATTCCCCTTACCGTGGCTGTTGGGACACCCTGCGCTGCGCTTGTGTATATTTGTACGGCCGTTGACTCACCCCAGATTGTGACGAGAATTAGGTCAAAGTGTGTCCCAAATGCCGGCAAATTTGGAAATCAAGGAATTTTCCAACCAACTTCAAATTGCTCCAAACTGTATATATTCCGCACTTGTCATGCAAAATTGACAGATTTTCGCTGGGAAATGACGGAGAAATTTCAGAGTTTAGGGAAAGCGGAGCTCGGCTACGTGGTTATTCCCCTAACCGTGGCTGTTGAGACACCCTGCGCTGCGCTGGTGTACATTTGTACGGCCGTTGACTCACCCCAGATTGTGACGGGAATTCATAGTTCCGACCTGTCAATCAAGCCGAACCCGCGACCAATCACAGACGGCGCCCACAAAGGTCAAAGTGATGCAATCATCGATCACAATCACGCAATGTTTTTGCCCATACAGTTTGTATGTTGTATGCGCCAGTGACCGGGTGAATTTTTGTTTCAATGTCTGGCGATTCGCTGTTCAAAGGTAGGAAAGCGCATTTTTATGAATATATGTCATCCCTGCATTACTAGCCCTTCGCTCAGTGTGTGCTACGGCAACTGTCGACCCTAAAACATAAATACCTTTGAGTTTTCTCCAATGAATCTGTGCTTTCCATGCCGAGTCCCGTTGCTTTGTACGTACATGTCGCCATTTTTTGCGATGGCTTGTGAGCACATAGCAACAATATCTAAGGGGCGGGGTTAACTGGGCAATCTCGGAACTATGCATTAGGTCAAAGTGTGTCCCAAATGCCGGCAAATTTGGAAATCAAGGAATTTTCCAACCAACTTCAAATTTTGCATGCTCCAAACTGTATATATTCCGCACTTGTCATGCAAAATTGACAGATTTTCGCTGGGAAATGACGGAGAAATTTCAGAGTTTAGGGAAAGCGGAGCTCGGCTACGTGGTTATTCCCCTTACCGTGGCTGTTGGGACACCCTGCGCTGCGCTTGTGTATATTTGTACGGCCGTTGACTCACCCCAGATTGTGACGAGAATTAGGTCAAAGTGTGTCCCAAATGCCGGCAAATTTGGAAATCAAGGAATTTTCCAACCAACTTCAAATTTTGCATGCTCCAAACTGTATATATTCCGCACTTGTCATGCAAAATTGACAGATTTTCGCTGGGAAATGACGGAGAAATTTCAGAGTTTAGGGAAACCGGAGCTCGGCTACGTGGTTATTCCCCTAACCGTGGCTGTTGGGACACCCTGCGCTGCGCTTGTGTACATTTGTACGGCCGTTGACTCACCCCAGTTTGTGACGGGAATTAGGTCAAAGTGTGTCCCAAATGCCGGCAAATTTGGAAATCAAGGAATTTTCCAACCAACTTCAAATTTTGCATGCTCCAAACTGTATATATTCCGCACTTGTCATGCAAAATTGACAGATTTTCGCTGGGAAATGACGGAGAAATTTCAGAGTTTAGGGAAAGCGGAGCTCGGCTACGTGGTTATTCCCCTAACCGTGGCTGTTGGGACACCCTGCGCTGCGCTGGTGTACATTTGTACGGCCGTTGACTCACCCCAGATTGTGACGGGAATTAGGTCAAAGTGTGTCCCAAATGCCGGCAAATTTGGAAATCAAGGAATTTTCCAACCAACTTCAAATTTTGCATGCTCCAAACTGTATATATTCCGCACTTGTCATGCAAAATTGACAGATTTTCGCTGGGAAATGACGGATAAATTTCAGAGTTTAGGGAAAGCGGAGCTCGGCTACGTGGTTATTCCCCTTACCGTGGCTGTTGGGACACCCTGCGCTGCGCTTGTGTATATTTGTACGGCCGTTGACTCACCCCAGATTGTGACGAGAATTAGGTCAAAGTGTGTCCCAAATGCCGGCAAATTTGGAAATCAAGGAATTTTCCAACCAACTTCAAATTTTGCATGCTCCAAACTGTATATATTCCGCACTTGTCATGCAAAATTGACAGATTTTCGCTGGGAAATGACGGAGAAATTTCAGAGTTTAGGGAAAGCGGAGCTCCGCTACGTGGTTATTCCCCTAACCGTGGCTGTTGGGACACCCTGCGCTGCGCTGGTGTACATTTGTACGGCCGTTGACTCACCCCCGATTGTGACGGGATTTAGGTCAAAGTGTGTCCCAAATGCCGGCAAATTTGGAAATCAAGGAATTTTCCAACCAACTTCAAATTTTGCATGCTCCAAACTGTATATATTCCGCACTTGTCATGCAAAATTGACAGATTTTCGCTGGGAAAAGACGGAGAAATTTCAGAGTTTAGGGAAAGCGGAGCTCGGCTACGTGGTTATTCCCCTAACCGTGGCTGTTGGGACACCCTGCGCTGCGCTGGTGTACATTTGTACGGCCGTTGACTCACCCCAGATTGTGACGGGAATTAGGTCAAAGTGTGTCCCAAATGCCGGCAAATTTGGAAATCAAGGAATTTTCCAACCAACTTCAAATTTTGCATGCTCCAAACTGTATATATTCCGCACTTGTCATGCAAAATTGACAGATTTTCGCTGGGAAATGACGGAGAAATTTCAGAGTTTAGGGAAACCGGAGCTCGGCTACGTGGTTATTCCCCTAACCGTGGCTGTTGGGACACCCTGCGCTGCGCTTGTGTACATTTGTACGGCCGTTGACTCACCCCAGTTTGTGACGGGAATTAGGTCAAAGTGTGTCCCAAATGCCGGCAAATTTGGAAATCAAGGAATTTTCCAACCAACTTCAAATTTTGCATGCTCCAAACTGTATATATTCCGCACTTGTCATGCAAAATTGACAGATTTTCGCTGGGAAATGACGGAGAAATTTCAGAGTTTAGGGAAAGCGGAGCTCGGCTACGTGGTTATTCCCCTAACCGTGGCTGTTGGGACACCCTGCGCTGCGCTGGTGTACATTTGTACGGCCGTTGACTCACCCCAGATTGTGACGGGAATTAGGTCAAAGTGTGTCCCAAATGCCGGCAAATTTGGAAATCAAGGAATTTTCCAACCAACTTCAAATTTTGCATGCTCCAAACTGTATATATTCCGCACTTGTCATGCAAAATTGACAGATTTTCGCTGGGAAATGACGGAGAAATTTCAGAGTTTAGGGAAAGCGGAGCTCGGCTACGTGGTTATTCCCCTTACCGTGGCTGTTGGGACACCCTGCGCTGCGCTTGTGTATATTTGTACGGCCGTTGACTCACCCCAGATTGTGACGAGAATTAGGTCAAAGTGTGTCCCAAATGCCGGCAAATTTGGAAATCAAGGAATTTTCCAACCAACTTCAAATTTTGCATGCTCCAAACTGTATATATTCCGCACTTGTCATGCAAAATTGACAGATTTTCGCTGGGAAATGACGGAGAAATTTCAGAGTTTAGGGAAAGCGGAGCTCCGCTACGTGGTTATTCCCCTAACCGTGGCTGTTGGGACACCCTGCGCTGCGCATGCGCTGGTGTACATTTGTACGGCCGTTGACTCACCCCAGATTGTGACGGGAATTAGGTCAAAGTGTGTCCCAAATGCCGGCAAATTTGGAAATCAAGGAATTTTCCAACCAACTTCAAATTTTGCATGCTCCAAACTGTATATATTCCGCACTTGTCATGCAAAATTGACAGATTTTCGCTGGGAAATGACGGAGAAATGTCAGAGTTTAGTGAAAGCGGAGCTCGGCTACGTGGTTATTCCCCTAACCGTGGCTGTTGGGACACCCTGCGCTGCGCTTGTGTACATTTGTACGGCCGTTGACTCACCCCAGATTGTGACGGGAATTAGGTCAAAGTGTGTCCCAAATGCCGGCAAATTTGGAAATCAAGGAATTTTCCAACCAACTTCAAATTTTGCATGCTCCAAACTGTATATATTCCGCACTTGTCATGCAAAATTGACAGATTTTCGCTGGGAAATGACGGAGAAATGTCAGAGTTTAGTGAAAGCGGAGCTCGGCTACGTGGTTATTCCCCTAACCGTGGCTGTTGGGACACCCTGCGCTGCGCTTGTGTACATTTGTACGGCCGTTGACTCACCCCAGATTGTGACGGGAATTAGGTCAAAGTGTGTCCCAAATGCCGGCAAATTTGGAAATCAAGGAATTTTCAAACCAACTTTAAATTTGGCATGCTCCAAACTGTATATATTCCGCACTTGTCATGCAAAATTGACAGATTTTCGCTGGGAAATGACGGAGAAATTTCAGAGTTTAGGGAAAGCGGAGCTCGGCTACGTGGTTATTCCCCTAACCGTGGCTGTTGGGACACCCTGCGCTGCGCATGCGCTGGTGTACATTTGTACGGCCGTTGACTCACCCCAGATTGTGACGGGAATTAGGTCAAAGTGTGTCCCAAATGCCGGCAAATTTGGAAATCAAGGAATTTTCCAACCAACTTCAAATTTTGCATGCTCCAAACTGTATATATTCCGCACTTGTCATGCAAAATTGACAGATTTTCGCTGGGAAATGACGGAGAAATTTCAGAGTTTAGGGAAAGCGGAGCTCGGCTACGTGGTTATTCCCCTAACCGTGGCTGTTGGGACACCCTGCGCTGCGCTTGTGTACATTTGTACGGCCGTTGACTCACCCCAGATTGTGACGGGAATTAGGTCAAAGTGTGTCCCAAATGCCGGCAAATTTGGAAATCAAGGAATTTTCCAACCAACTTCAAATTTTGCATGCTCCAAACTGTATATATTCCGCACTTGTCATGCAAAATTGACAGATTTTCGCTGGGAAATGACGGATAAATTTCAGAGTTAAGGGAAAGCGGAGCTCGGCTACGTGGTTATTCCCCTAACCGTGGCTGTTGGGACACCCTGCGCTGCGCATGCGCTGGTGTACATTTGTACGGCCGTTGACTCACCCCAGATTGTGACGGGAATTAGGTCAAAGTGTGTCCCAAATGCCGGCAAATTTGGAAATCAAGGAATTTTCCAACCAACTTCAAATTTTGCATGCTCCAAACTGTATATATTCCGCACTTGTCATGCAAAATTGACAGATTTTCGCTGGGAAATGACGGAGAAATTTCAGAGTTTAGGGAAAGCGGAGCTCGGCTACGTGGTTATTCCCCTAACCGTGGCTGTTGGGACACCCTGCGCTGCGCTGGTGTACATTTGTACGGCCGTTGACTCACCCCAGATTGTGACGGGAATTAGGTCAAAGTGTGTCCCAAATGCCGGCAAATTTGGAAATCAAGGAATTTTCCAACCAACTTCAAATTTTGCATGCTCCAAACTGTATATATTCCGCACTTGTCATGCAAAATTGACAGATTTTCGCTGGGAAATGACGGAGAAATTTCAGAGTTTAGGGAAAGCGGAGCTCGGCTACGTGGTTATTCCCCTAACTGTGGCTGTTGGGACACCCTGCGCTGCGCTTGTGTACATTTGTACGGCCGTTGACTCACCCCAGATTGTGACGGGAATTAGGTCAAAGTGTGTCCCAAATGCCGGCAAATTTGGAAATCAAGGAATTTTCCAACCAACTTCAAATTTTGCATGCTCCAAACTGTATATATTCCGCACTTGTCATGCAAAATTGACAGATTTTCGCTGGGAAATGACGGAGAAATTTTTGAGTTTAGGGAAAGCGGAGCTCGGCTACGTGGTTATTCCCCTAACCGTAGCTGTTGGGACACCCTGCGCTGCGCTGGTGTACATTTGTACGGCCGTTGACTCACCCCAGATTGTGACGGGATTTAGGTCAAAGTGTGTCCCAAATGCCGGCAAATTTGGAAATCAAGGAATTTTCCAACCAACTTCAAATTTTGCATGCTCCAAACTGTATATATTCCGCACTTGTCATGCAAAATTGACAGATTTTCGCTGGGAAATGACAGAGAAATTTCAGAGTTTAGGGAAAGCGGAGCTCGGCTACGTGGTTATTCCCCTAACCGTGGCTGTTGGGACACCCTGCGCTGCGCTGGTGTACATTTGTACGGCCGTTGACTCACCCCAGATTGTGACGGGAATTAGGTCAAAGTGTGTCCCAAATGCCGGCAAATTTGGAAATCAAGGAATTTTCCAACCAACTTCAAATTTTGCATGCTCCAAACTGTATATATTCCGCACTTGTCATGCAAAATTGACAGATTTTCGCTGTGAAATGACGGAGAAATTTCAGAGTTTAGGGAAAGCGGAGCTCGGCTACGTGGTTATTCCCCTAACCGTGGCTGTTGGGACACCCTGCGCTGCGCTTGTGTACATTTGTACGGCCATTGACTCACCCCAGATTGTGACGGGAATTAGGTCAAAGTGTGTCCCAAATGCCGGCAAATTTGGAAATCAAGGAATTTTCCAACCAACTTCAAATTTTGCATGCTCCAAACTGTATATATTCCGCACTTGTCATGCAAAATTGACAGATTTTCGCTGGGAAATGACGGAGAAATTTCAGAGTTTAGGGAAAGCGGAGCTCGGCTACGTGGTTATTCCCCTAACCGTGGCTGTTGGGACACCCTGCGCTGCGTTGGTGTACATTTGTACGGCCGTTGACTCACCCCAGATTGTGACGGGAATTAGGTCAAAGTGTGTCCCAAATGCCGGCAAATTTGGAAATCAAGGAATTTTCCAACCAACTTCAAATTTTGCATGCTCCAAACTGTATATATTCCGCACTTGTCATGCAAAATTGACAGATTTTCGCTGGGAAATGACGGAGAAATTTCAGAGTTTAGGGAAAGCGGAGCTCGGCTACGTGGTTATTCCCCTTACCGTGGCTGTTGGGACACCCTGCGCTGCGCTGGTGTACATTTGTACGGCCGTTGACTCACCCCAGATTGTGACGGGAATTAGGTCAAAGTGTGTCCCAAATGCCGGCAAATTTGGAAATCAAGGAATTTTCCAACCAACATCAAATTTTGCATGCTCCAAACTGTATATATTCCGCACTTGTCATGCAAAATTGACAGATTTTCGCTGGGAAATGACGGAGAAATTTCAGAGTTTAGGGAAAGCGGAGCTCGGCTACGTGGTTATTCCCCTAACCGTGGCTGTTGGGACACCCTGCGCTGCGCATGCGCTGGTGTACATTTGTACGGCCGTTGACTCACCCCAGATTGTGACGGGAATTAGGTCAAAGTGTGTCCCAAATGCCGGCAAATTTGGAAATCAAGGAATTTTCCAACCAACTTCAAATTGTGCATGCTCCAAACTGTATATATTCCGCACTTGTCATGCAAAATTGACAGATTTTCGCTGGGAAATGACGGAGAAATTTCAGAGTTTAGGGAAAGCAGAGCTCGGCTATGTGGTTATTCCTCTAACCGTGGCTGTTGGGACACCCTGCGCTGCGCATGCGCTGGTGTACATTTGTACGGCTGTTGACTCACCCCAGATTGTGACGGGAATTAGGTCAAAGTGTGTCCCAAATGCCGGCAAATTTGGAAATCAAGGAATTTTCCAACCAACTTCAAATTTTGCATGCTCCAAACTGTATATATTCCGCACTTGTCATGCAAAATTGACAGATTTTCGCTGGGAAATGACGGAGAAATTTCAGAGTTTAGGGAAAGCGGAGCTCGGCTACGTGGTTATTCCCCTAACCGTGGCTGTTGGGACACCCTGCGCTGCGCTTGTGTACATTTGTACGGCCGTTGACTCACCCCAGATTGTGACGGGAATTAGGTCAAAGTGTGTCCCAAATGCCGGCAAATTTGGAAATCAAGGAATTTTCCAACCAACTTCAAATTTTGCATGCTCCAAACTGTATATATTCCGCACTTGTCATGCAAAATTGACAGATTTTCGCTGGGAAATGACGGAGAAATTTCAGAGTTTAGGGAAAGCGGAGCTCCGCTACGTGGTTATTCCCCTAACCGTGGCTGTTGGGACACCCTGCGCTGCGCATGCGCTGGTGTACATTTGTACGGCCGTTGACTCACCCCAGATTGTGACGGGAATTAGGTCAAAGTGTGTCCCAAATGCCGGCAAATTTGGAAATCAAGGAATTTTCCAACCAACTTCAAATTTTGCATGCTCCAAACTGTATATATTCCGCACTTGTCATGCAAAATTGACAGATTTTCGCTGGGAAATGACGGAGAAATGTCAGAGTTTAGTGAAAGCGGAGCTCGGCTACGTGGTTATTCCCCTAACCGTGGCTGTTGGGACACCCTGCGCTGCGCTTGTGTACATTTGTACGGCCGTTGACTCACCCCAGATTGTGACGGGAATTAGGTCAAAGTGTGTCCCAAATGCCGGCAAATTTGGAAATCAAGGAATTTTCCAACCAACTTCAAATTTTGCATGCTCCAAACTGTATATATTCCGCACTTGTCATGCAAAATTGACAGATTTTCGCTGGGAAATGACGGAGAAATGTCAGAGTTTAGTGAAAGCGGAGCTCGGCTACGTGGTTATTCCCCTAACCGTGGCTGTTGGGACACCCTGCGCTGCGCTTGTGTACATTTGTACGGCCGTTGACTCACCCCAGATTGTGACGGGAATTAGGTCAAAGTGTGTCCCAAATGCCGGCAAATTTGGAAATCAAGGAATTTTCAAACCAACTTTAAATTTGGCATGCTCCAAACTGTATATATTCCGCACTTGTCATGCAAAATTGACAGATTTTCGCTGGGAAATGACGGAGAAATTTCAGAGTTTAGGGAAAGCGGAGCTCGGCTACGTGGTTATTCCCCTAACCGTGGCTGTTGGGACACCCTGCGCTGCGCATGCGCTGGTGTACATTTGTACGGCCGTTGACTCACCCCAGATTGTGACGGGAATTAGGTCAAAGTGTGTCCCAAATGCCGGCAAATTTGGAAATCAAGGAATTTTCCAACCAACTTCAAATTTTGCATGCTCCAAACTGTATATATTCCGCACTTGTCATGCAAAATTGACAGATTTTCGCTGGGAAATGACGGAGAAATTTCAGAGTTTAGGGAAAGCGGAGCTCGGCTACGTGGTTATTCCCCTAACCGTGGCTGTTGGGACACCCTGCGCTGCGCTTGTGTACATTTGTACGGCCGTTGACTCACCCCAGATTGTGACGGGAATTAGGTCAAAGTGTGTCCCAAATGCCGGCAAATTTGGAAATCAAGGAATTTTCCAACCAACTTCAAATTTTGCATGCTCCAAACTGTATATATTCCGCACTTGTCATGCAAAATTGACAGATTTTCGCTGGGAAATGACGGATAAATTTCAGAGTTAAGGGAAAGCGGAGCTCGGCTACGTGGTTATTCCCCTAACCGTGGCTGTTGGGACACCCTGCGCTGCGCATGCGCTGGTGTACATTTGTACGGCCGTTGACTCACCCCAGATTGTGACGGGAATTAGGTCAAAGTGTGTCCCAAATGCCGGCAAATTTGGAAATCAAGGAATTTTCCAACCAACTTCAAATTTTGCATGCTCCAAACTGTATATATTCCGCACTTGTCATGCAAAATTGACAGATTTTCGCTGGGAAATGACGGAGAAATTTCAGAGTTTAGGGAAAGCGGAGCTCGGCTACGTGGTTATTCCCCTAACCGTGGCTGTTGGGACACCCTGCGCTGCGCTGGTGTACATTTGTACGGCCGTTGACTCACCCCAGATTGTGACGGGAATTAGGTCAAAGTGTGTCCCAAATGCCGGCAAATTTGGAAATCAAGGAATTTTCCAACCAACTTCAAATTTTGCATGCTCCAAACTGTATATATTCCGCACTTGTCATGCAAAATTGACAGATTTTCGCTGGGAAATGACGGAGAAATTTCAGAGTTTAGGGAAAGCGGAGCTCGGCTACGTGGTTATTCCCCTAACTGTGGCTGTTGGGACACCCTGCGCGGCGCTTGTGTACATTTGTACGGCCGTTGACTCACCCCAGATTGTGACGGGAATTAGGTCAAAGTGTGTCCCAAATGCCGGCAAATTTGGAAATCAAGGAATTTTCCAACCAACTTCAAATTTTGCATGCTCCAAACTGTATATATTCCGCACTTGTCATGCAAAATTGACAGATTTTCGCTGGGAAATGACGGAGAAATTTTAGAGTTTAGGGAAAGCGGAGCTCGGCTACGTGGTTATTCCCATAACCGTAGCTGTTGGGACACCCTGCGCTGCGCTGGTGTACATTTGTACGGCCGTTGACTCACCCCAGATTGTGACGGGATTTAGGTCAAAGTGTGTCCCAAATGCCGGCAAATTTGGAAATCAAGGAATTTTCCAACCAACTTCAAATTTTGCATGCTCCAAACTGTATATATTCCGCACTTGTCATGCAAAATTGACAGATTTTCGCTGGGAAATGACAGAGAAATTTCAGAGTTTAGGGAAAGCGGAGCTCGGCTACGTGGTTATTCCCCTAACCGTGGCTGTTGGGACACCCTGCGCTGCGCTGGTGTACATTTGTACGGCCGTTGACTCACCCCAGATTGTGACGGGAATTAGGTCAAAGTGTGTCCCAAATGCCGGCAAATTTGGAAATCAAGGAATTTTCCAACCAACTTCAAATTTTGCATGCTCCAAACTGTATATATTCCGCACTTGTCATGCAAAATTGACAGATTTTCGCTGGGAAATGACGGAGAAATTTCAGAGTTTAGGGAAAGCGGAGCTCGGCTACGTGGTTATTCCCCTAACCGTGGCTGTTGGGACACCCTGCGCTGCGCTTGTGTACATTTGTACGGCCATTGACTCACCCCAGATTGTGACGGGAATTAGGTCAAAGTGTGTCCCAAATGCCGGCAAATTTGGAAATCAAGGAATTTTCCAACCAACTTCAAATTTTGCATGCTCCAAACTGTATATATTCCGCACTTGTCATGCAAAATTGACAGATTTTCGCTGGGAAATGACGGAGAAATTTCAGAGTTTAGGGAAAGCGGAGCTCGGCTACGTGGTTATTCCCCTAACCGTGGCTGTTGGGACACCCTGCGCTGCGCTGGTGTACATTTGTACGGCCGTTGACTCACCCCAGATTGTGACGGGAATTAGGTCAAAGTGTGTCCCAAATGCCGGCAAATTTGGAAATCAAGGAATTTTCCAACCAACTTCAAATTTTGCATGCTCCAAACTGTATATATTCCGCACTTGTCATGCAAAATTGACAGATTTTCGCTGGGAAATGACGGAGAAATTTCAGAGTTTAGGGAAAGCGGAGCTCGGCTACGTGGTTATTCCCCTAACCGTGGCTGTTGGGACACCCTGCGCTGCGCTTGTGTACATTTGTACGGCCATTGACTCACCCCAGATTGTGACGGGAATTAGGTCAAAGTGTGTCCCAAATGCCGGCAAATTTGGAAATCAAGGAATTTTCCAACCAACTTCAAATTTTGCATGCTCCAAACTGTATATATTCCGCACTTGTCATGCAAAATTGACAGATTTTCGCTGGGAAATGACGGAGAAATTTCAGAGTTTAGGGAAAGCGGAGCTCGGCTACGTGGTTATTCCCCTAACCGTGGCTGTTGGGACACCCTGCGCTGCGTTGGTGTACATTTGTACGGCCGTTGACTCACCCCAGATTGTGACGGGAATTAGGTCAAAGTGTGTCCCAAATGCCGGCAAATTTGGAAATCAAGGAATTTTCCAACCAACTTCAAATTTTGCATGCTCCAAACTGTATATATTCCGCACTTGTCATGCAAAATTGACAGATTTTCGCTGGGAAATGACGGAGAAATTTCAGAGTTTAGGGAAAGCGGAGCTCGGCTACGTGGTTATTCCCCTTACCGTGGCTGTTGGGACACCCTGCGCTGCGCTGGTGTACATTTGTACGGCCGTTGACTCACCCCAGATTGTGACGGGAATTAGGTCAAAGTGTGTCCCAAATGCCGGCAAATTTGGAAATCAAGGAATTTTCCAACCAACATCAAATTTTGCATGCTCCAAACTGTATATATTCCGCACTTGTCATGCAAAATTGACAGATTTTCGCTGGGAAATGACGGAGAAATTTCAGAGTTTAGGGAAAGCGGAGCTCGGCTACGTGGTTATTCCCCTAACCGTGGCTGTTGGGACACCCTGCGCTGCGCATGCGCTGGTGTACATTTGTACGGCCGTTGACTCACCCCAGATTGTGACGGGAATTAGGTCAAAGTGTGTCCCAAATGCCGGCAAATTTGGAAATCAAGGAATTTTCCAACCAACTTCAAATTGTGCATGCTCCAAACTGTATATATTCCGCACTTGTCATGCAAAATTGACAGATTTTCGCTGGGAAATGACGGAGAAATTTCAGAGTTTAGGGAAAGCAGAGCTCGGCTATGTGGTTATTCCTCTAACCGTGGCTGTTGGGACACCCTGCGCTGCGCATGCGCTGGTGTACATTTGTACGGCTGTTGACTCACCCCAGATTGTGACGGGAATTAGGTCAAAGTGTGTCCCAAATGCCGGCAAATTTGGAAATCAAGGAATTTTCCAACCAACTTCAAATTTTGCATGCTCCAAACTGTATATATTCCGCACTTGTCATGCAAAATTGACAGATTTTCGCTGGGAAATGACGGAGAAATTTCAGAGTTTAGGGAAAGCGGAGCTCGGCTACGTGGTTATTCCCCTAACCGTGGCTGTTGGGACACCCTGCGCTGCGTTGGTGTACATTTGTACGGCCTTGACTCACCCCAGATTGTGACGGGAATTAGGTCAAAGTGTGTCCCAAATGCCGGCAAATTTGGAAATCAAGGAATTTTCCAACCAACTTCAAATTTTGCATGCTCCAAACTGTATATATTCCGCACTTGTCATGCAAAATTGACAGATTTTCGCTGGGAAATGACGGAGAAATTTCAGAGTTTAGGGAAAGCGGAGCTCGGCTACGTGGTTATTCCCCTTACCGTGGCTGTTGGGACACCCTGCGCTGCGCTGGTGTACATTTGTACGGCCGTTGACTCACCCCAGATTGTGACGGGAATTAGGTCAAAGTGTGTCCCAAATGCCGGCAAATTTGGAAATCAAGGAATTTTCCAACCAACATCAAATTTTGCATGCTCCAAACTGTATATATTCCGCACTTGTCATGCAAAATTGACAGATTTTCGCTGGGAAATGACGGAGAAATTTCAGAGTTTAGGGAAAGCGGAGCTCGGCTACGTGGTTATTCCCCTAACCGTGGCTGTTGGGACACCCTGCGCTGCGCATGCGCTGGTGTACATTTGTACGGCCGTTGACTCACCCCAGATTGTGACGGGAATTAGGTCAAAGTGTGTCCCAAATGCCGGCAAATTTGGAAATCAAGGAATTTTCCAACCAACTTCAAATTGTGCATGCTCCAAACTGTATATATTCCGCACTTGTCATGCAAAATTGACAGATTTTCGCTGGGAAATGACGGAGAAATTTCAGAGTTTAGGGAAAGCAGAGCTCGGCTATGTGGTTATTCCTCTAACCGTGGCTGTTGGGACACCCTGCGCTGCGCATGCGCTGGTGTACATTTGTACGGCTGTTGACTCACCCCAGATTGTGACGGGAATTAGGTCAAAGTGTGTCCCAAATGCCGGCAAATTTGGAAATCAAGGAATTTTCCAACCAACTTCAAATTTTGCATGCTCCAAACTGTATATATTCCGCACTTGTCATGCAAAATTGACAGATTTTCGCTGGGAAATGACGGAGAAATTTCAGAGTTTAGGGAAAGCGGAGCTCGGCTACGTGGTTATTCCCCTAACCGTGGCTGTTGGGACACCCTGCGCTGCGCTTGTGTACATTTGTACGGCCGTTGACTCACCCCAGATTGTGACGGGAATTAGGTCAAAGTGTGTCCCAAATGCCGGCAAATTTGGAAATCAAGGAATTTTCCAACCAACTTCAAATTTTGCATGCTCCAAACTGTATATATTCCGCACTTGTCATGCAAAATTGACAGATTTTCGCTGGGAAATGACGGAGAAATTTCAGAGTTTAGGGAAAGCGGAGCTCGGCTACGTGGTTATTCCCCTAACCGTGGCTGTTGGGACACCCTGCGCTGCGCATGCGCTGGTGTACATTTGTACGGCCGTTGACTCACCCCAGATTGTGACGGGAATTAGGTCAAAGTGTGTGCCAAATGCCGGCAAATTTGGAAATCAAGGAATTTTCCAACCAACTTCAAATTTTGCATGCTCCAAACTGTATATATTCCGCACTTGTCATGCAAAATTGACAGATTTTCGCTGGGAAATGACGGAGAAATGTCAGAGTTTAGTGAAAGCGGAGCTCGGCTACGTGGTTATTCCCCTAACCGTGGCTGTTGGGACACCCTGCGCTGCGCTGGTGTACATTTGTACGGCCGTTGACTCACCCCAGATTGTGACGGGAATTAGGTCAAAGTGTGTCCCAAATGCCGGCAAATTTGGAAATCAAGGAATTTTCCAACCAACTTCAAATTTTGCATGCTCCAAACTGTATATATTCCGCACTTGTCATGCAAAATTGACAGATTTTCGCTGGGAAATGACGGAGAAATGTCAGAGTTTAGGGAAAGCGGAGCTCGGCTACCTGGTTATTCCCCTAACCGTGGCTGTTGGGACACCCTGCGCTGCGCTTGTGTACATTTGTACGGCCGTTGACTCACCCCAGATTGTGACGGGAATTAGGTCAAAGTGTGTCCCAAATGCCGGCAAATTTGGAAATCAAGGAATTTTCAAACCAACTTTAAATTTTGCATGCTCCAAACTGTATATATTCCGCACTTGTCATGCAAAATTGACAGATTTTCGCTGGGAAATGACGGAGAAATTTCAGAGTTTAGGGAAAGCGGAGCTCGGCTACGTGGTTATTCCCCTAACAGTGGCTGTTGGGACACCCTGCGCTGCGCATGCGCTGGTGTACATTTGTACGGCCGTTGACTCACCCCAGATTGTGACGGGAATTAGGTCAAAGTGTGTCCCAAATGTCGGCAAATTTGGAAATCAAGGAATTTTCCAACCAACTTCAAATTTTGCATGCTCCAAACTGTATATATTCCGCACTTGTCATGCAAAATTGACAGATTTTCGCTGGGAAATGACGGAGAAATTTCAGAGTTTAGGGAAAGCGGAGCTCGGCTACGTGGTTATTCCCCTAACCGTGGCTGTTGGGACACCCTGCGCTGCGCTTGTGTACATTTGTACGGCCGTTGACTCACCCCAGATTGTGACGGGAATTAGGTCAAAGTGTGTCCCAAATGCCGGCAAATTTGGAAATCAAGGAATTTTCCAACCAACTTCAAATTTTGCATGCTCCAAACTGTATATATTCCGCACTTGTCATGCAAAATTGACAGATTTTCGCTGGGAAATGACGGAGAAATTTCAGAGTTTAGGGAAAGCGGAGCTCGGCTACGTGGTTATTCCCCTAACCGTGGCTGTTGGGACACCCTGCGCTGCGCATGCGCTGGTGTACATTTGTACGGCCGTTGACTCACCCCAGATTGTGACGGGAATTAGGTCAAAGTGTGTGCCAAATGCCGGCAAATTTGGAAATCAAGGAATTTTCCAACCAACTTCAAATTTTGCATGCTCCAAACTGTATATATTCCGCACTTGTCATGCAAAATTGACAGATTTTCGCTGGGAAATGACGGAGAAATGTCAGAGTTTAGTGAAAGCGGAGCTCGGCTACGTGGTTATTCCCCTAACCGTGGCTGTTGGGACACCCTGCGCTGCGCTGGTGTACATTTGTACGGCCGTTGACTCACCCCAGATTGTGACGGGAATTAGGTCAAAGTGTGTCCCAAATGCCGGCAAATTTGGAAATCAAGGAATTTTCCAACCAACTTCAAATTTTGCATGCTCCAAACTGTATATATTCCGCACTTGTCATGCAAAATTGACAGATTTTCGCTGGGAAATGACGGAGAAATGTCAGAGTTTAGGGAAAGCGGAGCTCGGCTACCTGGTTATTCCCCTAACCGTGGCTGTTGGGACACCCTGCGCTGCGCTTGTGTATATTTGTACGGCCGTTGACTCACCCCAGATTGTGACGGGAATTAGGTCAAAGTGTGTCCCAAATGCCGGCAAATTTGGAAATCAAGGAATTTTCAAACCAACTTTAAATTTTGCATGCTCCAAACTGTATATATTCCGCACTTGTCATGCAAAATTGACAGATTTTCGCTGGGAAATGACGGAGAAATTTCAGAGTTTAGGGAAAGCGGAGCTCGGCTACGTGGTTATTCCCCTAACAGTGGCTGTTGGGACACCCTGCGCTGCGCATGCGCTGGTGTACATTTGTACGGCCGTTGACTCACCCCAGATTGTGACGGGAATTAGGTCAAAGTGTGTCCCAAATGTCGGCAAATTTGGAAATCAAGGAATTTTCCAACCAACTTCAAATTTTGCATGCTCCAAACTGTATATATTCCGCACTTGTCATGCAAAATTGACAGATTTTCGCTGGGAAATGACGGAGAAATTTCAGAGTTTAGGGAAAGCGGAGCTCGGCTACGTGGTTATTCCCCTAACCGTGGCTGTTGGGACACCCTGCGCTGCGCTTGTGTACATTTGTACGGCCGTTGACTCACCCCAGATTGTGACGGGAATTAGGTCAAAGTGTGTCCCAAATGCCGGCAAATTTGGAAATCAAGGAATTTTCCAACCAACTTCAAATTTTGCATGCTCCAAACTGTATATATTCCGCACTTGTCATGCAAAATTGACAGATTTTCGCTGGGAAATGACGGAGAAATTTCAGAGTTTAGGGAAAGCGGAGCTCGGCTACGTGGTTATTCCCCTAACCGTGGCTGTTGGGACACCCTGCGCTGCGCATGCGCTGGTGTACATTTGTACGGCCGTTGACTCACCCCAGATTGTGACGGGAATTAGGTCAAAGTGTGTGCCAAATGCCGGCAAATTTGGAAATCAAGGAATTTTCCAACCAACTTCAAATTTTGCATGCTCCAAACTGTATATATTCCGCACTTGTCATGCAAAATTGACAGATTTTCGCTGGGAAATGACGGAGAAATGTCAGAGTTTAGTGAAAGCGGAGCTCGGCTACGTGGTTATTCCCCTAACCGTGGCTGTTGGGACACCCTGCGCTGCGCTGGTGTACATTTGTACGGCCGTTGACTCACCCCAGATTGTGACGGGAATTAGGTCAAAGTGTGTCCCAAATGCCGGCAAATTTGGAAATCAAGGAATTTTCCAACCAACTTCAAATTTTGCATGCTCCAAACTGTATATATTCCGCACTTGTCATGCAAAATTGACAGATTTTCGCTGGGAAATGACGGAGAAATGTCAGAGTTTAGGGAAAGCGGAGCTCGGCTACCTGGTTATTCCCCTAACCGTGGCTGTTGGGACACCCTGCGCTGCGCTTGTGTATATTTGTACGGCCGTTGACTCACCCCAGATTGTGACGGGAATTAGGTCAAAGTGTGTCCCAAATGCCGGCAAATTTGGAAATCAAGGAATTTTCAAACCAACTTTAAATTTTGCATGCTCCAAACTGTATATATTCCGCACTTGTCATGCAAAATTGACAGATTTTCGCTGGGAAATGACGGAGAAATTTCAGAGTTTAGGGAAAGCGGAGCTCGGCTACGTGGTTATTCCCCTAACAGTGGCTGTTGGGACACCCTGCGCTGCGCATGCGCTGGTGTACATTTGTACGGCCGTTGACTCACCCCAGATTGTGACGGGAATTAGGTCAAAGTGTGTCCCAAATGTCGGCAAATTTGGAAATCAAGGAATTTTCCAACCAACTTCAAATTTTGCATGCTCCAAACTGTATATATTCCGCACTTGTCATGCAAAATTGACAGATTTTCGCTGGGAAATGACGGAGAAATTTCAGAGTTTAGGGAAAGCGGAGCTCGGCTACGTGGTTATTCCCCTAACCGTGGCTGTTGGGACACCCTGCGCTGCGCTTGTGTACATTTGTACGGCCGTTGACTCACCCCAGATTGTGACGGGAATTAGGTCAAAGTGTGTCCCAAATGCCGGCAAATTTGGAAATCAAGGAATTTTCCAACCAACTTCAAATTTTGCATGCTCCAAACTGTATATATTCCGCACTTGTCATGCAAAATTGACAGATTTTCGCTGGGAAATGACGGAGAAATTTCAGAGTTTAGGGAAAGCGGAGCTCGGCTACGTGGTTATTCCCCTAACCGTGGCTGTTGGGACACCCTGCGCTGCGCATGCGCTGGTGTACATTTGTACGGCCGTTGACTCACCCCAGATTGTGACGGGAATTAGGTCAAAGTGTGTGCCAAATGCCGGCAAATTTGGAAATCAAGGAATTTTCCAACCAACTTCAAATTTTGCATGCTCCAAACTGTATATATTCCGCACTTGTCATGCAAAATTGACAGATTTTCGCTGGGAAATGACGGAGAAATGTCAGAGTTTAGTGAAAGCGGAGCTCGGCTACGTGGTTATTCCCCTAACCGTGGCTGTTGGGACACCCTGCGCTGCGCTGGTGTACATTTGTACGGCCGTTGACTCACCCCAGATTGTGACGGGAATTAGGTCAAAGTGTGTCCCAAATGCCGGCAAATTTGGAAATCAAGGAATTTTCCAACCAACTTCAAATTTTGCATGCTCCAAACTGTATATATTCCGCACTTGTCATGCAAAATTCACAGATTTTCGCTGGGAAATGACGGAGAAATGTCAGAGTTTAGGGAAAGCGGAGCTCGGCTACCTGGTTATTCCCCTAACCGTGGCTGTTGGGACACCCTGCGCTGCGCTTGTGTACATTTGTACGGCCGTTGACTCACCCCAGATTGTGACGGGAATTAGGTCAAAGTGTGTCCCAAATGCCGGCAAATTTGGAAATCAAGGAATTTTCAAACCAACTTTAAATTTTGCATGCTCCAAACTGTATATATTCCGCACTTGTCATGCAAAATTGACAGATTTTCGCTGGGAAATGACGGAGAAATTTCAGAGTTTAGGGAAAGCGGAGCTCGGCTACGTGGTTATTCCCCTAACAGTGGCTGTTGGGACACCCTGCGCTGCGCATGCGCTGGTGTACATTTGTACGGCCGTTGACTCACCCCAGATTGTGACGGGAATTAGGTCAAAGTGTGTCCCAAATGTCGGCAAATTTGGAAATCAAGGAATTTTCCAACCAACTTCAAATTTTGCATGCTCCAAACTGTATATATTCCGCACTTGTCATGCAAAATTGACAGATTTTCGCTAGGAAATGACGGAGAAATTTCAGAGTTTAGGGAAAGCGGAGCTCGGCTACGTGGTTATTCCCCTTACCGTGGCTGTTGGGACACCCTGCGCTGCGCTGGTGTACATTTGTACGGCCGTTGACTCACCCCAGATTGTGACGGGAATTAGGTCAAAGTGTGTCCCAAATGCCGGCAAATTTGGAAATCAAGGAATTTTCCAACCAACTTCAAATTGTGCATGCTCCAAACTGTATATATTCCGCACTTGTCATGCAAAATTGACAGATTTTCGCTGGGAAATGACGGAGAAATTTCAGAGTTTAGGGAAAGCGGAGCTCGGCTACGTGGTTATTCCCCTTACCGTGGCTGTTGGGACACCCTGCGCTGCACTGGTGTACATTTGTACGGCCGTTGACTCACCCCAGATTGTGACGGGAATTAGGTCAAAGTGTGTCCCAAATGCCGGCAAATTTGGAAATCAAGGAATTTTCCAACCAACTTCAAATTGTGCATGCTCCAAACTGTATATATTCCGCACTTGTCATGCAAAATTGACAGATTTTCGCTAGGAAATGACGGAGAAATTTCAGAGTTTAGGGAAAGCGGAGCTCGGCTACGTGGTTATTCCCCTTACCGTGGCTGTTGGGACACCCTGCGCTGCGCTGGTGTACATTTGTACGGCCGTTGACTCACCCCAGATTGTGAAGGGAATTAGGTCAAAGTTTGTCCCAAATGCCGGCAAATTTGGAAATCAAGGAATTTTCCAACCAACTTCAAATTGTGCATGCTCCAAACTGTATATATTCCGCACTTGTCATGCAAAATTGACAGATTTTCGCTGGGAAATGACGGAGAAATTTCAGAGTTTAGGGAAAGCGGAGCTCGGCTATGTGGTTATTCCTCTAACCGTGGCTGTTGGGACACCCTGCGCTGCGCATGCGCTGGTGTACATTTGTACGGCCGTTGACTCACCCCAGATTGTGACGGGAATTAGGTCAAAGTGTGTCCCAAATGCCGGCAAATTTGGAAATCAAGGAATTTTCCAACCAACTTCAAATTTTGCATGCTCCAAACTGTATATATTCCGCACTTGTCATGCAAAATTGACAGATTTTCGCTGGGAAATGACGGAGAAATGTCAGAGTTTAGTGAAAGCGGAGCTCGGCTACGTGGTTATTCCCCTAACCGTGGCTGTTGGGACACCCTGCGCTGCGCTGGTGTACATTTGTACGGCCGTTGACTCACCCCAGATTGTGACGGGAATTAGGTCAAAGTGTGTCCCAAATGCCGGCAAATTTGGAAATCAAGGAATTTTCCAACCAACTTCAAATTGTGCATGCTCCAAACTGTATATATTCCGCACTTGTCATGCAAAATTGACAGATTTTCGCTGGGAAATGACGGAGAAATTTCAGAGTTTAGGGAAAGCGGAGCTCGGCTATGTGGTTATTCCTCTAACCGTGGCTGTTGGGACACCCTGCGCTGCGCATGCGCTGGTGTACATTTGTACGGCCGTTGACTCACCCCAGATTGTGACGGGAATTAGGTCAAAGTGTGTCCCAAATGCCGGCAAATTTGGAAATCAAGGAATTTTCCAACCAACTTCAAATTTTGCATGCTCCAAACTGTATATATTCCGCACTTGTCATGCAAAATTGACAGATTTTCGCTGGGAAATGACGGAGAAATTTCAGAGTTTAGGGAAAGCGGAGCTCGGCTACGTGGTTATTCCCCTAACCGTGGCTGTTGGGACACCCTGCGCTGCGCATGCGCTGGTGTACATTTGTACGGCCGTTGACTCACCCCAGATTGTGACGGGAATTAGGTCAAAGTGTGTCCCAAATGCCGGCAAATTTGGAAATCAAGGAATTTTCCAACCAACTTCAAATTTTGCATGCTCCAAACTGTATATATTCCGCACTTGTCATGCAAAATTGACAGATTTTCGCTGGGAAATGACGGAGAAATTTCAGAGTTTAGGGAAAGCGGAGCTCGGCTACGTGGTTATTCCCCTAACCGTGGCTGTTGGGACACCCTGCGCTGCGCTTGTGTACATTTGTACGGCCGTTGACTCACCCCAGATTGTGACGGGAATTAGGTCAAAGTGTGTCCCAAATGCCGGCAAATTTGGAAATCAAGGAATTTTCCAACCAACTTCAAATTTTGCATGCTCCAAACTGTATATATTCCGCATTTGTCATGCAAAATTGACAGATTTTCGCTGGGAAATGACGGAGAAATTTCAGAGTTTAGGGAAAGCGGAGCTCGGCTACGTGGTTATTCCCCTAACCGTGGCTGTTGGGACACCCTGCGCTGCGCATGCGCTGGTGTACATTTGTACGGCCGTTGACTCACCCCAGATTGTGACGGGAATTAGGTCAAAGTGTGTGCCAAATGCCGGCAAATTTGGAAATCAAGGAATTTTCCAACCAACTTCAAATTTTGCATGCTCCAAACTGTATATATTCCGCACTTGTCATGCAAAATTGACAGATTTTCGCTGGGAAATGACGGAGAAATGTCAGAGTTTAGTGAAAGCGGAGCTCGGCTACGTGGTTATTCCCCTAACCGTGGCTGTTGGGACACCCTGCGCTGCGCTGGTGTACATTTGTACGGCCGTTGACTCACCCCAGATTGTGACGGGAATTAGGTCAAAGTGTGTCCCAAATGCCGGCAAATTTGGAAATCAAGGAATTTTCCAACCAACTTCAAATTTTGCATGCTCCAAACTGTATATATTCCGCACTTGTCATGCAAAATTGACAGATTTTCGCTGGGAAATGACGGAGAAATGTCAGAGTTTAGGGAAAGCGGAGCTCGGCTACCTGGTTATTCCCCTAACCGTGGCTGTTGGGACACCCTGCGCTGCGCTTGTGTACATTTGTACGGCCGTTGACTCACCCCAGATTGTGACGGGAATTAGGTCAAAGTGTGTCCCAAATGCCGGCAAATTTGGAAATCAAGGAATTTTCCAACCAACTTCAAATTTTGCATGCTCCAAACTGTATATATTCCGCACTTGTCATGCAAAATTGACAGATTTTCGCTAGGAAATGACGGAGAAATTTCAGAGTTTAGGGAAAGCGAAGCTCGGCTACGTGGTTATTCCCCTTACCGTGGCTGTTGGGACACCCTGCGCTGCGCTGGTGTACATTTGTACGGCCGTTGACTCACCCCAGATTGTGACGGAAATTAGGTCAAAGTGTGTCCCAAATGCCGGCAAATTTGGAAATCAAGGAATTTTCCAACCAACATCAAATTTTGCATGCTCCAAACTGTATATATTCCGCACTTGTCATGCAAAATTGACAGATTTTCGCTGGGAAATGACGGAGAAATTTCAGAGTTTAGGGAAAGCGGAGCTCGGCTACGTGGTTATTCCCCTAACCGTGGCTGTTGGGACACCCTGCGCTGCGCTTGTGTACATTTGTACGGCCGTTGACTCACCCCAGATTGTGACGGGAATTAGGTCAAAGTGTGTCCCAAATGCCGGCAAATTTAGAAATCAAGGAATTTTCCAACCAACTTCAAATTTTGCATGCTCCAAACTGTATATATTCCGCACTTGTCATGCAAAATTGACAGATTTTCGCTGGGAAATTACGGAGAAATTTCAGAGTTTAGGGAAAGCGGAGCTCGGCTACGTGGTTATTCCCCTAACCGTGGCTGTTGGGACACCCTGCGCTGCGCATGCGCTGGTGTACATTTGTACGGCCGTTGACTCACCCCAGATTGTGAAGGGAATTAGGTCAAAGTGTGTCCCAAATGCCGGCAAATTTGGAAATCAAGGAATTTTCCAACCAACTTCAAATTGTGCATGCTCCAAACTGTATATATTCCGCACTTGTCATGCAAAATTGACAGATTTTCGCTGGGAAATGACGGAGAAATGTCAGAGTTTAGGGAAAGCGGAGCTCGGCTACCTGGTTATTCCCCTAACCGTGGCTGTTGGGACACCCTGCGCTGCGCTTGTGTACATTTGTACGGCCGTTGACTCACCCCAGATTGTGACGGGAATTAGGTCAAAGTGTGTCCCAAATGCCGGCAAATTTGGAAATCAAGGAATTTTCCAACCAACTTCAAATTTTGCATGCTCCAAACTGTATATATTCCGCACTTGTCATGCAAAATTGACAGATTTTCGCTAGGAAATGACGGAGAAATTTCAGAGTTTAGGGAAAGCGAAGCTCGGCTACGTGGTTATTCCCCTTACCGTGGCTGTTGGGACACCCTGCGCTGCGCTGGTGTACATTTGTACGGCCGTTGACTCACCCCAGATTGTGACGGGAATTAGGTCAAAGTGTGTCCCAAATGCCGGCAAATTTGGAAATCAAGGAATTTTCCAACCAACATCAAATTTTGCATGCTCCAAACTGTATATATTCCGCACTTGTCATGCAAAATTGACAGATTTTCGCTGGGAAATGACGGAGAAATTTCAGAGTTTAGGGAAAGCGGAGCTCGGCTACGTGGTTATTCCCCTAACCGTGGCTGTTGGGACACCCTGCGCTGCGCTTGTGTACATTTGTACGGCCGTTGACTCACCCCAGATTGTGACGGGAATTAGGTCAAAGTGTGTCCCAAATGCCGGCAAATTTGGAAATCAAGGAATTTTCCAACCAACTTCAAATTTTGCATGCTCCAAACTGTATATATTCCGCACTTGTCATGCAAAATTGACAGATTTTCGCTGGGAAATGACGGAGAAATTTCAGAGTTTAGGGAAAGCGGAGCTCGGCTACGTGGTTATTCCCCTAACCGTGGCTGTTGGGACACCCTGCGCTGCGCATGCGCTGGTGTACATTTGTACGGCCGTTGACTCACCCCAGATTGTGAAGGGAATTAGGTCAAAGTGTGTCCCAAATGCCGGCAAATTTGGAAATCAAGGAATTTTCCAACCAACTTCAAATTGTGCATGCTCCAAACTGTATATATTCCGCACTTGTCATGCAAAATTGACAGATTTTCGCTGGGAAATGACGGAGACATTTCAGAGTTTAGGGAAAGCGGAGCTCGGCTATGTGGTTATTCCTCTAACCGTGGCTGTTGGGACACCCTGCGCTGCGCATGCGCTGGTGTACATTTGTACGGCCGTTGACTCACCCCAGATTGTGACGGGAATTAGGTCAAAGTGTGTCCCAAATGCCGGCAAATTTGGAAATCAAGGAATTTTCCAACCAACTTCAAATTTTGCATGCTCCAAACTGTATATATTCCGCACTTGTCATGCAAAATTGACAGATTTTCGCTGGGAAATGACGGAGAAATTTCAGAGTTTAGGGAAAGCGGAGCTCGGCTACGTGGTTATTCCCCTAACCGTGGCTGTTGGGACACCCTGCGCTGCGCATGCGCTGGTGTACATTTGTACGGCCGTTGACTCACCCCAGATTGTGACGGGAATTAGGTCAAAGTGTGTCCCAAATGCCGGCAAATTTGGAAATCAAGGAATTTTCCAACCAACTTCAAATTTTGCATGCTCCAAACTGTATATATTCCGCACTTGTCATGCAAAATTGACAGATTTTCGCTGGGAAATGACGGAGAAATTTCAGAGTTTAGGGAAAGCGGAGCTCGGCTACGTGGTTATTCCCCTAACCGTGGCTGTTGGGACACCCTGCGCTGCGCTGGTGTACATTTGTACGGCCGTTGACTCACCCCAGATTGTGACGGGAATTAGGTCAAAGTGTGTCCCAAATGCCGGCAAATTTGGAAATCAAGGAGTTTTCCAACCAACTTCAAATTTTGCATGCTCCAAACTGTATATATTCCGCACTTGTCATGCAAAATTGACAGATTTTCGCTGGGAAATGACGGAGAAATGTCAGAGTTTAGGGAAAGCGGAGCTCGGCTACCTGGTTATTCCCCTAACCGTGGCTGTTGGGACACCCTGCGCTGCGCTTGTGTACATTTGTACGGCCGTTGACTCACCCCAGATTGTGACGGGAATTAGGTCAAAGTGTGTCCCAAATGCCGGCAAATTTGGAAATCAAGGAATTTTCCAACCAACTTCAAATTTTGCATGCTCCAAACTGTATATATTCCGCACTTGTCATGCAAAATTGACAGATTTTCGCTGGGAAATGACGGAGAAATTTCAGAGTTTAGGGAAAGCGGAGCTCGGCTACGTGGTTATTCCCCTTTCCGTGGCTGTTGGGACACCCTGCGCTGCGCTTGTGTATATTTGTACGGCCGTTGACTCACCCCAGATTGTGACGAGAATTAGGTCAAAGTCTGTCCCAAATGCCGGCAAATTTGGAAATCAAGGAATTTTCCAACCAACTTCAAATTTTGCATGCTCCAAACTGTATATATTCCGCACTTGTCATGCAAAATTGACAGATTTTCGCTGGGAAATGACGGAGAAATTTCAGAGTTTAGGGAAAGCGGAGCTCGGCTACGTGGTTATTCCCCTAACCGTGGCTGTTGGGACACCCTGCGCTGCGCATGCGCTGGTGTACATTTGTACGGCCGTTGACTCACCCCAGATTGTGACGGGAATTAGGTCAAAGTGTGTCCCAAATGCCGGCAAATTTGGAAATCAAGGAATTTTCCAACCAACTTCAAATTTTGCATGCTCCAAACTGTATATATTCCGCACTTGTCATGCAAAATTGACAGATTTTCGCTAAGAAATGACGGAGAAATGTCAGAGTTTAGGGAAAGCGGAGCTCGGCTACGTGGTTATTCCCCTAACCGTGGCTGTTGGGACACCCTGCGCTGCGCTGGTGTACATTTGTACGGCCGTTGACTCACCCCAGATTGTGACGGGAATTAGGTCAAAGTGTGTCCCAAATGCCGGCAAATTTGGAAATCAAGGAATTTTCCAACCAACTTCAAATTTTGCATGCTCCAAACTGTATATATTCCGCACTTGTCATGCAAAATTGACAGATTTTCGCTGGAAAATGACGGAGAAATTTCAGAGTTTAGGGAAAGCGGAGCTCGGCTACGTGGTTATTCCCCTAACCGTGGCTGTTGGGACACCCTGCGCTGCGCTGGTGTACATTTGTACGGCCGTTGACTCACCCCAGATTGTGACGGGAATTAGGTCAAAGTGTGTCCCAAATGCCGGCAAATTTGGAAATCAAGGAATTTTCCAACCAACTTCAAATTTTGCATGCTCCAAACTGTATATATTCCGCACTTGTCATGCAAAATTGACAGATTTTCGCTGGAAAATGACGGAGAAATTTCAGAGTTTAGGGAAAGCGGAGCTCGGCTACGTGGTTATTCCCCTAACCGTGGCTGTTGGGACACCCTGCGCTGCGCTGGTGTACATTTGTACGGCCGTTGACTCACCCCAGATTGTGACGGGAATTAGGTCAAAGTGTGTCCCAAATGCCGGCAAATTTGGAAATCAAGGAATTTTCCAACCAACTTCAAATTTTGCATGCTCCAAACTGTATATATTCCGCACTTGTCATGCAAAATTGACAGATTTTCGCTGGGAAATGACGGAGAAATTTCAGAGTTTAGGGAAAGCGGAGCTCGGCTACGTGGTTATTCCCCTAACCGTGGCTGTTGGGACACCCTGCGCTGCGCTGGTGTACATTTGTACGTCCGTTGAATCACCCCAGATTGTGACGGGAATTAGGTCAAAGTGTGTCCCAAATGCCGGCAAATTTGGAAATCAAGGAATTTTCCAACCAACATCAAATTTTGCATGCTCCAAACTGTATATATTCCGCACTTGTCATGCAAAATTGACAGATTTTCGCTGGGAAATGACGGAGAAATTTCAGAGTTTAGGGAAAGCGGAGCTCGGCTACGTGGTTATTCCCCTAACCGTGGCTGTTGGGACACCCTGCGCTGCGCATGCGCTGGTGTACATTTGTACGGCCGTTGACTCACCCCAGATTGTGAAGGGAATTAGGTCAAAGTGTGTCCCAAATGCCGGCAAATTTGGAAATCAAGGAATTTTCCAACCAACTTCAAATTGTGCATGCTCCAAACTGTATATATTCCGCACTTGTCATGCAAAATTGACAGATTTTCGCTGGGAAATGACGGAGAAATTTCAGAGTTTAGGGAAAGCGGAGCTCGGCTATGTGGTTATTCCTCTAACCGTGGCTGTTGGGACACCCTGCGCTGTGCATGCGCTGGTGTACATTTGTACGGCCGTTGACTCACCCCAGATTGTGACGGGAATTAGGTCAAAGTGTGTCCCAAATGCCGGCAAATTTGGAAATCAAGGAATTTTCCAACCAACTTCAAATTTTGCATGCTCCAAACTGTATATATTCCGCACTTGTCATGCAAAATTGACAGATTTTCGCTGGGAAATGACGGAGAAATTTCAGAGTTTAGGGAAAGCGGAGCTCGGCTACGTGGTTATTCCCCTAACCGTGGCTGTTGGGACACCCTGCGCTGCGCATGCGCTGGTGTACATTTGTACGGCCGTTGACTCACCCCAGATTGTGACGGGAATTAGGTCAAAGTGTGTCCCAAATGCCGGCAAATTTGGAAATCAAGGAATTTTCCAACCAACTTCAAATTTTGCATGCTCCAAACTGTATATATTCCGCACTTGTCATGCAAAATTGACAGATTTTCGCTAAGAAATGACGGAGAAATGTCAGAGTTTAGGGAAAGCGGAGCTCGGCTACGTGGTTATTCCCCTAACCGTGGCTGTTGGGACACCCTGCGCTGCGCTGGTGTACATTTGTACGGCCGTTGACTCACCCCAGATTGTGACGGGAATTAGGTCAAAGTGTGTCCCAAATGCCGGCAAATTTGGAAATCAAGGAATTTTCCAACCAACTTCAAATTTTGCATGCTCCAAACTGTATATATTCCGCACTTGTCATGCAAAATTGACAGATTTTCGCTGGGAAATGACGGAGAAATTTCAGAGTTTAGGGAAAGCGGAGCTCGGCTACGTGGTTATTCCCCTAACCGTGGCTGTTGGGACACCCTGCGCTGCGCTGGTGTACATTTGTACGTCCGTTGAATCACCCCAGATTGTGACGGGAATTAGGTCAAAGTGTGTCCCAAATGCCGGCAAATTTGGAAATCAAGGAATTTTCCAACCAACATCAAATTTTGCATGCTCCAAACTGTATATATTCCGCACTTGTCATGCAAAATTGACAGATTTTCGCTGGGAAATGACGGAGAAATTTCAGAGTTTAGGGAAAGCGGAGCTCGGCTACGTGGTTATTCCCCTAACCGTGGCTGTTGGGACACCCTGCGCTGCGCATGCGCTGGTGTACATTTGTACGGCCGTTGACTCACCCCAGATTGTGAAGGGAATTAGGTCAAAGTGTGTCCCAAATGCCGGCAAATTTGGAAATCAAGGAATTTTCCAACCAACTTCAAATTGTGCATGCTCCAAACTGTATATATTCCGCACTTGTCATGCAAAATTGACAGATTTTCGCTGGGAAATGACGGAGAAATTTCAGAGTTTAGGGAAAGCGGAGCTCGGCTATGTGGTTATTCCTCTAACCGTGGCTGTTGGGAAACCCTGCGCTGCGCATGCGCTGGTGTACATTTGTACGGCCGTTGACTCACCCCAGATTGTGACGGGAATTAGGTCAAAGTGTGTCCCAAATGCCGGCAAATTTGGAAATCAAGGAATTTTCCAACCAACTTCAAATTTTGCATGCTCCAAACTGTATATATTCCGCACTTGTCATGCAAAATTGACAGATTTTCGCTGGGAAATGACGGAGAAATTTCAGAGTTTAGGGAAAGCGGAGCTCGGCTACGTGGTTATTCCCCTAACCGTGGCTGTTGGGACACCCTGCGCTGCGCATGCGCTGGTGTACATTTGTACGGCCGTTGACTCACCCCAGATTGTGACGGGAATTAGGTCAAAGTGTGTCCCAAATGCCGGCAAATTTGGAAGTCAAGGAATTTTCCAACCAACTTCAAATTTTGCATGCTCCAAACTGTATATATTCCGCACTTGTCATGCAAAATTGACAGATTTTCGCTGGGAAATGACGGAGAAATTTCAGAGTTTAGGGAAAGCGGAGCTCGGCTACGTGGTTATTCCCCTAACCGTGGCTGTTGGGACACCCTGCGCTGCGCTGGTGTACATTTGTACGGCCGTTGACTCACCCCAGATTGTGACGGGAATTAGGTCAAAGTGTGTCCCAAATGCCGGCAAATTTGGAAATCAAGGAGTTTTCCAACCAACTTCAAATTTTGCATGCTCCAAACTGTATATATTCCGCACTTGTCATGCAAAATTGACAGATTTTCGCTGGGAAATGACGGAGAATTGTCAGAGTTTAGGGAAAGCGGAGCTCGGCTACCTGGTTATTCCCCTAACCGTGGCTGTTGGGACACCCTGCGCTGCGCTTGTGTACATTTGTACGGCCGTTGACTCACCCCAGATTGTGACGGGAATTAGGTCAAAGTGTGTCCCAAATGCCGGCAAATTTGGAAATCAAGGAATTTTCCAACCAACTTCAAATTTTGCATGCTCCAAACTGTATATATTCCGCACTTGTCATGCAAAATTGACAGATTTTCGCTGGGAAATGACGGAGAAATTTCAGAGTTTAGGGAAAGCGGAGCTCGGCTACGTGGTTATTCCCCTAACCGTGGCTGTTGGGACACCCTGCGCTGCGCTGGTGTACATTTGTACGGCCGTTGACTCACCCCAGATTGTGACGGGAATTAGGTCAAAGTGTGTCCCAAATGCCGGCAAATTTGGAAATCAAGGAATTTTCCAACCAACTTCAAATTTTGCATGCTCCAAACTGTATATATTCCGCACTTGTCATGCAAAATTGACAGATTTTCGCTGGGAAATGACGGAGAAATTTCAGAGTTTAGGGAAAGCGGAGCTCGGCTACGTGGTTATTCCCCTAACCGTGGCTGTTGGGACACCCTGCGCTGCGCATGCGCTGGTGTACATTTGTACGGCCGTTGACTCACCCCAGATTGTGAAGGGAATTAGGTCAAAGTTTGTCCCAAATGCCGGCAAATTTGGAAATCAAGGAATTTTCCAACCAACTTCAAATTGTGCATGCTCCAAACTGTATATATTCCGCACTTGTCATGCAAAATTGACAGATTTTCGCTGGGAAATGACGGAGAAATTTCAGAGTTTAGGGAAAGCGGAGCTCGGCTATGTGGTTATTCCTCTAACCGTGGCTGTTGGGACACCCTGCGCTGCGCATGCGCTGGTGTACATTTGTACGGCCGTTGACTCACCCCAGATTGTGACGGGAATTAGGTCAAAGTGTGTCCCAAATGCCGGCAAATTTGGAAATCAAGGAATTTTCCAACCAACTTCAAATTTTGCATGCTCCAAACTGTATATATTCCGCACTTGTCATGCAAAATTGACAGATTTTCGCTGGGAAATGACGGAGAAATTTCAGAGTTTAGGGAAAGCGGAGCTCGGCTACGTGGTTATTCCCCTAACCGTGGCTGTTGGGACACCCTGCGCTGCGCATGCGCTGGTGTACATTTGTACGGCCGTTGACTCACCCCAGATTGTGACGGGAATTAGGTCAAAGTGTGTCCCAAATGCCGGCAAATTTGGAAATCAAGGAATTTTCCAACCAACTTCAAATTTTGCATGCTCCAAACTGTATATATTCCGCACTTGTCATGCAAAATTGACAGATTTTCGCTGGGAAATGACGGAGAAATTTCAGAGTTTAGGGAAAGCGGAGCTCGGCTACGTGGTTATTCCCCTAACCGTGGCTGTTGGGACACCCTGCGCTGCGCTTGTGTACATTTGTACGGCCGTTGACTCACCCCAGATTGTGACGGGAATTAGGTCAAAGTGTGTCCCAAATGCCGGCAAATTTGGAAATCAAGGAATTTTCCAACCAACTTCAAATTTTGCATGCTCCAAACTGTATATACTCCGCACTTGTCATGCAAAATTGACAGATTTTCGCTGGGAAATGACGGAGAAATTTCAGAGTTTAGGGAAAGCGGAGCTCGGCTACGTGGTTATTCCCCTGACCGTGGCTGTTGGGACACCCTGCGCTGCGCATGCGCTGGTGTACATTTGTACGGCCGTTGACTCACCCCAGATTGTGAAGGGAATTAGGTCAAAGTGTGTCCCAAATGCCGGCAAATTTGGAAATCAAGGAATTTTCCAACCAACTTCAAATTTTGCATGCTCCAAACTGTATATATTCCGCACTTGTCATGCAAAATTGACAGATTTTCGCTGGGAAATGACGGAGAAATTTCAGAGTTTAGGGAAAGCGGAGCTCGGCTACGTGGTTATTCCCCTAACCGTGGCTGTTGGGACACCCTGCGCTGCGCATGCGCTGGTGTACATTTGTACGGCCGTTGACTCACCCCAGATTGTGACGGGAATTAGGTCAAAGTGTGTCCCAAATGCCGGCAAATTTGGAAGTCAAGGAATTTTCCAACCAACTTCAAATTTTGCATGCTCCAAACTGTATATATTCCGCACTTGTCATGCAAAATTGACAGATTTTCGCTGGGAAATGACGGAGAAATTTCAGAGTTTAGGGAAAGCGGAGCTCGGCTACGTGGTTATTCCCCTAACCGTGGCTGTTGGGACACCCTGCGCTGCGCTGGTGTACATTTGTACGGCCGTTGACTCACCCCAGATTGTGACGGGAATTAGGTCAAAGTGTGTCCCAAATGCCGGCAAATTTGGAAATCAAGGAGTTTTCCAACCAACTTCAAATTTTGCATGCTCCAAACTGTATATATTCCGCACTTGTCATGCAAAATTGACAGATTTTCGCTGGGAAATGACGGAGAAATGTCAGAGTTTAGGGAAAGCGGAGCTCGGCTACCTGGTTATTCCCCTAACCGTGGCTGTTGGGACACCCTGCGCTGCGCTTGTGTACATTTGTACGGCCGTTGACTCACCCCAGATTGTGACGGGAATTAGGTCAAAGTGTGTCCCAAATGCCGGCAAATTTGGAAATCAAGGAATTTTCCAACCAACTTCAAATTTTGCATGCTCCAAACTGTATATATTCCGCACTTGTCATGCAAAATTGACAGATTTTCGCTGGGAAATGACGGAGAAATTTCAGAGTTTAGGGAAAGCGGAGCTCGGCTACGTGGTTATTCCCCTAACCGTGGCTGTTGGGACACCCTGCGCTGCGCTGGTGTACATTTGTACGGCCGTTGACTCACCCCAGATTGTGACGGGAATTAGGTCAAAGTGTGTCCCAAATGCCGGCAAATTTGGAAATCAAGGAATTTTCCAACCAACTTCAAATTTTGCATGCTCCAAACTGTATATATTCCGCACTTGTCATGCAAAATTGACAGATTTTCGCTGGGAAATGACGGAGAAATTTCAGAGTTTAGGGAAAGCGGAGCTCGGCTACGTGGTTATTCCCCTAACCGTGGCTGTTGGGACACCCTGCGCTGCGCATGCGCTGGTGTACATTTGTACGGCCGTTGACTCACCCCAGATTGTGAAGGGAATTAGGTCAAAGTTTGTCCCAAATGCCGGCAAATTTGGAAATCAAGGAATTTTCCAACCAACTTCAAATTGTGCATGCTCCAAACTGTATATATTCCGCACTTGTCATGCAAAATTGACAGATTTTCGCTGGGAAATGACGGAGAAATTTCAGAGTTTAGGGAAAGCGGAGCTCGGCTATGTGGTTATTCCTCTAACCGTGGCTGTTGGGACACCCTGCGCTGCGCATGCGCTGGTGTACATTTGTACGGCCGTTGACTCACCCCAGATTGTGACGGGAATTAGGTCAAAGTGTGTCCCAAATGCCGGCAAATTTGGAAATCAAGGAATTTTCCAACCAACTTCAAATTTTGCATGCTCCAAACTGTATATATTCCGCACTTGTCATGCAAAATTGACAGATTTTCGCTGGGAAATGACGGAGAAATTTCAGAGTTTAGGGAAAGCGGAGCTCGGCTACGTGGTTATTCCCCTAACCGTGGCTGTTGGGACACCCTGCGCTGCGCATGCGCTGGTGTACATTTGTACGGCCGTTGACTCACCCCAGATTGTGACGGGAATTAGGTCAAAGTGTGTCCCAAATGCCGGCAAATTTGGAAATCAAGGAATTTTCCAACCAACTTCAAATTTTGCATGCTCCAAACTGTATATATTCCGCACTTGTCATGCAAAATTGACAGATTTTCGCTGGGAAATGACGGAGAAATTTCAGAGTTTAGGGAAAGCGGAGCTCGGCTACGTGGTTATTCCCCTAACCGTGGCTGTTGGGACACCCTGCGCTGCGCTTGTGTACATTTGTACGGCCGTTGACTCACCCCAGATTGTGACGGGAATTAGGTCAAAGTGTGTCCCAAATGCCGGCAAATTTGGAAATCAAGGAATTTTCCAACCAACTTCAAATTTTGCATGCTCCAAACTGTATATACTCCGCACTTGTCATGCAAAATTGACAGATTTTCGCTGGGAAATGACGGAGAAATTTCAGAGTTTAGGGAAAGCGGAGCTCGGCTACGTGGTTATTCCCCTGACCGTGGCTGTTGGGACACCCTGCGCTGCGCATGCGCTGGTGTACATTTGTACGGCCGTTGACTCACCCCAGATTGTGAAGGGAATTAGGTCAAAGTGTGTCCCAAATGACGGCAAATTTGGAAATCAAGGAATTTTCCAACCAACTTCAAATTGTGCATGCTCCAAACTGTATATATTCCGCACTTGTCATGCAAAATTGACAGATTTTCGCTGGGAAATGACGGAGAAATGTCAGAGTTTAGGGAAAGCGGAGCTCGGCTACCTGGTTATTCCCCTAACCGTGGCTGTTGGGACACCCTGCGCTGCGCTTGTGTACATTTGTACGGCCGTTGACTCACCCCAGATTGTGACGGGAATTAGGTCAAAGTGTGTCCCAAATGCCGGCAAATTTGGAAATCAAGGAATTTTCCAACCAACTTCAAATTTTGCATGCTCCAAACTGTATATATTCCGCACTTGTCATGCAAAATTGACAGATTTTCGCTAGGAAATGACGGAGAAATTTCAGAGTTTAGGGAAAGCGAAGCTCGGCTACGTGGTTATTCCCCTTACCGTGGCTGTTGGGACACCCTGCGCTGCGCTGGTGTACATTTGTACGGCCGTTGACTCACCCCAGATTGTGACGGGAATTAGGTCAAAGTGTGTCCCAAATGCCGGCAAATTTGGAAATCAAGGAATTTTCCAACCAACATCAAATTTTGCATGCCCCAAACTGTATATATTCCGCACTTGTCATGCAAAATTGACAGATTTTCGCTGGGAAATGACGGAGAAATTTCAGAGTTTAGGGAAAGCGGAGCTCGGCTACGTGGTTATTCCCCTAACCGTGGCTGTTGGGACACCCTGCGCTGCGCTTGTGTACATTTGTACGGCCGTTGACTCACCCCAGATTGTGACGGGAATTAGGTCAAAGTGTGTCCCAAATGCCGGCAAATTTGGAAATCAAGGAATTTTCCAACCAACTTCAAATTTTGCATGCTCCAAACTGTATATATTCCGCACTTGTCATGCAAAATTGACAGATTTTCGCTGGGAAATGACGGAGAAATTTCAGAGTTTAGGGAAAGCGGAGCTCGGCTACGTGGTTATTCCCCTAACCGTGGCTGTTGGGACATCCTGCGCTGCGCTGGTGTACATTTGTACGGCCGTTGACTCACCCCAGATTGTGACGGGAATTAGGTCAAAGTGTGTCCCAAATGCCGGCAAATTTGGAAATCAAGGAGTTTTCCAACCAACTTCAAATTTTGCATGCTCCAAACTGTATATATTCCGCACTTGTCATGCAAAATTGACAGATTTTCGCTGGGAAATGACGGAGAAATGTCAGAGTTTAGGGAAAGCGGAGCTCGGCTACCTGGTTATTCCCCTAACCGTGGCTGTTGGGACACCCTGCGCTGCGCTTGTGTACATTTGTACGGCCGTTGACTCACCCCAGATTGTGACGGGAATTAGGTCAAAGTGTGTCCCAAATGCCGGCAAATTTGGAAATCAAGGAATTTTCCAACCAACTTCAAATTTTGCATGCTCCAAACTGTATATATTCCGCACTTGTCATGCAAAATTGACAGATTTTCGCTGGGAAATGACGGAGAAATTTCAGAGTTTAGGGAAAGCGGAGCTCGGCTACGTGGTTATTCCCCTTACCGTGGCTGTTGGGACACCCTGCGCTGCGCTTGTGTATATTTGTACGGCCGTTGACTCACCCCAGATTGTGACGAGAATTAGGTCAAAGTCTGTCCCAAATGCCGGCAAATTTGGAAATCAAGGAATTTTCCAACCAACTTCAAATTTTGCATGCTCCAAACTGTATATATTCCGCACTTGTCATGCAAAATTGACAGATTTTCGCTGGGAAATGACGGAGAAATTTCAGAGTTTAGGGAAAGCGGAGCTCGGCTACGTGGTTATTCCCCTAACCGTGGCTGTTGGGACACCCTGCGCTGCGTATGCGCTGGTGTACATTTGTACGGCCGTTGACTCACCCCAGATTGTGACGGGAATTAGGTCAAAGTGTGTCCCAAATGCCGGCAAATTTGGAAATCAAGGAATTTTCCAACCAACTTCAAATTTTGCATGCTCCAAACTGTATATATTCCGCACTTGTCATGCAAAATTGACAGATTTTCGCTAAGAAATGACGGAGAAATTTCAGAGTTTAGGGAAAGCGGAGCTCGGCTACGTGGTTATTCCCCTAACCGTGGCTGTTGGGACACCCTGCGCTGCGCTGGTGTACATTTGTACGTCCGTTGAATCACCCCAGATTGTGACGGGAATTAGGTCAAAGTGTGTCCCAAATGCCGGCAAATTTGGAAATCAAGGAATTTTCCAACCAACATCAAATTTTGCATGCTCCAAACTGTATATATTCCGCACTTGTCATGCAAAATTGACAGATTTTCGCTGGGAAATGACGGAGAAATTTCAGAGTTTAGGGAAAGCGGAGCTCGGCTACGTGGTTATTCCCCTAACCGTGGCTGTTGGGACACCCTGCGCTGCGCATGCGCTGGTGTACATTTGTACGGCCGTTGACTCACCCCAGATTGTGAAGGGAATTAGGTCAAAGTGTGTCCCAAATGCCGGCAAATTTGGAAATCAAGGAATTTTCCAACCAACTTCAAATTGTGCATGCTCCAAACTGTATATATTCCGCACTTGTCATGCAAAATTGACAGATTTTCGCTGGGAAATGACGGAGAAATTTCAGAGTTTAGGGAAAGCGGAGCTCGGCTATGTGGTTATTCCTCTAACCGTGGCTGTTGGGACATCCTGCGCTGCGCATGCGCTGGTGTACATTTGTACGGCCGTTGACTCACCCCAGATTGTGACGGGAATTAGGTCAAAGTGTGTCCCAAATGCCGGCAAATTTGGAAATCAAGGAATTTTCCAACCAACTTCAAATTTTGCATGCTCCAAACTGTATATATTCCGCACTTGTCATGCAAAATTGACAGATTTTCGCTCGGAAATGACGGAGAAATTTCAGAGTTTAGGGAAAGCGGAGCTCGGCTACGTGGTTATTCCCCTAACCGTGGCTGTTGGGACACCCTGCGCTGCGCATGCGCTGGTGTACATTTGTACGGCCGTTGACTCACCCCAGATTGTGAAGGGAATTAGGTCAAAGTTTGTCCCAAATGCCGGCAAATTTGGAAATCAAGGAATTTTCCAACCAACTTCAAATTGTGCATGCTCCAAACTGTATATATTCCGCACTTGTCATGCAAAATTGACAGATTTTCGCTGGGAAATGACGGAGAAATTTCAGAGTTTAGGGAAAGCGGAGCTCGGCTATGTGGTTATTCCTCTAACCGTGGCTGTTGGGACACCCTGCGCTGCGCATGCGCTGGTGTACATTTGTACGGCCGTTGACTCACCCCAGATTGTGACGGGAATTAGGTCAAAGTGTGTCCCAAATGCCGGCAAATTTGGAAATCAAGGAATTTTCCAACCAACTTCAAATTTTGCATGCTCCAAACTGTATATATTCCGCACTTGTCATGCAAAATTGACAGATTTTCGCTGGGAAATGACGGAGAAATTTCAGAGTTTAGGGAAAGCGGAGCTCGGCTACGTGGTTATTCCCCTAACCGTGGCTGTTGGGACACCCTGCGCTGCGCATGCGCTGGTGTACATTTGTACGGCCGTTGACTCACCCCAGATTGTGACGGGAATTAGGTCAAAGTGTGTCCCAAATGCCGGCAAATTTGGAAATCAAGGAATTTTCCAACCAACTTCAAATTTTGCATGCTCCAAACTGTATATATTCCGCACTTGTCATGCAAAATTGACAGATTTTCGCAGGGAAATGACGGAGAAATTTCAGAGTTTAGGGAAAGCGGAGCTCGGCTACGTGGTTATTCCCCTAACCGTGGCTGTTGGGACACCCTGCGCTGCGCTTGTGTACATTTGTACGGCCGTTGACTCACCCCAGATTGTGACGGGAATTAGGTCAAAGTGTGTCCCAAATGCCGGCAAATTTGGAAATCAAGGAATTTTCCAACCAACTTCAAATTTTGCATGCTCCAAACTGTATATACTCCGCACTTGTCATGCAAAATTGACAGATTTTCGCTGGGAAATGACGGAGAAATTTCAGAGTTTAGGGAAAGCGGAGCTCGGCTACGTGGTTATTCCCCTAACCGTGGCTGTTGGGACACCCTGCGCTGCGCATGCGCTGGTGTACATTTGTACGGCCGTTGACTCACCCCAGATTGTGAAGGGAATTAGGTCAAAGTGTGTCCCAAATGTCGGCAAATTTGGAAATCAAGGAATTTTCCAACCAACTTCAAATTGTGCATGCTCCAAACTGTATATATTCCGCACTTGTCATGCAAAATTGACAGATTTTCGCTGGGAAATGACGGAGAAATGTCAGAGTTTAGGGAAAGCGGAGCTCGGCTACCTGGTTATTCCCCTAACCGTGGCTGTTGGGACACCCTGCGCTGCGCTTGTGTACATTTGTACGGCCGTTGACTCACCCCAGATTGTGACGGGAATTAGGTCAAAGTGTGTCCCAAATGCCGGCAAATTTGGAAATCAAGGAATTTTCCAACCAACTTCAAATTTTGCATGCTCCAAACTGTATATATTCCGCACTTGTCATGCAAAATTGACAGATTTTCGCTAGGAAATGACGGAGAAATTTCAGAGTTTAGGGAAAGCGAAGCTCGGCTACGTGGTTATTCCCCTTACCGTGGCTGTTGGGACACCCTGCGCTGCGCTGGTGTACATTTGTACGGCCGTTGACTCACCCCAGATTGTGACGGGAATTAGGTCAAAGTGTGTCCCAAATGCCGGCAAATTTGGAAATCAAGGAATTTTCCAACCAACATCAAATTTTGCATGCCCCAAACTGTATATATTCCGCACTTGTCATGCAAAATTGACAGATTTTCGCTGGGAAATGACGGAGAAATTTCAGAGTTTAGGGAAAGCGGAGCTCGGCTACGTGGTTATTCCCCTAACCGTGGCTGTTGGGACACCCTGCGCTGCCCTTGTGTACATTTGTACGGCCGTTGACTCACCCCAGATTGTGACGGGAATTAGGTCAAAGTGTGTCCCAAATGCCGGCAAATTTGGAAATCAAGGAATTTTCCAACCAACTTCAAATTTTGCATGCTCCAAACTGTATATATTCCGCACTTGTCATGCAAAATTGACAGATTTTCGCTGGGAAATGACGGAGAAATTTCAGAGTTTAGGGAAAGCGGAGCTCGGCTACGTGGTTATTCCCCTAACCGTGGCTGTTGGGACACCCTGCGCTGCGCATGCGCTGGTGTACATTTGTACGGCCTTTGACTCACCCCAGATTGTGAAGGGAATTAGGTCAAAGTGTGTCCCAAATGCCGGCAAATTTGGAAATCAAGGAATTTTCCAACCAACTTCAAATTGTGCATGCTCCAAACTGTATATATTCCGCACTTGTCATGCAAAATTGACAGATTTTCGCTGGGAAATGACGGAGACATTTCAGAGTTTAGGGAAAGCGGAGCTCGGCTATGTGGTTATTCCTCTAACCGTGGCTGTTGGGACACCCTGCGCTGCGCATGCGCTGGTGTACATTTGTACGGCCGTTGACTCACCCCAGATTGTGACGGGAATTAGGTCAAAGTGTGTCCCAAATGCCGGCAAATTTGGAAATCAAGGAATTTTCCAACCAACTTCAAATTTTGCATGCTCCAAACTGTATATATTCCGCACTTGTCATGCAAAATTGACAGATTTTCGCTGGGAAATGACGGAGAAATTTCAGAGTTTAGGGAAAGCGGAGCTCGGCTACGTGGTTATTCCCCTAACCGTGGCTGTTGGGACACCCTGCGCTGCGCATGCGCTGGTGTACATTTGTACGGCCGTTGACTCACCCCAGATTGTGACGGGAATTAGGTCAAAGTGTGTCCCAAATGCCGGCAAATTTGGAAATCAAGGAATTTTCCAACCAACTTCAAATTTTGCATGCTCCAAACTGTATATATTCCGCACTTGTCATGCAAAATTGACAGATTTTCGCTGGGAAATGACGGAGAAATTTCAGAGTTTAGGGAAAGCGGAGCTCGGCTACGTGGTTATTCCCCTAACCGTGGCTGTTGGGACACCCTGCGCTGCGCTGGTGTACATTTGTACGGCCGTTGACTCACCCCAGATTGTGACGGGAATTAGGTCAAAGTGTGTCCCAAATGCCGGCAAATTTGGAAATCAAGGAGTTTTCCAACCAACTTCAAATTTTGCATGCTCCAAACTGTATATATTCCGCACTTGTCATGCAAAATTGACAGATTTTCGCTGGGAAATGACGGAGAAATGTCAGAGTTTAGGGAAAGCGGAGCTCGGCTACCTGGTTATTCCCCTAACCGTGGCTGTTGGGACACCCTGCGCTGCGCTTGTGTACATTTGTACGGCCGTTGACTCACCCCAGATTGTGACGGGAATTAGGTCAAAGTGTGTCCCAAATGCCGGCAAATTTGGAAATCAAGGAATTTTCCAACCAACTTCAAATTTTGCATGCTCCAAACTGTATATATTCCGCACTTGTCATGCAAAATTGACAGATTTTCGCTGGGAAATGACGGAGAAATTTCAGAGTTTAGGGAAAGCGGAGCTCGGCTACGTGGTTATTCCCCTTACCGTGGCTGTTGGGACACCCTGCGCTGCGCTTGTGTATATTTGTACGGCCGTTGACTCACCCCAGATTGTGACGAGAATTAGGTCAAAGTCTGTCCCAAATGCCGGCAAATTTGGAAATCAAGGAATTTTCCAACCAACTTCAAATTTTGCATGCTCCAAACTGTATATATTCCGCACTTGTCATGCAAAATTGACAGATTTTCGCTGGGAAATGACGGAGAAATTTCAGAGTTTAGGGAAAGCGGAGCTCGGCTACGTGGTTATTCCCCTAACCGTGGCTGTTGGGACACCCTGCGCTGCGCATGCGCTGGTGTACATTTGTACGGCCGTTGACTCACCCCAGATTGTGACGGGAATTAGGTCAAAGTGTGTCCCAAATGCCGGCAAATTTGGAAATCAAGGAATTTTCCAACCAACTTCAAATTTTGCATGCTCCAAACTGTATATATTCCGCACTTGTCATGCAAAATTGACAGATTTTCGCTAAGAAATGACGGAGAAATGTCAGAGTTTAGGGAAAGCGGAGCTCGGCTACGTGGTTATTCCCCTAACCGTGGCTGTTGGGACACCCTGCGCTGCGCTGGTGTACATTTGTACGGCCGTTGACTCACCCCAGATTGTGACGGGAATTAGGTCAAAGTGTGTCCCAAATGCCGGCAAATTTGGAAATCAAGGAATTTTCCAACCAACTTCAAATTTTGCATGCTCCAAACTGTATATATTCCGCACTTGTCATGCAAAATTGACAGATTTTCGCTGGGAAATGACGGAGAAATTTCAGAGTTTAGGGAAAGCGGAGCTCGGCTACGTGGTTATTCCCCTAACCGTGGCTGTTGGGACACCCTGCGCTGCGCTGGTGTACATTTGTACGGCCGTTGACTCACCCCAGATTGTGACGGGAATTAGGTCAAAGTGTGTCCCAAATGCCGGCAAATTTGGAAATCAAGGAATTTTCCAACCAACTTCAAATTTTGCATGCTCCAAACTGTATATATTCCGCACTTGTCATGCAAAATTGACAGATTTTCGCTGGGAAATGACGGAGAAATTTCAGAGTTTAGGGAAAGCGGAGCTCGGCTACGTGGTTATTCCCCTAACCGTGGCTGTTGGGACACCCTGCGCTGCGCTGGTGTACATTTGTACGTCCGTTGAATCACCCCAGATTGTGACGGGAATTAGGTCAAAGTGTGTCCCAAATGCCGGCAAATTTGGAAATCAAGGAATTTTCCAACCAACATCAAATTTTGCATGCTCCAAACTGTATATATTCCGCACTTGTCATGCAAAATTGACAGATTTTCGCTGGGAAATGACGGAGAAATTTCAGAGTTTAGGGAAAGCGGAGCTCGGCTACGTGGTTATTCCCCTAACCGTGGCTGTTGGGACACCCTGCGCTGCGCATGCGCTGGTGTACATTTGTACGGCCGTTGACTCACCCCAGATTGTGAAGGGAATTAGGTCAAAGTGTGTCCCAAATGCCGGCAAATTTGGAAATCAAGGAATTTTCCAACCAACTTCAAATTGTGCATGCTCCAAACTGTATATATTCCGCACTTGTCATGCAAAATTGACAGATTTTCGCTGGGAAATGACGGAGAAATTTCAGAGTTTAGGGAAAGCGGAGCTCGGCTATGTGGTTATTCCTCTAACCGTGGCTGTTGGGACACCCTGCGCTGCGCATGCGCTGGTGTACATTTGTACGGCCGTTGACTCACCCCAGATTGTGACGGGAATTAGGTCAAAGTGTGTCCCAAATGCCGGCAAATTTGGAAATCAAGGAATTTTCCAACCAACTTCAAATTTTGCATGCTCCAAACTGTATATATTCCGCACTTGTCATGCAAAATTGACAGATTTTCGCTGGGAAATGACGGAGAAATTTCAGAGTTTAGGGAAAGCGGAGCTCGGCTACGTGGTTATTCCCCTAACCGTGGCTGTTGGGACACCCTGCGCTGCGCATGCGCTGGTGTACATTTGTACGGCCGTTGACTCACCCCAGATTGTGACGGGAATTAGGTCAAAGTGTGTCCCAAATGCCGGCAAATTTGGAAATCAAGGAATTTTCCAACCAACTTCAAATTTTGCATGCTCCAAACTGTATATATTCCGCACTTGTCATGCAAAATTGACAGATTTTCGCTGGGAAATGACGGAGAAATTTCAGAGTTTAGGGAAAGCGGAGCTCGGCTACGTGGTTATTCCCCTAACCGTGGCTGTTGGGACACCCTGCGCTGCGCTGGTGTACATTTGTACGGCCGTTGACTCACCCCAGATTGTGACGGGAATTAGGTCAAAGTGTGTCCCAAATGCCGGCAAATTTGGAAATCAAGGAGTTTTCCAACCAACTTCAAATTTTGCATGCTCCAAACTGTATATATTCCGCACTTGTCATGCAAAATTGACAGATTTTCGCTGGGAAATGACGGAGAAATGTCAGAGTTTAGGGAAAGCGGAGCTCGGCTACCTGGTTATTCCCCTAACCGTGGCTGTTGGGACACCCTGCGCTGCGCTTGTGTACATTTGTACGGCCGTTGACTCACCCCAGATTGTGACGGGAATTAGGTCAAAGTGTGTCCCAAATGCCGGCAAATTTGGAAATCAAGGAATTTTCCAACCAACTTCAAATTTTGCATGCTCCAAACTGTATATATTCCGCACTTGTCATGCAAAATTGACAGATTTTCGCTGGGAAATGACGGAGAAATTTCAGAGTTTAGGGAAAGCGGAGCTCGGCTACGTGGTTATTCCCCTAACCGTGGCTGTTGGGACACCCTGCGCTGCGCTGGTGTACATTTGTACGGCCGTTGACTCACCCCAGATTGTGACGGGAATTAGGTCAAAGTGTGTCCCAAATGCCGGCAAATTTGGAAATCAAGGAATTTTCCAACCAACTTCAAATTTTGCATGCTCCAAACTGTATATATTCCGCACTTGTCATGCAAAATTGACAGATTTTCGCTGGGAAATGACGGAGAAATTTCAGAGTTTAGGGAAAGCGGAGCTCGGCTACGTGGTTATTCCCCTAACCGTGGCTGTTGGGACACCCTGCGCTGCGCTGGTGTACATTTGTACGGCCGTTGACTCACCCCAGATTGTGACGGGAATTAGGTCAAAGTGTGTCCCAAATGCCGGCAAATTTGGAAATCAAGGAATTTTCCAACCAACTTCAAATTGTGCATGCTCCAAACTGTATATATTCCGCACTTGTCATGCAAAATTGACAGATTTTCGCTGGGAAATGACGGAGAAATTTCAGAGTTTAGGGAAAGCGGAGCTCGGCTACGTGGTTATTCCCCTTACCGTGGCTGTTGGGACACCCTGCGCTGCGCTTGTGTATATTTGTACGGCCGTTGACTCACCCCAGATTGTGACGAGAATTAGGTCAAAGTCTGTCCCAAATGCCGGCAAATTTGGAAATCAAGGAATTTTCCAACCAACTTCAAATTTTGCATGCTCCAAACTGTATATATTCCGCACTTGTCATGCAAAATTGACAGATTTTCGCTGGGAAATGACGGAGAAATTTCAGAGTTTAGGGAAAGCGGAGCTCGGCTACGTGGTTATTCCCCTAACCGTGGCTGTTGGGACACCCTGCGCTGCGCATGCGCTGGTGTACATTTGTACGGCCGTTGACTCACCCCAGATTGTGACGGGAATTAGGTCAAAGTGTGTCCCAAATGCCGGCAAATTTGGAAATCAAGGAATTTTCCAACCAACTTCAAATTTTGCATGCTCCAAACTGTATATATTCCGCACTTGTCATGCAAAATTGACAGATTTTCGCTGGGAAATTACGGAGAAATTTCAGAGTTTAGGGAAAGCGGAGCTCGGCTACGTGGTTATTCCCCTAACCGTGGCTGTTGGGACACCCTGCGCTGCGCTGGTGTACATTTGTACGGCCGTTGACTCACCCCAGATTGTGACGGGAATTAGGTCAAAGTGTGTCCCAAATGCCGGCAAATTTGGAAATCAACGAATTTTCCAACCAACTTCAAATTTTGCATGCTCCAAACTGTATATATTCCGCACTTGTCATGCAAAATTGACAGATTTTCGCTGGGAAATGACGGAGAAATTTCAGAGTTTAGGGAAAGCGGAGCTCGGCTACGTGGTTATTCCCCTAACCGTGGCTGTTGGGACACCCTGCGCTGCGCTGGTGTACATTTGTACGGCCGTTGAATCACCCCAGATTGTGACGGGAATTAGGTCAAAGTGTGTCCCAAATGCCGGCAAATTTGGAAATCAAGGAATTTTCCAACCAACTTCAAATTTTGCATGCTCCAAACTGTATATATTCCGCACTTGTCATGCAAAATTGACAGATTTTCGCTGGGAAATGACTGAGAAATTTCAGAGTTTACGGAAAGCGGAGCTCGGCTACGTGGTTATTCCCCTAACCGTGGCTGTTGGGACACCCTGCGCTGCGCTTGTGTACATTTGTACGGCCGTTGACTCACCCCAGATTGTGACGGGAATTAGGTCAAAGTGTGTCCCAAATGCCGGCAAATTTGGAAATCAAGGAATTTTCCAACCAACTTCAAATTTTGCATGCTCCAAACTGTATATATTCCGCACTTGTCATGCAAAATTGACAGATTTTCGCTGGGAAATGACGGAGAAATTTCAGAGTTTAGGGAAAGCGGAGCTCGGCTACGTGGTTATTCCCCTAACCGTGGCTGTTGGGACACCCTGCGCTGCGCATGCGCTGGTGTACATTTGTACGGCCGTTGACTCACCCCAGATTGTGACGGGAATTAGGTCAAAGTGTGTCCCAAATGCCGGCAAATTTGGAAATCAAGGAATTTTCCAACCAACTTCAAATTTTGCATTCTCCAAACTGTATATATTCCGCACTTGTCATGCAAAATTGACAGATTTTCGCTAAGAAATGACGGAGAAATGTCAGAGTTTAGGGAAAGCGGAGCTCGGCTACGTGGTTATTCCCCTAACCGTGGCTGTTGGGACACCCTGCGCTGCGCTGGTGTACATTTGTACGGCCGTTGACTCACCCCAGATTGTGACGGGAATTAGGTCAAAGTGTGTCCCAAATGCCGGCAAATTTGGAAATCAAGGAATTTTCCAACCAACTTCAAATTGTGCATGCTCCAAACTGTATATATTCCGCACTTGTCATGCAAAATTGACAGATTTTCGCTGGGAAATGACGGAGAAATTTCAGAGTTTAGGGAAAGCGGAGCTCGGCTACGTGGTTATTCCCCTAACCGTGGCTGTTGGGACACCCTGCGCTGCGCTGGTGTACATTTGTACGGCCGTTGACTCACCCCAGATTGTGACGGGAATTAGGTCAAAGTGTGTCCCAAATGCCGGCAAATTTGGAAATCAACGAATTTTCCAACCAACTTCAAATTTTGCATGCTCCAAACTGTATATATTCCGCACTTGTCATGCAAAATTGACAGATTTTCGCTGGGAAATGACGGAGAAATTTCAGAGTTTAGGGAAAGCGGAGCTCGGCTACGTGGTTATTCCCCTAACCGTGGCTGTTGGGACACCCTGCGCTGCGCTGGTGTACATTTGTACGGCCGTTGAATCACCCCAGATTGTGACGGGAATTAGGTCAAAGTGTGTCCCAAATGCCGGCAAATTTGGAAATCAAGGAATTTTCCAACCAACTTCAAATTTTGCATGCTCCAAACTGTATATATTCCGCACTTGTCATGCAAAATTGACAGATTTTCGCTGGGAAATGACTGAGAAATTTCAGAGTTTACGGAAAGCGGAGCTCGGCTACGTGGTTATTCCCCTAACCGTGGCTGTTGGGACACCCTGCGCTGCGCTGGTGTACATTTGTACGGCCGTTGACTCACCCCAGATTGTGACGGGAATTAGGTCAAAGTGTGTCCCAAATGCCGGCAAATTTGGAAATCAAGGAATTTTCCAACCAACTTTAAATTTTGCATGCTCCAAACTGTATATATTCCGCACTTGTCATGCAAAATTGACAGATTTTCGCTGGGAAATGACGGAGAAATTTCAGAGTTTAGGGAAAGCGGAGCTCGGCTACGTGGTTATTCCCCTTACCGTGGCTGTTGGGACACCCTGCGCTGCGCTTGTGTATATTTGTACGGCCGTTGACTCACCCCAGATTGTGACGAGAATTAGGTCAAAGTCTGTCCCAAATGCCGGCCAATTTGGAAATCAAGGAATTTTCCAACCAACTTCAAATTTTGCATGCTCCAAACTGTATATATTCCGCACTTGTCATGCAAAATTGACAGATTTTCGCTGGGAAATGACGGAGAAATTTCAGAGTTTAGGGAAAGCGGAGCTCGGCTACGTGGTTATTCCCCTAACCGTGGCTGTTGGGACACCCTGCGCTGCGCATGCGCTGGTGTACATTTGTACGGCCGTTGACTCACCCCAGATTGTGACGGGAATTAGGTCAAAGTGTGTCCCAAATGCCGGCAAATTTGGAAATCAAGGAATTTTCCAACCAACTTCAAATTTTGCATGCTCCAAACTGTATATATTCCGCACTTGTCATGCAAAATTGACAGATTTTCGCTAAGAAATGACGGAGAAATGTCAGAGTTTAGGGAAAGCGGAGCTCGGCTACGTGGTTATTCCCCTAACCGTGGCTGTTGGGACACCCTGCGCTGCGCTGGTGTACATTTGTACGGCCGTTGACTCACCCCAGATTGTGACGGGAATTAGGTCAAAGTGTGTCCCAAATGCCGGCAAATTTGGAAATCAAGGAATTTTCCAACCAACTTCAAATTTTGCATGCTCCAAACTGTATATATTCCGCACTTGTCATGCAAAATTGACAGATTTTCGCTGGGAAATGACGGAGAAATTTCAGAGTTTAGGGAAAGCGGAGCTCGGCTACGTGGTTATTCCCCTAACCGTGGCTGTTGGGACACCCTGCGCTGCGCTGGTGTACATTTGTACGGCCGTTGACTCACCCCAGATTGTGACGGGAATTAGGTCAAAGTGTGTCCCAAATGCCGGCAAATTTGGAAATCAACGAATTTTCCAACCAACTTCAAATTTTGCATGCTCCAAACTGTATATATTCCGCACTTGTCATGCAAAATTGACAGATTTTCGCTGGGAAATGACGGAGAAATTTCAGAGTTTAGGGAAAGCGGAGCTCGGCTACGTGGTTATTCCCCTAACCGTGGCTGTTGGGACACCCTGCGCTGCGCTGGTGTACATTTGTACGGCCGTTGAATCACCCCAGATTGTGACGGGAATTAGGTCAAAGTGTGTCCCAAATGCCGGCAAATTTGGAAATCAAGGAATTTTCCAACCAACTTCAAATTTTGCATGCTCCAAACTGTATATATTCCGCACTTGTCATGCAAAATTGACAGATTTTCGCTGGGAAATGACTGAGAAATTTCAGAGTTTACGGAAAGCGGAGCTCGGCTACGTGGTTATTCCCCTAACCGTGGCTGTTGGGACACCCTGCGCTGCGCTTGTGTACATTTGTACGGCCGTTGACTCACCCCAGATTGTGACGGGAATTAGGTCAAAGTGTGTCCCAAATGCCGGCAAATTTGGAAATCAAGGAATTTTCCAACCAACTTCAAATTTTGCATGCTCCAAACTGTATATATTCCGCACTTGTCATGCAAAATTGACAGATTTTCGCTGGGAAATGACGGAGAAATTTCAGAGTTTAGGGAAAGCGGAGCTCGGCTACGTGGTTATTCCCCTAACCGTGGCTGTTGGGACACCCTGCGCTGCGCTTGTGTACATTTGTACGGCCGTTGACTCACCCCAGATTGTGACGGGAATTAGGTCAAAGTGTGTCCCAAATGCCGGCAAATTTGGAAATCAAGGAATTTTCCAACCAACTTAAAATTTTGCATGCTCCAAACTGTATATATTCCGCACTTGTCATGCAAAATTGACAGATTTTCGCTGGGAAATGACGGAGAAATTTCAGAGTTTAGGGAAAGCGGAGCTCGGCTACGTGGTTATTCCCCTAACCGTGGCTGTTGGGACACCCTGCGCTGCGCTGGTGTACATTTGTACGGCCGTTGACTCACCCCAGATTGTGACGGGAATTAGGTCAAAGTGTGTGCCAAATGCCGGCAAATTTGGAAATCAAGGAATTTTCCAACCAACTTCAAATTTTGCATGCTCCAAACTGTATATATTCCGCACTTGTCATGCAAAATTGACAGATTTTCGCTGGGAAATGACGGAGAAATGTCAGAGTTTAGTGAAAGCGGAGCTCGGCTACGTGGTTATTCCCCTAACCGTGGCTGTTGGGACACCCTGCGCTGCGCTTGTGTACATTTGTACGGCCGTTGACTCACCCCAGATTGTGACGGGAATTAGGTCAAAGTGTGTCCCAAATGCCGGCAAATTTGGAAATCAAGGAATTTTCCAACCAACTTCAAATTTTGCATGCTCCAAACTGTATATATTCCGCACTTGTCATGCAAAATTGATAGATTTTCGCTGGGAAATGACGGAGAAATTTCAGAGTTTAGGGAAAGCGGAGCTCGGCTACGTGGTTATTCCCCTAACCGTGGCTGTTGGGACACCCTGCGCTGCGCTGGTGTACATTTGTACGGCCGTTGAATCACCCCAGATTGTGACGGGAATTAGGTCAAAGTGTGTCCCAAATGCCGGCAAATTTGGAAATCAAGGAATTTTCCAACCAACTTCAAATTTTGCATGCTCCAAACTGTATATATTCCGCACTTGTCATGCAAAATTGACAGATTTTCGCTGGGAAATGACGGAGAAATTTCAGAGTTTAGGGAAAGCGGAGCTCGGCTACGTGGTTATTCCCCTTACCGTGGCTGTTGGGACACCCTGCGCTGCGCTTGTGTATATTTGTACGGCCGTTGACTCACCCCAGATTGTGACGAGAATTAGGTCAAAGTCTGTCCCAAATGCCGGCCAATTTGGAAATCAAGGAATTTTCCAACCAACTTCAAATTTTGCATGCTCCAAACTGTATATATTCCGCACTTGTCATGCAAAATTGACAGATTTTCGCTGGGAAATGACGGAGAAATTTCAGAGTTTAGGGAAAGCGGAGCTCGGCTACGTGGTTATTCCCCTAACCGTGGCTGTTGGGACACCCTGCGCTGCGCATGCGCTGGTGTACATTTGTACGGCCGTTGACTCACCCCAGATTGTGACGGGAATTAGGTCAAAGTGTGTCCCAAATGCCGGCAAATTTGGAAATCAAGGAATTTTCCAACCAACTTCAAATTTTGCATGCTCCAAACTGTATATATTCCGCACTCGTCATGCAAAATTGACAGATTTTCGCTAAGAAATGACGGAGAAATGTCAGAGTTTAGGGAAAGCGGAGCTCGGCTACGTGGTTATTCCCCTAACCGTGGCTGTTGGGACACCCTGCGCTGCGCTGGTGTACATTTGTACGGCCGTTGACTCACCCCAGATTGTGACGGGAATTAGGTCAAAGTGTGTCCCAAATGCCGGCAAATTTGGAAATCAAGGAATTTTCCAACCAACTTCAAATTTTGCATGCTCCAAACTGTATATATTCCGCACTTGTCATGCAAAATTGACAGATTTTCGCTGGGAAATGACGGAGAAATTTCAGAGTTTAGGGAAAGCGGAGCTCGGCTACGTGGTTATTCCCCTAACCGTGGCTGTTGGGACACCCTGCGCTGCGCTGGTGTACATTTGTACGGCCGTTGACTCACCCCAGATTGTGACGGGAATTAGGTCAAAGTGTGTCCCAAATGCCGGCAAATTTGGAAATCAAGGAATTTTCCAACCAACTTCAAATTTTGCATGCTCCAAACTGTATATATTCCGCACTTGTCATGCAAAATTGACAGATTTTCGCTGGGAAATGACGGAGAAATTTCAGAGTTTAGGGAAAGCGGAGCTCGGCTACGTGGTTATTCCCCTAACCGTGGCTGTTGGGACACCCTGCGCTGCGCTGGTGTACATTTGTACGGCCGTTGAATCACCCCAGATTGTGACGGGAATTAGGTCAAAGTGTGTCCCAAATGCCGGCAAATTTGGAAATCAAGGAATTTTCCAACCAACTTCAAATTTTGCATGCTCCAAACTGTATATATTCCGCACTTGTCATGCAAAATTGACAGATTTTCGCTGGGAAATGACTGAGAAATTTCAGAGTTTACTGAAAGCGGAGCTCGGCTACGTGGTTATTCCCCTAACCGTGGCTGTTGGGACACCCTGCGCTGCGCTTGTGTACATTTGTACGGCCGTTGACTCACCCCAGATTGTGACGGGAATTAGGTCAAAGTGTGTCCCAAATGCCGGCAAATTTGGAAATCAAGGAATTTTCCAACCAACTTCAAATTTTGCATGCTCCAAACTGTATATATTCCGCACTTGTCATGCAAAATTGACAGATTTTCGCTGGGAAATGACGGAGAAATTTCAGAGTTTAGGGAAAGCGGAGCTCGGCTACGTGGTTATTCCCCTAACCGTGGCTGTTGGGACACCCTGCGCTGCGCTGGTGTACATTTGTACGGCCGTTGACTCACCCCAGATTGTGACGGGAATTAGGTCAAAGTGTGTCCCAAATGCCGGCAAATTTGGAAATCAAGGAATTTTCCAACCAACTTCAAATTTTGCATGCTCCAAACTGTATATATTCCGCACTTGTCATGCAAAATTGACAGATTTTCGCTGGGAAATGACGGAGAAATTTCAGAGTTTAGGGAAAGCGGAGCTCGGCTACGTGGTTATTCCCCTTACCGTGGCTGTTGGGACACCCTGCGCTGCGCTTGTGTATATTTGTACGGCCGTTGACTCACCCCAGATTGTGACGAGAATTAGGTCAAAGTCTGTCCCAAATGCCGGCAAATTTGGAAATCAAGGAATTTTCCAACCAACTTCAAATTTTGCATGCTCCAAACTGTATATATTCCGCACTTGTCATGCAAAATTGACAGATTTTCGCTGGGAAATGACTGAAAAATTTCAGAGTTTACGGAAAGCGGAGCTCGGCTACGTGGTTATTCCCCTAACCGTGGCTGTTGGGACACCCTGCGCTGCGCATGCGCTGGTGTACATTTGTACGGCCGTTGACTCACCCCAGATTGTGACGGGAATTAGGTCAAAGTGTGTCCCAAATGCCGGCAAATTTGGAAATCAAGGAATTTTCCAACCAACTTCAAATTTTGCATGCTCCAAACTGTATATATTCCGCACTTGTCATGCAAAATTGACAGATTTTCGCTAAGAAATGACGGAGAAATGTCAGAGTTTAGGGAAAGCGGAGCTCGGCTACGTGGTTATTCCCCTAACCGTGGCTGTTGGGACACCCTGCGCTGCGCAGGTGTACATTTGTACGGCCGTTGACTCACCCCAGATTGTGACGGGAATTAGGTCAAAGTGTGTCCCAAATGCCGGCAAATTTGGAAATCAAGGAATTTTCCAACCAACTTCAAATTTTGCATGCTCCAAACTGTATATATTCCGCACTTGTCATGCAAAATTGACAGATTTTCGCTGGGAAATGACGGAGAAATTTCAGAGTTTAGGGAAAGCGGAGCTCGGCTACGTGGTTATTCCCCTAACCGTGGCTGTTGGGACACCCTGCGCTGCGCTTGTGTACATTTGTACGGCCGTTGACTCACCCCAGATTGTGACGGGAATTAGGTCAAAGTGTGTCCCGAATGCCGGCAAATTTGGAAATCAAGGAATTTTCCAACCAACTTAAAATTTTGCATGCTCCAAACTGTATATATTCCGCACTTGTCATGCAAAATTGACAGATTTTCGCTGGGAAATGACGGAGAAATTTCAGAGTTTAGGGAAAGCGGAGCTCGGCTACGTGGTTATTCCCCTAACCGTGGCTGTTGGGACACCCTGCGCTGCGCTGGTGTACATTTGTACGGCCGTTGACTCACCCCAGATTGTGACGGGAATTAGGTCAAAGTGTGTGCCAAATGCCGGCAAATTTGGAAATCAAGGAATTTTCCAACCAACTTCAAATTTTGCATGCTCCAAACTGTATATATTCCGCACTTGTCATGCAAAATTGACAGATTTTCGCTGGGAAATGACGGAGAAATTTCAGAGTTTAGGGAAAGCGGAGCTCGGCTACGTGGTTATTCCCCTAACCGTGGCTGTTGGGACACCCTGCGCTGCGCATGCGCTGGTGTACATTTGTACGGCCGTTGACTCACCCCAGATTGTGACGGGAATTAGGTCAAAGTGTGTCCCAAATGCCGGCAAATTTGGAAATCAAGGAATTTTCCAACCAACTTCAAATTTTGCATGATCCAAACTGTATATATTCCGCACTTGTCATGCAAAATTGACAGATTTTCGCTAAGAAATGACGGAGAAATGTCAGAGTTTAGGGAAAGCGGAGCTCGGCTACGTGGTTATTCCCCTAACCGTGGCTGTTGGGACACCCTGCGCTGCGCTGGTGTACATTTGTACGGCCGTTGACTCACCCCAGATTGTGACGGGAATTAGGTCAAAGTGTGTCCCAAATGCCGGCAAATTTGGAAATCAAGGAATTTTCCAACCAACTTCAAATTTTGCATGATCCAAACTGTATATATTCCGCACTTGTCATGCAAAATTGACAGATTTTCGCTAAGAAATGACGGAGAAATGTCAGAGTTTAGGGAAAGCGGAGCTCGGCTACGTGGTTATTCCCCTAACCGTGGCTGTTGGGACACCCTGCGCTGCGCTGGTGTACATTTGTACGGCCGTTGACTCACCCCAGATTGTGACGGGAATTAGGTCAAAGTGTGTCCCAAATGCCGGCAAATTTGGAAATCAAGGAATTTTCCAACCAACTTCAAATTTTGCATGCTCCAAACTGTATATATTCCGCACTTGTCATGCAAAATTGACAGATTTTCGCTGGGAAATGACGGAGAAATTTCAGAGTTTAGGGAAAGCGGAGCTCGGCTACGTGGTTATTCCCCTAACCGTGGTTGTTGGGACACCCTGCGCTGCGCTTGTGTACATTTGTACGGCCGTTGACTCACCCCAGATTGTGACGGGAATTAGGTCAAAGTGTGTCCCGAATGCCGGCAAATTTGGAAATCAAGGAATTTTCCAACCAACTTCAAATTTTGCATGATCCAAACTGTATATATTCCGCACTTGTCATGCAAAATTGACAGATTTTCGCTAAGAAATGACGGAGAAATGTCAGAGTTTAGGGAAAGCGGAGCTCGGCTACGTGGTTATTCCCCTAACCGTGGCTGTTGGGACACCCTGCGCTGCGCTGGTGTACATTTGTACGGCCGTTGACTCACCCCAGATTGTGACGGGAATTAGGTCAAAGTGTGTCCCAAATGCCGGCAAATTTGGAAATCAAGGAATTTTCCAACCAACTTCAAATTTTGCATGCTCCAAACTGTATATATTCCGCACTTGTCATGCAAAATTGACAGATTTTCGCTGGGAAATGACGGAGAAATTTCAGAGTTTAGGGAAAGCGGAGCTCGGCTACGTGGTTATTCCCCTAACCGTGGTTGTTGGGACACCCTGCGCTGCGCTTGTGTACATTTGTACGGCCGTTGACTCACCCCAGATTGTGACGGGAATTAGGTCAAAGTGTGTCCCAAATGCCGGCAAATTTGGAAATCAAGGAATTTTCCAACCAACTTCAAATTTTGCATGCTCCAAACTGTATATATTCCGCACTTGTCATGCAAAATTGACAGATTTTCGCTGGGAAATGACTGAGAAATTTCAGAGTTTACGGAAAGCGGAGCTCGGCTACGTGGTTATTCCCCTAACCGTGGCTGTTGGGACACCCTGCGCTGCGCTTGTGTACATTTGTACGGCCGTTGACTCACCCCAGATTGTGACGGGAATTAGGTCAAAGTGTGTCCCAAATGCCGGCAAATTTGGAAATCAAGGAATTTTCCAACCAACTTCAAATTTTGCATGCTCCAAACTGTATATATTCCGCACTTGTCATGCAAAATTGACAGATTTTCGCTGGGAAATGACGGAGAAATTTCAGAGTTTAGGGAAAGCGGAGCTCGGCTACGTGGTTATTCCCCTAACCGTGGCTGTTGGGACACCCTGCGCTGCGCTGGTGTACATTTGTACGGCCGTTGACTCACCCCAGATTGTGACGGGAATTAGGTCAAAGTGTGTCCCAAATGCCGGCAAATTTGGAAATCAAGGAATTTTCCAACCAACTTCAAATTTTGCATGCTCCAAACTGTATATATTCCGCACTTGTCATGCAAAATTGACAGATTTTCGCTGGGAAATGACGGAGAAATTTCAGAGTTTAGGGAAAGCGGAGCTCGGCTACGTGGTTATTCCCCTTACCGTGGCTGTTGGGACACCCTGCGCTGCGCTTGTGTATATTTGTACGGCCGTTGACTCACCCCAGATTGTGACGAGAATTAGGTCAAAGTCTGTCCCAAATGCCGGCAAATTTGGAAATCAAGGAATTTTCCAACCAACTTCAAATTTTGCATGCTCCAAACTGTATATATTCCGCACTTGTCATGCAAAATTGACAGATTTTCGCTGGGAAATGACTGAAAAATTTCAGAGTTTACGGAAAGCGGAGCTCGGCTACGTGGTTATTCCCCTAACCGTGGCTGTTGGGACACCCTGCGCTGCGCATGCGCTGGTGTACATTTGTACGGCCGTTGACTCACCCCAGATTGTGACGGGAATTAGGTCAAAGTGTGTCCCAAATGCCGGCAAATTTGGAAATCAAGGAATTTTCCAACCAACTTCAAATTTTGCATGCTCCAAACTGTATATATTCCGCACTTGTCATGCAAAATTGACAGATTTTCGCTAAGAAATGACGGAGAAATGTCAGAGTTTAGGGAAAGCGGAGCTCGGCTACGTGGTTATTCCCCTAACCGTGGCTGTTGGGACACCCTGCGCTGCGCTGGTGTACATTTGTACGGCCGTTGACTCACCCCAGATTGTGACGGGAATTAGGTCAAAGTGTGTCCCAAATGCCGGCAAATTTGGAAATCAAGGAATTTTCCAACCAACTTCAAATTTTGCATGCTCCAAACTGTATATATTCCGCACTTGTCATGCAAAATTGACAGATTTTCGCTGGGAAATGACGGAGAAATTTCAGAGTTTAGGGAAAGCGGAGCTCGGCTACGTGGTTATTCCCCTAACCGTGGCTGTTGGGACACCCTGCGCTGCGCTTGTGTACATTTGTACGGCCGTTGACTCACCCCAGATTGTGACGGGAATTAGGTCAAAGTGTGTCCCAAATGCCGGCAAATTTGGAAATCAAGGAATTTTCCAACCAACTTAAAATTTTGCATGCTCCAAACTGTATATATTCCGCACTTGTCATGCAAAATTGACAGATTTTCGCTGGGAAATGACGGAGAAATTTCAGAGTTTAGGGAAAGCGGAGCTCGGCTACGTGGTTATTCCCCTAACCGTGGCTGTTGGGACACCCTGCGCTGCGCATGCGCTGGTGTACATTTGTACGGCCGTTGACTCACCCCAGATTGTGACGGGAATTAGGTCAAAGTGTGTGCCAAATGCCGGCAAATTTGGAAATCAAGGAATTTTCCAACCAACTTCAAATTTTGCATGCTCCAAACTGTATATATTCCGCACTTGTCATGCAAAATTGACAGATTTTCGCTGGGAAATGACGGAGAAATTTCAGAGTTTAGGGAAAGCGGAGCTCGGCTACGTGGTTATTCCCCTAACCGTGGCTGTTGGGACACCCTGCGCTGCGCTGGTGTACATTTGTACGGCCGTTGACTCACCCCAGATTGTGACGGGAATTAGGTCAAAGTGTGTCCCAAATGCCGGCAAATTTGGAAATCAAGGAATTTTCCAACCAACTTCAAATTTTGCATGCTCCAAACTGTATATATTCCGCACTTGTCATGCAAAATTGACAGATTTTCGCTGGGAAATGACGGAGAAATTTCAGAGTTTAGGGAAAGCGGAGCTCGGCTACGTGGTTATTCCCCTAACCGTGGCTGTTGGGACACCCTGCGCTGCGCATGCGCTGGTGTACATTTGTACGGCCGTTGACTCACCCCAGATTGTGACGGGAATTAGGTCAAAGTGTGTCCCAAATGCCGGCAAATTTGGAAATCAAGGAATTTTCCAACCAACTTCAAATTTTGCATGATCCAAACTGTATATATTCCGCACTTGTCATGCAAAATTGACAGATTTTCGCTAAGAAATGACGGAGAAATGTCAGAGTTTAGGGAAAGCGGAGCTCGGCTACGTGGTTATTCCCCTAACCGTGGCTGTTGGGACACCCTGCGCTGCGCTGGTGTACATTTGTATGGCCGTTGACTCACCCCAGATTGTGACGGGAATTAGGTCAAAGTGTGTCCCAAATGCCGGCAAATTTGGAAATCAAGGAATTTTCCAACCAACTTCAAATTTTGCATGATCCAAACTGTATATATTCCGCACTTGTCATGCAAAATTGACAGATTTTCGCTAAGAAATGACGGAGAAATGTCAGAGTTTAGGGAAAGCGGAGCTCGGCTACGTGGTTATTCCCCTAACCGTGGCTGTTGGGACACCCTGCGCTGCGCTGGTGTACATTTGTACGGCCGTTGACTCACCCCAGATTGTGACGGAAATTAGGTCAAAGTGTGTCCCAAATGCCGGCAAATTTGGAAATCAAGGAATTTTCCAACCAACTTCAAATTTTGCATGCTCCAAACTGTATATATTCCGCACTTGTCATGCAAAATTGACAGATTTTCGCTGGGAAAATGACGGAGAAATTTCAGAGTTTAGGGAAAGCGGAGCTCGGCTACGTGGTTATTCCCCTAACCGTGGTTGTTGGGACACCCTGCGCTGCGCTTGTGTACATTTGTACGGCCGTTGACTCACCCCAGATTGTGACGGGAATTAGGTCAAAGTGTGTCCCAAATGCCGGCAAATTTGGAAATCAAGGAATTTTCCAACCAACTTCAAATTTTGCATGATCCAAACTGTATATATTCCGCACTTGTCATGCAAAATTGACAGATTTTCGCTAAGAAATGACGGAGAAATGTCAGAGTTTAGGGAAAGCGGAGCTCGGCTACGTGGTTATTCCCCTAACCGTGGCTGTTGGGACACCCTGCGCTGCGCTGGTGTACATTTGTACGGCCGTTGACTCACCCCAGATTGTGACGGGAATTAGGTCAAAGTGTGTCCCAAATGCCGGCAAATTTGGAAATCAAGGAATTTTCCAACCAACTTCAAATTTTGCATGATCCAAACTGTATATATTCCGCACTTGTCATGCAAAATTGACAGATTTTCGCTAAGAAATGACGGAGAAATGTCAGAGTTTAGGGAAAGCGGAGCTCGGCTACGTGGTTATTCCCCTAACCGTGGCTGTTGGGACACCCTGCGCTGCGCTGGTGTACATTTGTACGGCCGTTGACTCACCCCAGATTGTGACGGGAATTAGGTCAAAGTGTGTCCCAAATGCCGGCAAATTTGGAAATCAAGGAATTTTCCAACCAACTTCAAATTTTGCATGCTCCAAACTGTATATATTCCGCACTTGTCATGCAAAATTGACAGATTTTCGCTGGGAAATGACGGAGAAATTTCAGAGTTTAGGGAAAGCGGAGCTCGGCTACGTGGTTATTCCCCTAACCGTGGTTGTTGGGACACCCTGCGCTGCGCTTGTGTACATTTGTACGGCCGTTGACTCACCCCAGATTGTGACGGGAATTAGGTCAAAGTGTGTCCCAAATGCCGGCAAATTTGGAAATCAAGGAATTTTCCAACCAACTTCAAATTTTGCATGCTCCAAACTGTATATATTCCGCACTTGTCATGCAAAATTGACAGATTTTCGCTGGGAAATGACGGAGAAATTTCAGAGTTTAGGGAAAGCGGAGCTCGGCTACGTGGTTATTCCCCTAACCGTGGCTGTTGGGACACCCTGCGCTGCGCATGCGCTGGTGTACATTTGTACGGCCGTTGACTCACCCCAGATTGTGACGGGAATTAGGTCAAAGTGTGTGCCAAATGCCGGCAAATTTGGAAATCAAGGAATTTTCCAACCAACTTCAAATTTTGCATGCTCCAAACTGTATATATTCCGCACTTGTCATGCAAAATTGACAGATTTTCGCTGGGAAATGACGGAGAAATGTCAGAGTTTAGTGAAAGCGGAGCTCGGCTACGTGGTTATTCCCCTAACCGTGGCTGTTGGGACACCCTGCGCTGCGCTGGTGTACATTTGTACGGCCGTTGACTCACCCCATATTGTGACGGGAATTAGGTCAAAGTGTGTCCCAAATGCCGGCAAATTTGGAAATCAAGGAATTTTCCAACCAACTTCAAATTTTGCATGCTCCAAACTGTATATATTCCGCACTTGTCATGCAAAATTGACAGATTTTCGCTGGGAAATGACGGAGAAATGTCAGAGTTTAGGGAAAGCGGAGCTCGGCTACGTGGTTATTCCCCTAACCGTGGCTGTTGGGACACCCTGCGCTGCGCTTGTGTACATTTGTACGGCCGTTGACTCACCCCAGATTGTGACGGGAATTAGGTCAAAGTGTGTCCCAAATGCCGGCAAATTTGGAAATCAAGTAATTTTCCAACCAACTTCAAATTTTGCATGCTCCAAACTGTATATATTCCGCACTTGTCTGGCAAAATTGACAGATTTTCGCTGGAAATGACGGAGAAATTTCAGGGTTTAGGGAAAGCGGAGCTCGGCTACGTGGTTATTCCCCTAACCGTGGCTGTTGGGACACCCTGCGCTGCGCTGGTGTACATTTGTACGGCCGTTGACTCACCCCAGATTGTGATGGGAATTAGGTCAAAGTGTGTCCCAAATGCCGGCAAATTTGGAAATCAAGGAATTTTCCAACCAACTTCAAATTTTGCATGCTCCAAACTGTATATATTCCGCACTTGTCATGCAAAATTGACAGATTTTCGCTGGGAAATGACGGAGAAATGTCAGAGTTTAGGGAAAGCGGAGCTCGGCTACGTGGTTATTCCCCTAACCGTGGCTGTTGGGACACCCTGCGCTGCGCTTGTGTACATTTGTACGGCCGTTGACTCACCCCAGATTGTGACGGGAATTAGGTCAAAGTGTGTCCCAAATGCCGGCAAATTTGGAAATCAAGGAGTTTTCCAACCAACTTCAAATTTTGCATGCTCCAAACTGTATATATTCCGCACTTGTCATGCAAAATTGACAGATTTTCGCTGGGAATTGACGGAGAAATTTCAGAGTTTAGGGAAAGCGGAGCTCGGCTACGTGGTTATTCCCCTAACCGTGGCTGTTGGGACACCCTGCGCTGCGCTTGTGTACATTTGTACGGCCGTTGACTCACCCCAGATTGTGACGGGAATTAGGTCAAAGTGTGTCCCAAATGCCGGCAAATTTGGAAATCAAGGAATTTTCCAACCAACTTCAAATTTTGCATGCTCCAAACTGTATATATTCCGCACTTGTCATGCAAAATT